>VZSZ01000681.1:0-11848 GCA_013398815.1 Ibidorhyncha struthersii
GTTTTCTTCCCCAAAGACAGCCTGATGTCCGCTGCACCGGGATGCTCAGGGGTGGGGGGACACGAGGTGACCGATGCAGGGAGGGCGGCGTGGCCGGGGATGCTCAGCCTGTGCTGCGGCCCGAAGGAGCCCTTTGCCCAAATGCTGCCGAATTTCAGGTGTAATAACAAAGTGTGCAAAAGAAAATGCGGATGAAGAACCTGTTTCAGAAGTGCCGAGTATCTGCAAGTCCGATGGTCTGTATAGATCAACCCCCAAACACTCACGGATGAGTGGAAACGCTTCTTATGCCAAAGTTGAAAGCTTTACATTTTCCTTTTCAAATACCGTTAGAAGTGATTATTTCTGATGTCCAGTATATTCTGATGTCCAGAAACATCTTTTGTTGATTTTGACTGGGCTATTATAAACTTGCTGGCGATGTACTTTTAAGCCTTATGAAACAGCTTAGGGAACGTTTGGGGAAGGGGTTTGGGATGGGTGCGATGGCGGCTGAAGGTTTCTCCCGGCTCGTTTCCTTTTTGATGACAAGCATCATCCAAACGAGCCCATGGAGTGAGAGGTTAAAGCACAGATTGGTTATTTCTCCTGATCCCTCACAAGGCTTCCAGCGGGTTTGACCAGTTCAATGTGAGTTTTGCCAAGGGGAGGAGAACAGTCACCAATCCACATATAAAAAAAACGACACGTTTTCTAAAAAATATCTATTTATACTGTGTGACAGTTTGTAAAGAAATCAGACTCCCTTAAAGCTACAGAGCTCACGTTCTTTGATTTATTGTTTTCTGAATGGAAATGCACTGTAACATTAGCGCTTTCAAGCCCGGTGTGATAATGTCTCTGGCATTGTGCAAATAAGTTCCTGGAATGGTACTCTGGCTGGTCAAAAGGTTTGGCTATATTTTATACAGAGCAACTCGGTTCACCTCAATATTAAAGATTATTTGTTTGGGGTGGAGAGGAGGAGGGTGGGTTGCCTGCAGACTGCCAGAAATAGATGCATAAATTATATAGGAGAGCTCAGAGAACAAGCAGCAGTGAGAGTAACGCTACCGAGATTTTCAGCTTGCATTTAAAACAAGCAAATGAGGAGGAAAAAAAAACCAACCCAACCCAACAACCCAACCCAAAGTGACTTCATGTTCTCATTTGGGGTTTCACAGCTGCGGCAAATCGTCGTGCAAGTAACTGCTGCAGAAATCCTGCCTGACTCGCGGCCGCAGCGTCCATCAGCCGGGCATGTCAGGCTGCAGATGCTGGTCCCGAGGGCAGCCAACAGCCCGCAGCTTCGCGGGTGCCCGTTTTGAGCTCAAAGTAATTTTTCCTCAAGCGGAGATGTTTAGAAGTTGGTCTGAGGCTGTTCTGGTGCTCAGGGTGACTGTGGAAGAGCAGGCAATTGGAAGCGCCTTCTGTCTTGTTTAATCTCCCCCCTTTATCTTCCCCTGCGCCCCATCAAAGCAGTTCTTCTTTATAAAGCATTGAAATAACACACCAGCACCGACCGATGGGAGGACCGGAGGGCGAGTCCCTGCTGCCGCTTAGCCCTGTGCGGGACTGCCAGCCCGGACTCCTTCAGAAGGACCTGTCTGGTGGTTCCTCAGTGCTTTTTTGGGGACGTAATCCTGACACAAACCAGATCAGTCCACGGAACGGTGTGGTCCAGCCTATCCCTTAAGCTCCCACATCTAAATGGGATGAGATTTCGTGGCGGTTATTTGCAGTTGAGGGCTGTCAACCTCAGGATTCAAGCGCTGGCTTTAAAAGCGCAAGTTGCTTTTACACAAAATAATGTGTTTGTGATTTGGTCTTTGGGTGTCTCATGCCTCGGTTTGTGGTTTGGAAAGGGGTTTCTGCCCAACCACTGGGATGTTTGTTTGTTTTTATTTAAGCTGAGATTCTCAAGTAATTCCTTGATCGCAAGAGCTCTTAAGAAAAACAGAAATATTATGAAACATGTGGTGTAAAATCTCAGCAGTTCGGTGGGTCTGTGGGGCCCCAGACAGGAGTTATAATGGAAACCGCTTAGAAGTCAGTGAAACGCCGATAACTTATTAATGCGTCTTTTCTAAAGCAAAAATCCTGCCGCCTTTGCTGTTTGCCGACAGGGAAAAAGCATAATTAAAGTTTCTTTGTATTGCTTTATAAGTGCAAGATCAGATGAACAGATTTATTTTCCGTACCTAGAGGACAGTCTTTAACGACAAGGTGTTATGTGGCTTTTTTTCTTTAGTAAGCGGCTTCACAACAGCGAGCTTGTGTGAAAAAGGGTAACGTTGCCTTATGATCGCAGCTTAAAATTAATTGCAGGGGAGGATGCCCTCGGCCCGGAGATGATTTCCGCGGGAGTGGGGGGCTCGGTGCACGGGCGCCTCGGAGCCGGTGCTGTTGGGTGCGTGGTGCCGGGCGGTGTGGCAGCTGTCAGGAGCCGGGATGGAGCTTCCTCTCGTGGCGAATCGCATGTTCCTCATGTCAAACACACGTGAATTATCAATGCGCAAGTTACCGTTGCGTTGGGGGCTGGGATAACTTATGCACCCGCCTCCTAAAGGCCTTTTTATTCATGAGTATGTAAATCCAAGGCATAAATGCTTTGTGTCTCTATATTCTCCCCAGCAGAGGGATCAATATGCAGGAAACGTAAGTTAACAAAGTGTCGGGGTGGAACTTCATCACAGTGCCTCTCCTGCCCTTTTTCAAAAGAAAGTCATTCTAGTTTCCTAAATTACCAGGCACCAGAGTCTCTCGTTACTGACCTGCGCGGGGTTTTCTCCGTGGGAGAGATGCTCGGAGGGCGGCGTGCTGAGGTGCAGTGGTTGGGCAGCGTGGCAGAGGAGGTGCTGGTTTTGGATGAGCCGGTCGGTGCCCTGTGGCTGTGCAGAAGCAGCCTTGGGATGCCCAGAGCCCCCAGCCGGCACCAAGGACTTCGCCGTGACTTGGGAAATGGTGTTTCGCCCTTGCAGAAATGCCGGGGGTTGAGGGTGCTCGGCACTGGTAGTGATGGGCTCACTGCAAATCTAGAATTGACATTCTTTCACCAAATGTATTAACAGTAAGATAAAATATTTGGTGGGTTCTGCACGCATGCTTCAACAGGAACAAGGGTAAGGGAGGCTCTAGGTTATGCACTTGAAATGTACTGGGGAAATGTATTCCGCTGGTTTTGGAATCTCCTTCTCTGGAGATATTCAAAACCTGCCTGGATGTGATCCTGGTGAACCTGCTTTGGCAGGGGGTTGGTCTAGATGATCTNTTTCTTTTTTTTTTTTTTTTCATTAAAATTTTGAGCGCAATGAGGTGGTTAGCAAGGGAAGGGAAGGAGGCTCTTCCTCTGCTCGAATGATTTGTCTGCAGCCAGGGTAAATTTCTCTTCATTCCTCTGGGGGACACATTCGTGTGACAACTGGAGGACAAGAAGGCAAACAAAACACGTGCTTTCCCCGTGTTCCTGGACCTGCACACGCAGAGCATCGAGGCCCTTCTCCCTTGGGGAGAAGCAAGGTACGGTCCGAATAGATAGCTGCATCCCACAGACACGTTCGGAGTAGTGTTTGCTCGCCTGTGTGGAACTGCTGGTGGGAATAATGATGATTGTACCTATATCTTGCAAGATCAGTCTCGAAACATTAACAAGTCCTGAAATACAAAATTCCCAGCTGAGAGAAATGGTCTGGACAGCAATAAAAGCCCCTGCTATATATACACTAACACATGCTAAACTACTACTGACTTCATTCTGACTTAAGCATGTGCTTAAATGTGTGGTTCAATGTGAGCCACAGGGAATACATTAAATTATTACTCAGGTTATGTAGTGCTGAAAATCACTATGTGCAAAAATAAAGCCACTGTCCTGAAGAATTTAATTTGAAGACTGGTTATAATAAATTCTAAAGTGAAATGCATTAAAGGACAACTGGAGGGAAGTAAAGGCCTTTTCTTTTTTTTTCCTTTTCATTTCTTCTTTAAATATAAGGAGTCAAATACAACTTTATTCAGCAAGCTTCTCCCCAGAGCTGTTGTACCTGCCAGTGGGTTTACTCAAGCAAAGAGTCTACGTTGGGTGTTCTGTCATTGTCATTTTGCACGAAGGCATTGTGTGTGTGTGTGTGCACATGTGTATTTTAAGGAGTAGCTTTGTTTAAGGCTTACGGTGATGAACTACATCTTAAAACAAGTTAAACTTTTATTGTTTAACCCTCAGAGAGATGTGGCAGTTGAAAGAGATTGGGTGTCCAGATTGATTTTTGGTCTGTGGTGAAGGGTGGCTGGGAACGTGCGGATGCGTACCTGTGTGCGGCAGGGGCAGAGCCGGTGGGGCATTGAGCAAACACTGGGACTTCTTCTTCTAATCCAGTGTCACGGGAAGAGCAGCCGAAACAATCGGCATCATCCTTCACCCTGATAATGCTTTCTCGCCAACTAATAGCTCCTTGTTCATCAAGGAAACGAATGTGTGCGGAGGTGACACGCTCTTCACCCACCGCTCTTTGTTCTAGGGTCCTCCAGACTGATTGTATCAGCTCCAGCACTGACAAATATCCCCCCAAACTTTAACACTATGTAAAATTGAGTTATGGGGTTTTAAGGTTAGACTCCTCTGGCTGAAGGTTGATTGTCTCCAAGAGATAAAGGAATCAGTACTCAACAATAACAAAATCTTTGCCATAGGATAATGCCTGTTATTGAGCTCACAGCTCTCTTTATTTGGTTACAAAGCTTCACTCCTATTTTTTTTCCTTGCACTCATAGGTTAAAGTGGGAGCTGCTGTTTGAAATTGGTGAATTGCTGCTGTTCCTCTATCCACCCTCACCCTGTGCTTGAACAAACGCTCTGGCAGATAGATCAATTCCTTCAAACATCCCATCACCCAGGGCTGTGTCTCGGCAGCTGCAGTTTTTAACTGGGTTGCCCTCGCAATGGCACCTTCCCGGCAGCGAAGCAGCGGGAAGATGCTGCTGGCACTAGGGCAGCCTTTGGAGAAAAAAGCCATGACTTCCTTGCCTGGAAAAACCCAAAGAGCTTGCTGTGCAAATCAAAGAGTAGCAGGAGCAGAGCGTTAGCCTGGTTTTACATTAAGATTCATCCACTGGAGTGGAGGAGGTAATTCTCATTGAGCTGGGGCTGATGTGGAGTGTGAGTGGCTTCACCCAGGTCCTGTGAAGAGCCTGTGGTGTAGGTGGCAATCGCATCTCGATGCCTCGGGGCCCCAAACACCTTGTTCAGATTCTCTGGCCAAAGAACTGTTTTGCATTTGGTAATGAGACTTGGCCAACTGCTGTAAATGAAAATGATCCGGCATCTCTCTGCAGAGGATCAAAGCATTAACAAAACCAATGGAATTTTGGAGGAAGAAATCGGAAGTTTATTTTAACTTTAAACGGATGGTATTGGGGCAAAGGCATCCAGTGCTGAGACCGTCTTACGTTGAGGGCAACATGAGGCTGCCAATAGAGATGCCTAGGAGGGGCTGTGCTAGCAGTGGGCGAAGAAGTCACAAAAACCAAGGGAGGACAAAATTTAGGGGAGTGAAGCTCCCTGTGCTCTCTGAACTCCTTCCAAGTCCTATAAGCACTCTGCCTTTCCTGATAAACACCTGATGCATGAGGTGTGTGGAGAGGACATGCATGATAGGGATGAACTTCCCTTGAAGATTTGGAGCAGGCAGGCGGGTGGCGTCAATCTTTGAAAATATATATAGGGTGGTGCTCTCCACCCCCCATGTCTTGTATCTCTTGCTTTACCCCCTTTTAGTTACCTAGAAAGACAGAACTCTGCTGTCCCCCAAAGGCCGTGGGCATCTGCAGGAGAGGTCTTTGACTCAGGGGAGCTTTCAAGTCTACCCTGTTTTCTGCTTCCTTAAACTTCATTCATATCCTTTCGCTTCAAAGCAGACCTGATTATCCCAGGGAGCTGCGGACTACAGGATGAGTTCAGAGATCCCCGACCTTGGAGGGAAATGGTTTCCATCCTGTTCCTGCGTGCATCCTTCGTGCGGTCAGTGTTATTAGGTGTGAGTTGACAAGATTTTGGGCCAGATCCAGTGCTGGGGTTTAGCCTGTGTTGATGTCGCATCGTTGCTGGAAGAAGCCTACTGTGCCCTAACTCCCCTCCTCTCCCTCAGTGGCAGAGGTCCCTCACCCCTGTGCACTGTGCAACCAACTTGTATTTGAGATCTTCAGTTACACTACAAATTCTTGTTTTCTCCCCTTTTACTCCGTAACATTCCCTGGCGCTGGATGTGCTCTGGACTATTTTTTTGTTACCTTGGTTTATTCTTTAGTAGGATGAATCTCATTTTATTATTCTATCCATATTCCTAACCTCTCTGTGTCCCCTACTATTATTTCCTTTGCTTTCACTTGATATTTGCATTACCACCTAATTTAGTATCTTCCTGCTCATTGAATTAATGGACTGTTTACTTGCCTTAGATAAAACGGGGACTAATACCCTGCAGTACCCCAACACAGACGCTTCTCCCCCACGTGACAGAAAGCCATTTATCACCAGCTTTTGTCTGTGGCCCTTGGGCCAATTTTCAGTCTGTGACGATTGCTTCTATCCAAGCCGAGGTAAATTAATTTTTTCAGTGAGATTTGCTGTGGCACCACATCAAACGCTCAGTAAAGTCTCTAGATATATTGCATCTTCCACATTACCCTTCGTCTGCTAATTTTGTAGCTTGATCAGAAAGGCTGACCGTATGTGCCTAAGGTCATTCGCTCTTTACAAACCCAAAGGTTGCTTGTTGCTAAGAAGGCAATTATAGCCAGGGTGCTCATAAAGTAATTTAGTCCCTTTTTGATTTTTTTTTTTTAATCCTTTCCATTATTTTATGAGGGTGACATTAGTTTTGCCAGAGCATTTTTCAGCTTCACCTTGCTATTGTATTTTTAAACTTTGGTGCTACCTTTGCATATCGCCCGTTCCATATTTTTAGTCCCCTGCTATGATTGGAAGGAAAAGCCAGTGGTTTGGTAAGTTTGGGGACTTCGTTATCATAATTCCTGCCAGATTGGATGCAAATGGAGACTGGTGGGAAGGAAAGCACAACCTTAGAAGTACAAAACAAGAAATGGGTTCATTTGTCTACCGCTTTCCATGCTCACACCCCTGTCCTAGCTCTAGTCTAAGAAGCCCATGGCTACCAGAGTAATCTCTACAGCCATCAAGGAGCAGAACATGACTTTGGCTTGTAATGGCATCTTTTGGCTTGTAATGGCATCTCTCAAGTAGGTGAGAAATCTTTGCTGCCAACTTTTAGCTATGTTTGTCATCTAGTGGATGTCAGGAGGGTGACACTGCTCTTAGGATGGGTTTCCAGTTTGCTTTCTGCCCAGGTTGATTTGAATTTACTCTGTTTTCATCTGTAGGGGGAACTTCCACATCTGCTTTGAGTGTCTCCCTGGATCTGCTGGCTTGGCTGGACCAGATCCATCAGCTTCAATTATTTTTTGGGGGAAAAAATTGCACCTTATTTTGAATCAAGGAAAAATTCTCTATCCCTCCTCTCCCCACAGTCTAGGAGAAATCTACTTGGAAAAAAATCCCAAACATACGTTTTCTTTTCAAATGCAATTGGAATAAGTTGGTCAGAAATGCTTCAGTTTTATATTTAAGGTCTTGCAAAGCCGATCTTCATTTGTTTAAGAAAAAAACCCAACCCACAGAAAAGCAAAGCAAGGAGACTGAAAAACACATAAACTTTTACGATGGAAAACTAACCAGGCCCACCAAGGGAAAGTAAGGGCAGACAATATCGGTATTTGAATATTCTCTTTTCCTTCTCTTCTTTGATATGCAAACTGGCTGCTGATCAAAGAACTCTGGGAGGAGGAGGAGGACAATAGTGTGGATCGTGGTGACTTTGAGTTTTGGTTCCTCGGTTTGATTCCATGATGGCCGGGGTAGGCTTGGGGACGGGGATGAGCACTGCTTTCCTCCCCTCCCCCTCGGTCTTCCCGTTCAGCCCCTGAATTCAGGGATCAGCGGGGGAGCTGAGCTGTCTGAGCCAGGGGCACCGGCACGAGCCCTGAGGTTGCAGAAACTGCCATAAAATGGCTATAGCTCTGCTGTCTACAAAGCCTCCATCCCTCTTGGGTACCCCAGTATGCTAAATCTGTGGGTTCAGGCTTGGGGCAGGTGGTAGGATTTGCTCCTTTAATCTTCAGTGTCTATTTATTACAGTGGAGCTCCAGGGCATCTGAGCATGGCCTTTCTCGCCAAGAGACCATAACAAATGGATGCACTACCTCTTTGACACACAACCGAGGTTTGCGCACCACCTATCTGCGCAATTCGGTGCTGGCTCTTTCTGTCTCGGCTTCTTTTGTTGTGGTGCTTATAAAACTAAGAGGGAGCGGGAAGGGGTTTGAATGCAAAGAGCGGCTCCGGTTGACCTGTCCCCACCTGCGCCTTCGCTTCCTGGACAGTCCTTGGCTAATTTTTCATGGGGGGTGGTGGACGCTCACCTTGTGGATGAGAAAAAGCTCTGCCCCAGGCCATGGGACCATGGCTTAGAGTAACCCTTTTCCCTTTGTTTACTCTTAGGTATTGAACCCTTTCGCAATTGCTAATTATTTTTCAATTGCCCAAGACAAATGAGAAGGTTAGGGAGGTGCCATTTCTCAGTGACCCTGCCTGTCAATTGCTGTGATGCTTTATTAATGTCGGAGCTGGTTTTGTTAGATTTTTCTTTTTGGTTTTAAAGAACAAGAGGGAAATATCTTGAATTGCAGAGGCAATTTAAGCCTTTGTCTGTCTCTGAATGCCATCAGAAATTAGCAGGCTAATGACATTGGTGAGGAGTTCCATCTTCTCATTGCAACTTAATTTTATTTTTAAAGGGAAAAGTGTCCTCAGAGAAAGTGAGGTTCCACAGTAAGGTTCAAGCTTATACAAGAAGGTACAACAGTCTTGTCCTAGTCTTCTAGAATGTGATTTAATTCTTATTGCAGTGGTATTTTGTGGTACTACCCCAGTATCAAAGCTGTTTTGTGCCAAGATACAGCTCTGAAGAGTTTGCAGTTTGAACAGTCAAGGTACCGGATGACAAGGGGGGTGATGTTAGAGGAGCGTGAAGTGATTTGACTCCAACACAGCAGGTGTTAGAGGCAATGTCCAATTAGTGCCGACCCAGCACCCTCCAACTTTCCACTGTAGGTTGGGAGGGTGAATTAGGGGATGAAAAACCAGCAGTGCGGTGCGCACGTGGGTCCTGGGTCTGCCGTACTGACTATTGAAACTGAAAATATAATTTAGCTGAAAATGGTGATTCTTGGCAGTTGAGTGACCTTGGCTTACTGGGGAGGTGTTTCTCGTTTGCATTTGGAGGAATGGGGGACTGCGGGGCCCCCCAGACCCCAGTTCTTTGTGCTGACATTCTCCATGCAATCACCTTGCTCAGGAGTTGCAGGAAACGTTGGCTTCCATCTCCATGTCAGAATTCCCATTCCTTGGTAACGTGAAGCTTTTAATCCACGTATGCAAACAGCCCAGGCTTCCCTGGATGGGGGGGACTGTGATGTGGGGTGTCACTTTTGGGGGGGAGATCCGAGGCTGCTCCCTGAGCCCCCATGCTCGTCGTGGGTGAAGAGCACACGCTGTGTGTGCTTCCATGGGGGATGGGTCTTGGCAGCATTTTGCAGGGCTGAATCTCCTGGTTCCTTGTTGAATGGGGCAGCTTGAAAAAAAAACACAAACCCACAAAACACAAAACCCTGCGCTTTTCAACATGAGATGTATTTTGCAGCCTGTCTCCAGGCAGCTCGCAACCCAAAGGGCATCACCAAATGCGCCAGCAACAAAATAGCAACTGGGGGGAGGGAATAGGAGGATAGAGGAAGATGGAAAACCTCCTATACAATAATTAGAATAAAATTGGGGTATCAAGAATACAGGGGTCAGCTTCTGTTCACACCAATATGGCTTTCACCTTGTAGAGAAAGGCCTGCACCAGGTAATTAGGTCAAGTCAATGATTATATATCTTTAAGCGAAGTGGAAGGGACTGTAATTGTGATGAAATTTGTTTGAAGAGGGAAAGCATGGGGAATTTTGTTTAAAGGTAACGAGTTCAAAGGGTAAATGAAGTTCAAGGTTCAGTTCCTGTTCACTCCTAACAGAAAAAAAAAAGAAAACAACACCCACGCACACCAAGCAGCCAATATTTCTATCAGACGAGTTGCTTTATCTTTTAGGGAAGGGAATGGGATCATATCCCTGTAGGAAAAACTGAAATTAAAGCAGTGACAGCTCTTTAATGGGGCTTTCTTTCTTTAGGAGCCAACAGAAGGGTAAACCTTGTGTAATGGGTTTTTTTCCTAGTTGGTTTATTCTTCCCTTCGGAGCGCGCTGCCACACGCAGCCACCTTGCATGCAAATCGGTGACATCCCGAGAAGGGCCTTGCCTGTGATATGCAAATACCCACTTTGTTTACAGGAACTTTTCAGGAGAGGGGAAGGCAGCTGGGCCACGAATGGTGGGGAAAACTGCCCATCTTGGGGTAGATTCAACTTCCTATAAATATTTTTGGTGGAACAAAGATGTGCTCCTATTCGTACTCCTGAAATGGTCTGTTTTTCTCCCAGTAAATATGTGACTTCTGTCCATGCTGGTGGGTGTTCTGGTTTGAGGGAGGGCAGGAGCGGACTTTGCTGGAGCCCGGCTGGGAAGCGCGCGGGTGCTCATGGACCTGGGAGAAAAAAGGGTGTAAGAAAAAATAGTCAATGGGTGCCCTTGCAAGCGGTTGGTTTAAAATTGCACATGTAGGTGCAGAAAGGTGGGCTCATGGTTATGATACAAGTCAGGATCTCTGGTCTCTTCCTTGCAGCATCATTATGTGATCTTGGAAAGAGTTTTGACTGTGGCACCAAAGGTGATGTGTAAACCAGCAGCGCAGCAGTCCTGGGGAACTGGAGCTCTGCTCCTGGCGGTGGGCACGGCACCACTGGAGCCCAGTACAGGCGGAGCTCTGGCCATACCAAGTTCCCATGGCGCTGTTGCCACAGCTGGGCATGTTTCGGCCCCAAAAGGTTGCAACTGATGCTTGGAGGTGGCCCTGCGGGAGGATTCAGTGGTGCTCGTTGTCCTCTTTTTTCTGGGGAAACACAGAGGGGTGGTTGGTGGTGATGGTCATGCTGGTTTTCTTGTGTGAGTGTTGAGCCTCACTGCTTTTTTTCCCCTAATCATGGGACAGGAGGTTCATTCCAAGCTCAAAATAACATCATTTGACCTCTTCTTGAAAGTAAATGGCAGAAGTTTAGGGCTTCCCTCACTTGAAGGGGAAAAGTACCAAAGCAGCTCCCCAGGAAACCTCTAAATTGGATAGAGATGGGGGGCAGCCCCCAAACTCCTCGAGCGCTGAGGAAAGCTGGCTGTGAACTTGGCCTGGGATCCTGCTGGCCTTGGCACTCGTCACGGCATTGGCCACGCGTGAGCGCAGGGCTAGAGCCTGGCTTTGGGGACACACCACGGGGGAGGACACGGTGACACGGGTGACGTGGGTCCTGATCCATCCCTGTTGGGGGACCACCAGACTGGGGTGGTGAGCAGAGCTGGGACTGGAAAGGGGTGGCTGGAGGAGGGCAGAGCCTCACCTCTGCTGAACCCCAGCTGCAAATATTTCCACCCTGGCCAAATTTAGTAGAAGTTCAAGGAACAGCATTGCGACAATATTAATGACCTCAAAGGGCATGCAAAGTTCAGAGTTCACCTTCTGTTTACACCGCTGATGCTTTTCTCTCTTTTCCTATTGCATTGTCCTGTCTTCTGTATAAATTTGGTGTCATTGGTCGCTGTTGGGATCTGTTTTGTGACATTTCAATCTGTTTTAGGTTTGTTGTTTCC
>VZSZ01000681.1:38934-51737 GCA_013398815.1 Ibidorhyncha struthersii
GCCCTCCCCAGTAATAACAAGGGTCAGTCCTGGTGGAAAGTCCTTCCTTGCGTGTCAGTGGTGGCCAGAGCGCGCAGATCCTCTAGCCAACAGCCGTGCTAAAAATGACCGTGTTCAACATTAAAGCGGTGTGTTTTTAATTAAAATTGATTTTGGACTAAGTCCCTAACTAGTGTTTCTAATGGCTGCCATTTTTTTTCCTGATTGCAAAAACTTGAAGTTTAAAACTAAAGACGGAGGAGGGAGCGATGGGCTGTTGGGAAAAGGGGGGGAAAGAGGGAGGTCGAGCTAAGCAGAGCAGCTGCCTTGGATTTCAAGTGTCAGAGCCTAATCGGGACAGAAAAGCTCTGCTTTTGTAACTCAGCCACACTTTCTGCCCTTTCTAAAGTTTTTACATCACTTAAGTGCCAGGTTTTCGGCGAGCAGAAGAGATTCGTTTAAGTGTGCGAGCTGGAGTATCAAACCCACAGATCTAATGTTCCGCTGTTATTTCTCTTTTTATTAATTAATTTTTGGCAGTGTCTTTATCAGGATTCTTTTAATTATCAACCCCTGGTACAGCGTTAATCCTGTGAATACACTGAAGTTAATTCTCGGGTTATTATGTGTTTTAGCCTGCGGGAACCAAAGCTCAGTTGTAATTTGCTAATGAAAGTTGGGATTTCTCTAAGGTGCCTGTGCGTGTTGGATCCTCACTCCCAGGTAATTTGGAGTTGGATTCTGCACCTTCATCATAAAATGCAGTTCTAATCCTGTTAAAATAAATAAATGGGAGGTTTTCTGACCCTCTCAGGTGTGCTCAGGCTGCAGAGGAGCGAACGCCACCACCCTGCGTTGCAAGGACAGCTTTGTGGGTACCGGCAATCGGTGCCGGCGTTTGTTTTTAAATGTTACTCATCTAAATGAAGCAGAAAAACAGAAATTTCACTAGTGTGGCCAAACATATCTGAATGTCAATCCTTGTTCCTTGGGCTATCCAGGGTTTCCTGGGGAGGGGGGAGGGAAACCCCCAAACTTATAGGACGGGGTGGCAAAGAGCTGTCGAAGCAAACGCAGCTTCATTTCGCCATTTCCCTCCTTTACTTTAAGCCAGTTTTAAATGGCGGACCAGTCGGTGAACGCCACCGTTTTGTGCCCGTCGGCTCTCAACTTGGGATTGAGGATTTCTCTGCAGCTCACTGCCGCTGCAAATATTTGGCTAATTGCTAGAACGTGGATAGACACACCCGGAGGCTGACGCCGGGAATCTGCACGTTCCCGGGCTCGAGCATCCCTCTGGTCCTGCTCCGGAGAGCTTCAGCCACTAATTCACTATTACGAAGGTCCCCTGAAGAATCAATGCACGCTGTTGTTTCCATCAAAGTGAAAACGCACTCTTCCACGGTACAGCCCCCACCCAGCTGATTATTTGCCTAAAATCCCTCACGGCTGTAGTTTACCAGTAATCGCTGCAATCGGGCAACTCGCCGTTCTCAGCTTGTCCCTTGAGCAATACCAGCAGCATCTTATTGTCCCCAGAGCGGTGTCAGCTCTGCCAACTGCCAAACAGGGACCCGGGGACGAGATGAGATAGATAAACCCTCCTGGGGGAAGGGAGGGAATTAAATCCGGATTATTTTCTTAACCACTGCAAAGTAAATTCAGAGTATAATTTAGTTTAAGTCGCTGCAGATTTGTGCGGGTTCATGTGAGTCTAAACTTGCTCCTCATGCCTCGTTCATTTTGCTCAAACGAAATCCTCTGCCTGGGCAGAAGGAGTTAATTTTTGAGCTTGTGCAGAGGGAGAAGGGGGGGAAATATGCCATACTGCAAACTTGGATAAAGCAGAAAAGATGCAGATGGGTCGGTCTTGCAGGAGGCATTCTGGAGACGGGCCAGCTGCATTTTCCACATGCCGTAGGAGTTAGTCTTCGGACAGATGGGACTCTGGGGTCACCCAAGAAAACTCCAGTGAAAAGGTTACCTTGTAGGAGCATTAGACACACTTCTCGCCGGAGCGCAGGGGTCAGGCACACTCTACTGTACAGCCACCGTGCTAGAGAAAACAAACAGCCCGCAGCCTGCAAAATGTCAGGGACTGTGGGAAGTGACTTTAAAAAAATAATTAAAGGCCCCTGTAAGGTTTTTCTGGACAGAGAGTAGGCTGGAGACATCCAAAGTTTCTCTCTGCCTCCTGGCAAGAGGAATTATAACGCTCCCTGTGTTCTCAGTCTCCACGGGATGAGCTGCAGCGGGGGAAGGCTGCGTGGGGAAACGGGGCTCAGCTCACCCTTTGCAGTGCCGTTTCTCTCCCAGCCCGGGGAAAACAGGCTGAGCGCTCACGTTTTGGATGCAGGCTCCCTTCTGGGCTTAGATCTCCAGTAAGGAGCAAATCCGGAGGCTTTGCGCCCCCCCCGGTCCCCCAGCTGCTGCCCCTGCCCCGGCTGGGCTGGTTCCAGCAGGAGAAGTTGGGACTTGGTGAAAGTGGCATTCAGGAGTGGGGCTTCGGCACCCAGTGCCCGCTTTCGGAAAGTCAAACAGATGTTTCCTCATTTAGCTCTGCGTAGCTCGTCAGTCATCCCAAGAGGGAAATTAAAACGGGCTCGGGACAGGCAAGGCTCTGTCTGCTGCAGCCACTGAAAAGGGAGATGAAAAGCTTTATTATTTTTTTTTTCTCCCCCCTCCGTGTTGTGGGCTTGGCATCTGTATTTATTTACTCATTTTATTTTTAGATGGGATGAATCATCTCTTTGGGGCAGGGGGCGGAAAAGCCCCCTCGCTCTCCACACCGCCCCTTCCACCTCAAAGCATACTTTGTTGTTTTGTATTAATTTTGCTAGCCGAATTCAGCATCTTTTTAAGGTGCTAGTTCAGGCAGAGTAAATGTGGATAACAACAGTGTATTTGTAGCAATCTATAAGTTTTATTCTCTTCCACCTGGTGGAAGCACCTTGGAGCATGTAATAGATGTTCCTTGTGGTAAACCTGGTGGTGGAGGAGGATTAATTATTATCCTAATTTTTCAGTTGGGGAAACTGAGGCAGCTGTGGGCACTAGTGGTTTGCTCTGTCTTGCATCAAGGTGACAGAAAAATGAAGATATTGCTGAAGTTCTGGTTCTGTTGAAGCAAAACACCTCTGGATATCTAGAGACCCTTGATTGCACCTAAATCTCCTGGTCCAAATCTCATTAAAGTCAATAAAAAAACCTCTCATCGTCTGTAGGTTTTCGGCTCAGGCCTCAGTTATGAGGTTAAAAAACAGCAAGAGTCTCGTTTCCCTAACCTTTGTGCTGCTTAATTTTGCTCTGGATTAATAGGTTGTTCTGGTCTATTAGCAGCAGGGCTCGTTCGCCTCTTGCCTCGTTTTGCTTGGAATAATAAGACCAAAAAATTATGCCTCGGCAAAAGAGAGGGGGGCAAATAAAAGGAATCGGGATTTCACGTCCTCTGATAAAAGAGCGCAGAGCAGCACGGCTGCTCCCATCGGTACTGGGAGGGATGTTTAGTGTTTATCTGGGTTAGAAAAAAAAAACAGCAAACCAAACCCAGCATCGGGAAACACAAAGAAGAGGAGAGATTTGCCTCTTTCCTTTTGTTGCAGGGCGCGGGGACGGGAACGCGGAGCTCCGGACCCTCCGTTCCCGGGGCTGCCGTGGCGTGTCATGGTTTTCTCAGGCTTGGGGAGGATGCTCGGCGTTTCGGGGGCTCTTTGTGAAAGGCGAGCTGTCGCCTTCCTTCCCCGAATGAATTCCCCCTCGCCTTAGGGCCCATAACCCAGCGGGCAGGGTCATGGCTGGTTTAGATGGTGCTCGCTCGCTCTCTCTGCGAACCAGCGGAGTGATGTCTGCGTTTCGGGAAAAGAATGTGTGTTAAAAGGACTAATGGTCCGACTGTCCATCAGGCCGGGCAGCCCTCGAGGTCATCTGGCGGTCAAAACCAAATCATTCCAGCCTGTTCCCGATGCCGATGGCTGGCCGCGTGGAGTTCACTGCCTCGCGTCGCTTTGGTACCCTGCAAGAGCAAGCGGGCTTGGTTTTAATTAGTATTTTTAGGAGGACACAGGGAGAGCAATGTTTTCTCCTTAGCAACTGTATTTGCATAGAGTCGTGCCTTTGAGGGCCGGGCTGCACGGGTCTGAGGCACATGCAGTGTTCATCTTTGCTTTCGAAAGAAAGAAAGAAAATTAAATCTCCCCGGACTCCGGACTGATGAATAGGCAGTGGGACGGATTCTGACCTCAGGGCTGGCGCGAAGGCAGGGGCAGTTTGCGAAGTGCTTGTGTGCGCGAAGGGAGTGTTTGCTGCAAAGAAAGTATTTATATGGGAAGAGTATTTATATGGGCTCTGCTCTGCCCTGGGTAAACCCAAGCGAAAACGCTCCGTTGTCAGATGGGGAAGGAATCTGCTCCTAGATTTGGGAAAGGAGATGGATTTGGGGGCTGCGCGGTTTGTAATTGGGATGGAAAAAATTCTGCTTTCTGTCTCCTGGGCGGTGCTGGCGTGGGGTTTTCTGCGCGGCCTTCGTTGCCCTCTGCTGACAGCGGCCGAAGGGCGGCTGGGTCGCCGAGCCTCGACGGATGCAGGTGGTGGAACTGGAGCCGAGCGGGCAGCCAGGATGCAGGGCTCATCCTGGGGGGTGGAGATGCTCAAAATCATCCCAGTGTCTGCGTCCAAATTTTTGCAAATGGCAGCAATTTCTGCAGCAGTCCAAACTCCTGCAGCCAGACTGTTTAGTCCATTTAAAATCCTGGCTCTGGTTAAAAATGTTTATGTTTTAAAATCATCCCTAATAAAGTCCAGTTTAAATTAACAAAACTGCAGAGAGAGACATCTCATCTTCTCCCGACTCCAATTTCAAGTTCTCAGGCTAAATTATTTTCCCCTGGACGGGGAAGAGAGTCGGACCTGAGGGGCTCGTTATGCTTCTTCCCCTACTTCATCAAAATCAGACAAAGCACATCACTGCCCAGACCCTGCCGATACCTCCCACCACGGGCCTGCCCGGATGGTCCCAGTTCTTGAAACTGGATGATGGAAAGGACCATTCCCACCGGTACGTGCAGGATCGGGTCTATCCTGGCTCTGGCCAGTGGAAAAGGCGTTAACTGGAGGAACTGGAAGATGCCCAAAAGGAATGCTAAAGATAATGCTGGAGTTCCGACAGTGTCTCTTCCCAGCACCTCACAAGGTTTTCCTCTTGGGATCAAAACCTCCCTTTCCTGCTCAGTTCTAAATCAGATCATTCTTTTTCTCTATTCTTAAATATTTCCTTAAAAAAACCCTCCTGCTTCTCCACCTTATCTTTATGGCATTGCTGCTTTATTCCTTACATTGTTTCCCAGATAAGATCGCGTGCCAGAGGTTGGGAGCGTTTTCCATCCTTTAGCCCGTCTTTGTAAGTCTGCTAATTGCACAGGGACACCCTTTGGCAGCAAAGGCGCTGGGTAAACTGCGAGTTCATCGCTGTATTCAATTGATTCTTTAAAATTTATGCTTAATTACAAAATGGATTAGAATATAGCACGACCTCTTCTTGTAAAAGGCATTGCATTAGTTATGATTAAAATTGAATGACTGACTACACTGGAATTACACAGAAGAATGTCCCGGAGTGGTAGTAGTAATGCTTGGTCTCCTCTAGTGCGTTATGTGTATTCCTGTGGTACCTTACGGACTCTTAAAATGTCCTTCCAAAGCACTATGTAAATAGAAATCGTCCATAAAGTTCTGTGAGTTTGGTAATTCCTGTGTCCCCGTTCTCCATGTCACATGCAGAGTCCAAAGCCAGAGGGAGGTCCCCAGATCTGCTCCAGGTTACAAAGAGCTTGAGCCTCAGACTCGCATCCATCGGGGTGGCCACGGTTACCTGCTCTTCTCCTAGCTGTGAAATTTTAACCACGAGACATTGCTCGCTTCCTCTTCCACTTTGTAAGCGAGCTGTAATAGTTGTGCCCCCCCCTCGCATTTTTAGTATCAGCCCTCTCTCATCTCATGGTGCCACAAGACAGGCCACTGGAAGTGGACATGGTCTAAAAAGGGCAGGTTGGCTTAATACTCAGGCTTTTTGTCCTCTGTGAAACGGAGAAGTGTCGGTTTCCAACTTCCTTTTCAGCCAGGCCATTGCTTAAATGATGGCCAAGATCCTCAGGCAGTCTTGGAGCTTCAGGAGTTGGGACCCCAAAGGTAACGAGAGCCAAAGGTGCTGAGCTGGTGATGCTGCTCATCCTCTCCAGGTGCCTGGGGAACTTCTCAGGGACGGTGTGAGACACTGACCCAAAGAGCTTCTCCAAAGCTGTCCCTGTTGTGGAGGATGGGGAGGAGCAGGCCAGTCCCAGGTCTTCCCCTCAGCCAGGTGGAGGAGTTGCCATGTTTTGTGGACAAGGCCCTTCACCAGCACCAGCGATTGAGATCTGATGATGAGGATGGAGCTTTCTCCAACAGCGCAGCCTTTTGGCATCCCCTTCATTGGGACGTGCCCTGGCAGGTCACAAAGAGTGGTGTGGTGGCAGGAAGATGGGGTGCCACCATTTAACTTGATCCATAGCTAGTGAGGGAGCTCTTTCCTGTGATACCTGGATCAAAGGTTACTTTGCAGCTTGATTTCAGGCTACATTCTGCCATCTCTGTCACGTGCAAGCACCAGAACGTCCCGTTATCCCATCAGCAGCTTTCTGATCTTCTAGTCTTGATATTTAAAATGATGTTGACTGTCAAATAGGCTAACCCCTGCTGTCTACTCAAGGTTGCGCTTTGTCTTCAAGAGTCTCTAACATTTTATTGCGACCACGCTATTTTGGGAAGGACACAGAAATGTCGGGTGACTAAAAGGTGCTTAATCAGCTGTTCACAAAAACATTGTTAAAAACATTTGTTTGGACCGTAGCGTCAATGGCACAGAGAAAGATATGAAGCTTATGGGCTCCATTGCAGCGAGCTGTGTCGTACTGCAAGCAGAGATATTTTCTGGTGGCTTAAAACGAGATTGATAGTTCAGATTGCTGGTTTCTGTTTGAACTCTGCTGGTGAGTTTGAGACAAGAGTGGAACATGTTTTGCCTTGGTTTGCTCATTGATTAAACTGGATGACAACGTTCGACCTTCCTCTTCCTGCTCTCCCTTTTCCCAGGAATAACTTGTTAGCATTTCTACTGTGTTTTGATATGCTCCAGCAGGAGCTGCTAAATGTGAGGAAAAATTCCCAACTAAAGAGCCTCTGCTGTGGAAAACCAGCTTGTCTCCGAGGACTCACCCAACATTTCCCGGCCCCTCTTCTAAAAAAAGAAGTATATTTGTTACATTTCTCCACTGCTTCCTTAAAACCATAGGATACTTAGTTTTGTGGTTACTAGTTTTCCTTCATCTCCTCAATCCCTGTACCACTGCTGCGCTATTACTTTTTGTGAGGTCTAGTACAGGAATTTTGGGATTGTTGGATCAGACTTGTAAAGAGACCCAACTTGGAGTTCTCCCACAAATACCTCATCTCCCCTCCTCGCTCGTCAGTCCGCTTCGCACCGTACTTCATCTGCTTACTGCCGCTCTCTGCTCAGCCCTTTGGTTCAGGCTCGGGAGCAGCCGTCGGAGCAATTGGTTCTTGGTCTCAACTGAGTAATTTTGAGCAAATGACTTTGCCTCGCTTTCTCTATCTGTGAAACGGGATTAATGCCATTAAGCCTTCTCCTATAAAGAACCTCGAAACCTACGCATAAAAGCCCCATACAAGAGCAAACACTGTGTAATCCCTGGGTTGCTGCTTTGGCTGCTCTACCGGATTTGCGGTGGGAATCCATTTTTCTCGAAAACATCAACCTGTCATTCTTCGCCCATTTGGCAAATCCTGGAAGTTGTCCTGCTCCAGAGAAACACAACTGGGTTTGCTTAAAAACATTGCCTCTTGCCACCCATTTCAGGATGAGAATATGTAATGAGCTTCCAGCGAGTCTTCAATCTTGCCCTCCCTTGTCAGCCGCAGGTTCCACTAATTAAAAAAATGAGTGAAGTTGCTTTCCAGATAATGGAGGTGGCTCTGTTATTCTTCCTTTAACACTTGTTCTTCTCATCACATGGTGGTTATTATACGTGTGGTATATCTTTCCCCTCTGTCAGTCCATTTACCTGTCTCTTCTTGTCTCCGGTGACAGATATATGTTGTCAAGTATGTCCTCGTGCTCCCTCCAGTTTCGAGTCTGACGTCCACTAGTCTATTCAATTAGGCTGAATTGGGAGTATAATTTACTGACCCCTCTCTCTCCTTAGCAGGTAAACTAGAAAATCATATACATGGATCTCCCGCACTCGCTGACCTTGGAAGGCAAATTTAAGAGGATTTATTGTTGTCAGCTGCAGGCAAATATTGAAAACGTTACATTTTGTCTGAAGGGGGATGCCATGATGTTTGCGTGCGTGCATTGTTTAATAACATTTCACTTAACTCACTATGATTAATTCAATTGATATTAATTACATTGCAATATAGGAGCAGAGACCGTAATACTTTTTCATATGGGTTTCCACCAATGAATCATTTTACATGTGGCATTTGCTAATGGGCCCTTTTTAAAAACATTAACCAATAGTTAGAAGAGGAGGAAATCTGATCTGCGGCAGAGCCGGTCCCGGCTCTCCGTGCCTCGGCAACCTGCTGGCACGCGCAGGCCCCGCTTTTAATTTTTTAGGCAACGATTGTCCAAATCTTCAGATCCATCACTTTATTCGAACGGTATAAAAACCCAGCAGATCTAATTTCCTTTCTTTGACTCTCTTTATTAGGGTATTGGTTATATCTCGTGTCCCTGCAGACTGATATTTTATTAGCTGTTAACAATGATCTGATAGAGGGAAAGAAGTTAACGTTTCGAGATGTTATTTATTTTTGTGTGTTTGTTCCTGGGCGCGGGTTGTTCTCCCCCCTCCTCTCCCCGCTTTGGACATTTCCAGCTGAGAAGCCTCGTCGGGAAATGTCGCCACTGCCACCTGCTTGTGGAGCCGGGACTGACACGGACCCGCCGGGGCTCTGCGGGATGATGCGGGGGGATGCGGGATACAGGACGATGTGGGGTGCGGAATGATGCGGGGGGATGTGGGATGGTGGGTGATGATGTGGGGTGCGGGATGATGTGGGGTGTAGGATGATGCGGGATGATGCAGGGTGCAGGATGATGCGGTGTACGGGATGATGCGGGGTGTGGGATGATGCGGTGTGCGGGACGATGCAGGTTGTGGGATGATGCGGTGTACAGGATGATGCAGTGTACGGGATGATGTGGGGTGCGGGACAATGCAGGGTGTGGGATGATGCGGTGTACGGGATGATGCAGTGTACGGGATGATGTGGGGTGTGGGATGATGCGGGATGTGGGATGATGCGGGGTGCGGGACGATGCAGGGTGCCGGATGATGCGGTGTGCAGGATGATGCAGGGTGTGGGATGATGTGGGGTGTGGAATGATGCCGGATGATGCAGTGTACAGGATGATGCGGGGTGTGGGATGATGTGGGGTGTGGAATGATGCCGGATGCAGGATGATGCAGGGTGGGGGTGATGCGGTGTACAGGATGATGCAGGGTGCGGGATGCAGGATGGTGCAGGATGCAGGAGCACCCGCAGAGGCAGGGTGGGCTCTCCGTGGAAGCCGCACCCCATCTCTTAGCTGGGGGGAGTCGATATTTTTTATTTTTAACTGACATTTAAAAACTCCTCCAGGATGCAGATTTATAAATACGTGCCCAATTATAATGTTAATTTTATTCCTCACTTCCCCAAGCCCACCTACTATTCCCCTACTATCACAGCAGACTATAATTTTTTATTATTAGTTAGATACTCAACATCGGGCCGTGGTTTGAGATATACATCCACATTCATAGATCATCTCACTCCCAGATAGCTCGTTTCTTGTTCATATTGACGTCAATGGGAATTTTGCCATTGACTTAAATGGGAGCAGGATCAAGCCCGAAATGATTCAGTGACGGGATGACAAAACAGTGAGGTGTGGGGAAGGAGAGACCGTAAACACAGCCGTGAGATGACACGGTTACTTGGCAATGGCCCATGCACAGCGCGCTTGAACTTTTTTAAAATTTATGATACCATTGTATAAAATAAATGACTCATCATATAAAAGGAAATAGTCTCAAGGGATTCGCTTCTTGTGGGCATCGCAGCAAAAGTAGGTTTTAAGAATAATGATGAATGAACGGGTTTTAGTCTTAAAAAAAAAAAAAAGAAAGAAAAGGAAAGAAGAAATGTGCAAATACACATTTTTGTGGGGCTGGAGATGGAAGCCCTCCCCAGAAATGCCTCTCACTTCTGTTATTTATAATGCGACAGTTTCCCCAGTTAACAGTTTAAATGAAGGGGCCGTTTCTTAAATGCTTTATTCATATTATACAGCGATTACCAGCTATAGCCATATTCCTTAATAACCTGTTATAAAGCATGTTATAAAATCCATTAGTGATGATGCTAGGAAAAGCTGTTAGAAAGCATAATGCACGGTAATCAGGGCTGTGCAAAAGTGACAAAAATGTTTGTCGTTTCATGCCGGGGTTTATATAAGAGCTAAATAATTTATTTTGTGATCAAGGCATTTTGGGTTGATTTTTTTTGTTTCATGGAGTGTTTTCAAAATGTCCCTTTTTAACATGAAAAATAAACCCATTTTGGCTGCTTAAATATTCTGGGTTTGATTAAAATAAACACTTTTTTCTTTCTCTCTCTCAAATACAATCATTTAAGAATAAATACATAAATAAAAGGAACTTTTTTCCCCTACTTTGAAATTTTTGCATAAGGGAATTTTTGAGTAAGATCTTCCTGGGCAAAATTGAGTCGTTTTTCACAACACTGAAACATACCTGTGCTTCAGGTCCTCGGTGTACTTGGGAGATATTCGCAGTAGATGGATTTAAATGTTCTGCTTGTATATTTAATACCTGGGTTTGTAGCACGGACACCCCCTTGGCTGTTTCATTTAAATACCTCCCTAATGTGTCCCCAGCAGCATTTACTGGTTTATGGGGAATCGGTGAAACCGGTGGAGGTGACAGAAGGAAGCAGCACCCGCTCCTCTGTGCTAACGAAACCCTTCGGCTCCATGATTTCTTAGGAATTAAGTGCTAAAAATGGTATCAGGAATCCACCCGGAGCAAAGCGGGTCCGGGGGGGCCGCAGCCCGTGTCCTTCTCCCGGTGGGATGGAGGGGTCGGATGCTGAGCCGCGGCTGTGAGGGGGCTCAGGGTTGGGGCTGAGGGTGTTTGTGGGGATTTGGGAGAAGTCTAAATCCCCCGCTTGCAGGATTTCTTCGCAGTTACGTGGGAGCTGTACTCGGCCAAAACAGGGTTGGGGAAATATTCTGAATTTAAGCGGATATTATGCGGAAGAGGGAATGAGCAATCTCGGGGCGTATAGAAAACACAAGAACAAGATGCAGGATTAAAAATAGCACTCGCAGAAGAGGAGTTCACCTAAAGCAGCACACTTTAGGGTTGTTTTAAGATCCTTTCTCTTACGTTTTCTTCTCCCCCGTTCAGCCTGATTGCCGCTGTTGAAGCAGCTCTTTCAGCCCGGTTTGGCCTCTGGGTTTTGGGATGCCTGTGGGAAGGAGGGGACGGGTATTATCTGTCGAAAACGGGCTCCAGATTTGCTCTCTGAAAAATGGTGCGCATATGTACGGGGGATTGTGTGAAGCGAACGGCCCGGCGTCCCCACACCATTTCACAGTCTGCAGATGCAGATTAGGTTTTATTGTGTGTGCAAATTTGAGGGTCACTCGGAAGCACCGTTTAAAATAATATCCATGGCAAATTAGCGTGTTAGTAGGATTCGTTAGGGCAAGCGAGAGTTTGGAGCTAGGACCAGGGAACGCAGGAGCTCCGAGCACGTCGTATATATCTGCGTGTATGTGTTTGTGTGTGTCTTGTCACATTCTCATCTAGCCCGTTTGTTTTCAAATCTCTTTTGCACAGTTTGGACTCAGCTCTGCCGTTGCTGTTACACAGGTGTAAACCTGAACCAACGCGGGTGAAGTAAATAGCAATACTCTGGATACGGTCCCGTTCTTAAATGAAAAGAAAAAAAGGAAAGGGGGGCTTCAACCCTCTAAAAAACAGTTTTAAAATTTTTAGAAATTTGGGGGTATTTGTATGGAATAGTGACTGGGAAGACAACAGCTCTTTGGACAGGGCTACGGTGCCATGCGGGAGGAGCGGGAGCACCGGGTACCAGGTACTCTGGGGCTAATGATGTGCTTAAGATCGAGGGCAGCCAGAAGGTCCTTTGGCATGAAAGCATAAAGGCGCTTTATCGTACTTGGAAATCAAGTCCAGGATTTTAAAGAGCTTTTTGTGGAGATCTGAACAGCTACGCTAATTACTTCAAAGCAATGTCACGTAAAGAAAGCAGCACTGGCTTAAATTGTCTTTCCCCCATCCCAACAAACCTAAAACCTCTATAGTTCTTCCTCCTGTTATCAAATGAAAAGCTGTTCAGTCTTCCCTTGTTGGTGGGATATACAACATCCCACCGTAAAAGGAGCCCTGTCCTCCCCGGAGCGAAGGTGAGGGGAGTTTTGTGTTTTAACTTTTTGCCTCGCATATGGCAAGTGAGAACTTTGCTTCCTGCAGTACTAATAAACCCCAGTAAACGTCTGTTAACTCCAGGGAATGCGCTCTCTTTCGGTGCCCAGTGTTACAGTAAAATGCTCTATCTTCAGGTTTTCCCGACGCAGCATATGGTTGGGGGGCGTCGGAAATTACGCTGTGCATTCTGCTTCATCGGCTTACAGCTGTGGTTGGGCGCACTGCGGCTTTGCCATCGGAAGG
>VZSZ01000681.1:62332-74208 GCA_013398815.1 Ibidorhyncha struthersii
TGTCTGTATTTTCTGCAAAATCTCGCCGAGAAGAAGTTGTACGCGTTTCCCCGAGCAGGTGGTCTCTCCCCTCTCCTCCACTCTGGCTCTGTGCTCGGCTCTGGGACTCCACAACAGCTTCCACAAATATTTGCTCCATAATATGACAAGGTGCCAAAAGAGACCCAGAACAGCAAGAAAATCTCCGGGAAAAACAATTATAATGCACCTGCGATTTTTTTTTCTTTCCTCCAGTAACCATAGCAATAATCTTTTGGTATCTTGGGGTTACCAGGCAGCTTTCGAAAGCCTTGGAAATTGCAAGCGGGTGAATCCTGCCAGGTGCTAAGCAGGTCCTGGGAGGGGAGGGCGGTCGAGTATCTCGTAGGAGCAGAGCCCTGGATGGTTTTAAACCACGTAACCTCCCACCTCGCGGCCTCGGCAAACTCTTTATGCGTGTGAGCGTGCGTGCGAGTGCGCAGCCCTCCCTTGAAGTGGTTAACTCAGCTGTGAAGCCTTCTATCAGCCGTAATAGCTTCAAGGTGGGGAATAAAAAATGGAGAGTGTTTAAATTGTTAATGGGTTTCATGTTCTTGTCACTGTTGAGGGTTTGTTCCCTTTTATAAACTCATAGTTTTTGGTTGACATTGCTTTTATGTGAGCCATCAGCCAGTTGGTGATGGTGTTCCTGTGTTAGACCATTACTGCCGGATTGTATTTGCAGTAAAGAAAGAGAATGGAGGCCGTAAATCTACAGGCAGAGATTTAGGGCTCTGTTTCTCTGCAGTTTAGGCCCATGTGCTCGGGAAGTCCATTCTCCTCCGGCAGAATTACACCCCTCCGAACGCTCCTGCTCCGGCGCTGATGGACGGCGCTCATTGCCTCGCTGCTGCCGCTGTGGCTGAGCCTGGAGGGTGGCAGGGGATGGGAAGGCGGACGCTGGGCAGGGGAGAGGTTTTATTCTGCTCCGCCTCAGCCTCTAACTTTGGGAAGAGGTGGGAGCAAAGTGGAGAAGAGAATAATTGCTCCGGGCAGGGCAGATCCTGCTCTTGCTCAGGATGAGGTCTGGTGTGCATTAACCCCCTGGGCTCTGTGCGGGGGCTACACAAGTGCTGTGGGCTCATCGTTGGCACACTCGGGAAAGGGGCAGGGGTGTTCACCGCACATAAGGATGGCCCAGGAACAAGTGCAGTCCCCTGGGATGTCCCTGCTGTGCCACCAAGGGTGACTGACAGCAGCAGGGCAGGTAAACCTGTCATCACAGTGAAATGCATCCCCATGGCCCTCATGCCTGTTTTCCCCACCGGGACTCCGGCGAGGGACATTTTGCACCAGGAATTGTCTTGATGGTAAATTGTGCCTTTGCTGAGACTTCTCAGAAAACCTGGACCAGGGGACCCAAGTGCTTCCAAGTTCTGGTCTTGGCTTTGCCCACTGATTTATTGTAAACTCCATAAAGTACAAAGTGAAGGTGATGGACAGGTGGTGGGTTGTTAGGAGAGCTAATTGCCTGCATGGGGCCAAATTCTCATGGCCACTGGCGCATTAGCCCAGGGTTTACCCCAGCAGAAACAAAATAGGAGTCAGCTGAGAGCTGGGCACTGAGTACTTGCAGGCATGGAGGGGTGCAGGGGGCGATGGACTGAGTGTGTTCAATGCCTTTGCCCCATTTTCCTGCAGAGCGGAGCCAGCGGTTGGATGCAGAGTGGTCCCTAAACCCCCCTCCGGCACATCTGGGCTCGCCTCCCTTCCCCGTGTCAGCCGCAACACCAGCACACATGATTTAATTGCACACAGCTGCTGAACCCATGTTCGCCCATTAAGGGCGTCAGATGATCTCTTCATGAGCTGTCAGTCCAAATTGAGCCTAAAGTCTGGGGCTTAAAAGATCTAATTTTCATAATTACCCAGGACCACTCCCGCCTGCCTCCGTCCTTCTCCCCCTCTTGCCACCCATCCGCACGCGAAAGCCGCGCCGAAGGGCACATTCTCGGGGGACTCATGGCTGTTTCTGCTCCGAGAGGCTGTGGAGTTCATCCCAGGGTCAGGAACGGATCCTGTGCAGGGAGCCTGGGCTGCTCTCCGGCCTCTCGGGCCGGTGCAGGTGTGTTTGGGGGGGCTGGGGCCAGCAGCATCACTCCGTCCTGTTTTTGGAGAGAGGAGGCATGGGAACGCACAAATCCAGCCCGGACGGGGCTGTTCCTTCCCTGTGCTGGGAAGGAAGACTGCCAGCTTTAAGCATTGCAACAGCCCAAGCCAGCCTTCCCCGCTCTTCCCCTTCTTCTCCTTCCTCCTCTTCCTCCCCCAGGATGAAAAATCATGATTTTTTGGCTCTCAGAGCACGTGTTGCCTGGAGAGGTGGATTCAGGCGGCCGGAGTCATGTGTGCACTGTGGTACTCCGCACCAGCGCACCCCTCACTGCCCTCCAGGTCGAGACGGTGCTGCCCATAATTCTGAAGTGTCATAACGCAGGGCCTGGCTTTGTTGTCTGTCTTTTCCCGTGTGTTTTAAAGCTTTTCTTCCCTCTGCAAGGAAAATGAAGCTGTGTGTTGTGTATTCACGGGACTCCAGGAGCACAGGGCTTTAAAGGAAACATTTGCAATACTCATGATGGAATCACACAACTGGCAAGCAGTGATTTGTGCAGCGGGGATGTGCGAAGTCCCCCTCCAGCCCAGTGTCTGCTGGCTGCCGCTAAGGCTGGTCAAAGGGGGAGCTTTCGGAGTCCGGCCCTCGCCCCAGGGAGAGATTCTACCCTCTGACATTGGGCTCTGGGGGTGCCCCTCGCAGCTCCACCGGACTCACATAGGCTGAAGCATTTGCCTCCGGTGCAAGTACTGACCGTCTCCATGGGTCCAGCTCTGTCCCAGAGAGCCCCCAGGTGCGTGTCACCCCTGTCTGGGGCTGCGCCGTGACTGGGACTGGTTCCTCCCTGCCCGTGTTACTGGTTTCAATACCTCATACCAGCCCAGGACAAGGTGGTCTCCAGTCTGGCTGCTGGTTGTTTTCCTCTCGGTGGGTGCAGGCAGCGGGGGGTCCTGTGGGCAGAGCAGGGTGATAATTTCCTGCACTCGCTGCCCTAGATGTGCCTATATGTGTGTATGCGCATATATACACACATATGCATATATGCATATATATATATTATCATAAGTGAAGGTTGAGCACATTACTCAAACCTCAGCTTTTCCCCGAAGTCCGTTGTTTACAGAGACAATGCCTGTCCCCAGGGCTCCCTCCCATAAAACCTTATTATCATATATTCCAGGGCATAAACTTCAGGCGTCAGCCCCGGCACGCTGCTCCCGAGCGGAGGCAGCCTCGTGTTGTCTTCCATTTTCCTCTGGTTTTATTCTCGCCGCTGCAGTTTTTATTTTTGGTAGGATATTTGATCTGCAGGCTGATACACTTCTTATTCTTCTAATAAGACGGGAAATCCTGGGAGACCGTTAATGGACCCTGAATACCTTTATGTGGAGCCCGTCAAAGGTTTTAATACCGCACAGGCAACACAATCACCCAACCTGCCTTCCCAAGCCGTACGCTTTGCTCCTGGCTGTGCCAATGCGAATCGGGGATGGGGCTGATGCCGGGGTGCTCCGGGTGCCGCCTGCCATCGGGTCAGGCTTTGCTGCCCTGTAACGCCGCTGATTGCCAGGAATCAGGAACGCTGCCCCGTTCCCCGGCCTCCATGTTAATGTTATTGGCGTCGGTTATTTAGTGATGCCGTTTCCATCCTCCCTCTCGCATCCCTGTCACCGGCGCGGGGTCGGGTCGCTGCTGCGTCGTTGTGGCTGATGGCCAGATTTCATCGATGCCCCTGTGTTTTCTGAGGATTTTTTTTTTTTTTTTGCGTTACTGGGCTCTCTCTCCCCCTCTGTAGCGATACCTCAAGCCATGCAGAAATCTCTCTGCGCGGCCTGCAGCCTCTTGCCTTTCTCTAGAAGGCTAATCCAGCATTATAATATAGTAACAGCAAAAAGGCACCTCCTTTTACTCCCCCTACCCTGTTTCATTCTTTTTTTTTTCCCTTTTTCTTTTCTTAATTCACTGTCTACTGAGTTTCTGATTGACTCAAAGACCAATTAAAGTAAAATTTAATGGGAGAATAGATTAACTCCCTGAGGTTCCCCTGCCATCCATCACATTTTTATAGCAGGAGCTGTGAAGAAGCTCATAACTTCATGCTGTGAATGTGATAATAAAGAGGGCACGGAGAGGATTCCGATTTACTGCCAGGCTGATGTGCACCGGGATGGGATTTACTGCCCCAATCCCGTCCTCCTTTTATTTGGAGGGAGGTCACCGGATCTGCACCCGGCACCGGCTCACGGAGGCTGGAAGATGGGATGGTGGGTTGGTTCCTGCACCCCCATGGCTGAGGAACCGTCTTGGCCATTGCACGCTCGGACTCAGTCCCGGCTCTAATAATGCCAGTGAGGTTGGAAGCGAGGGGGGGTATCGGGGGGCACTGCAGCTCTCTGCCTGTACTGCTGCCCAGGGAGCCGGGGACACACGCGCGCGCGAGGCTGTCCCTTGCCATCGAGCAGTGGCAGGGAGATGGTGGCAGGCAGAGCGACATGCCCAAGGCCAGGCAGGACATCAGTAGTGCGCCCGTCACGGGAACCTGGTGGGACTCTGCTCCTCGTCTGCGGCGTCAGGGACTGCCAGGGGACGTGTTTGTTCTTAGCTGAGGGTCAGAAGAAATGTGAGGGTTAGGAAGAAGTGTGTTTCCTCTGGGACGGATTATAAAGGGGTTGTGGGGGGAGAAGGAGGGGGCAGAGACAGGAAAAGATGCATCTCCCCTGGTGGGTTTCAGTGAAAAGGTTTGTGTGTGCAACAGCAATGAACTGAAGAAGAGAGAGAATTTATCTGGAAATAATAGAAACTATTTGTTGGATTTTCTAGGCTGAAGATCTGGAGTTAATCATTATTCCGCGAAACCCTGAATGATGTTTCTTGCAGCTTTCCTACATAGATAGTGTTCCAGTGGGAGTGCTCCTAACGGTATTTTGTCAGGCACTATCAGCAGTATTGAGCCAACCTGAGCACCCGATTATTAATCCTTTTCTCCCAGTGACATGACGGCAATCGATGTCTGAACAAGCTATTGAAACCGCAGCAATCAACTGGACTCCAGTTAATCCAATGGGACCCTGACTTGGGGCCTGGCAGAAAGGGGGGATTTTAGGAAAGGCTGAGCTCGGTCTGAGCTGCGCCTGCTTGGCCGTCATGCTGAGCCCTCCTATAGACGCCGACGTATATAGGAGCAGGAACCGCCTCCCTCCTGCTGGCAGGAGGTTTTAAGATGTTGGAGGCCCACATATTTCACCTGCATTAACGTTATTAATTCATCATAGGCTTTAGCGCATCCTGTTGGCCCAGATGAGGAAAAATAAGGGATTTTTTGCATGATTTTTCACATGCAAAGGATCCCACTACGTGCACAGACGTGAAAACACGTGTGCGCACATGCACATGCCGGGGGCTGATTCTGGTGCGAGGTTTATACACGGGACGATGCTTTTCCTCCTCCTGCACGCCGAGAGGGGCGGTGGGTACACGGGNCGAGTGGGGAAAAAACACCAGTGTTTTTTCCGTGGGCTGATGTGTGGTGTGAGGGTCTGCTCCCGTACCTGATGCATCTCCCAGCATCCCAGCCAGAGCCCCGGAGGGTTTGCTGCCCTGTGGGGAGCATTCCAGGGGCAGAAGCTCCTCAGGAAAATAGAAAGAGAGGAAGAAATGAAGCAAAAGTTTTTACCGTCCCTTTGGCTCTTGCTGGCTGCGGGGGAGGGGAACGCATCCCGGCTGGGCAATGCTCGTCGGTCCCTGGGGCTGTTGGGTCCCCACATTCAGGTCACCTCCATGGCCCTGCCGAGAGTGCAGCCAAGGGTTTGTAGCAGGAATTTGGGGATTTGAGCAGGTGAATCATAGAATCACAGAATGGTTTAGGTTGGAAGGGACCTTGAAGATCATCTTGTTCCAACCCCGCTGCCCTGGGCAGGGACACCTCCCACCAGTCCAGGTGGCTCCAAGTCCCGTCCAACCTGGCCTCGTGGCCACTGCTTAGTCTCATGTGTGGGCTTGGTCCTCGAGTGGACCCATAGGAGGGCAGAGACTGGGGGAACCCCCATTTCTGGAGGCGGTGGCTGGGCTGTAGCCATTGCCACTCACCTACGGCACGAGAAAACGAGCTGAGAGGTGTGAGCTCTGCTCAAGTAAACAACACGGTGGAGTCAGAAGCGGGGAGGCAGAGGCAGAGGGACAGGTCTTGGTTTCGGGATTGTCTGGGAGCCTCCACACCACCTCAGCCCCACAGAATCAGCACGATGTTAAAAGCTGGCTCCCCGTGGGCCCATGCCCTGTCCTATGACATCAGGGTGGCAGAGTGAGTCTGGGAGAGCGGCTGGGTCTCACCCAGCATTGCTGATAGATATTCGGTGTGCAGAGAGATGGGGGATGCCTCAGAGATCCATGGCCCTTGCCTCCAGAGCTGCTGCAGCACTGTCCTGCCACCGCTGACAGAGCTTTACGGATGCGCCCAAAGCTCTTGGCTACGCTGGAGCCAGCCCTGATGGTCAGCAACCGCCCGTGGTTCCCCACCAGTGCCCACCGAGCTTGGCCAGCACGCATCCCACCGCCAGCATCCTCTGCTGCCGGGTGGGACAGCCCGTTTTGGGCAGCGCGAGGGCGGCTGCCATGGGCTGTCAGCCCCGGCGAATGCTTACTAATAAGGTTGGCCATTAAGGTGGTTCAGTGATGGATGGGCTGTGTTCCTGTGCCCCAGCCCGGCGTGTGCTGAGACACTCCCTGACCAGCAGCTGTTGTACTGGCTGCCTTGTTAAGGGTCTCTCTCGGTGACATCAGCTATACATCAACCTGGCTGATGCCTTTGATTATTTGGACAGCTCTTGGCATGATGAATCGTTGGGATTGATCTGTCTTTTCTTCACGTTCGCTCCTTGCCCTGTCTCTCCCAACTCTCTCCGCTCTTCAACCACAAATCCTTTAAAGGTTAGCACCTTCCAGGGTGTCCCGCTTAAACAACTCCGGCGTCTAAATCGCGGCACTGAGGAATCTATACGTCCTGGTATGATTTCTCGGAGAGAGAGAGAGACCGAGGTGGGATGGCAGGGAAGAGCAGGTTCCTCTGATCTGGCCCTGGAGCGGGGTGAGAGCCGGGGGGACGGCTCCGTCACCTCATTGCCACCTTGGTGATCCACATTGCATGACTGCTTCAAAAAGGGGCAAGAAATGAGCATGTCTCAACTAAACCCGGTGCTTATTGCAGCCCGGGGAGGCTAAAGCACAAAATGCTTTCTGGGAACCTTTCCCCTGCTCTCTGCTTAGCAGTAATTATCCCTTACAGCTTTCGGGAATCGCTGGATGTCTGTTCATGGCTTGTCAGGATGCCGCGACAGTGGGTCTGATGATGGTGTGCGTGTGGTTACTGTCCCGCATCTCCCCATGACATCCTCTCATGGGTTGTGGTCCAGGTGCCGGTGAGGAGCTGTGCCGTCAGCGTCCCCCGGCAGCCTGCGATCCCTCCCTCCCAGGGACTCGCCAGGATTTGCCTCCTAATGCAATTCGCTGTGTTGTCACGAAGACACTACCCCTGTGACCCTGTCAGCGGTGTAAATAGAGCCTGGCAGAGTCTCTTAAATGTCCCTCTGATGGATGAGTCCCACAGCACGTTTTGGACTGTCCTCTAAAAGAGGAACTGCCTGTACTGGAGGAGTCAGAGATGCTGATGGGCATTTTTGACTCCATTCTACAAGCTTTTGGCCTTGTTTTTTGTTGAACTCTGTTATACATCCATGGGCTTTATTCCAGCTATGTTCTTGCAGTCCATCCTGCAGCAGACAGCTTCCAAGGCCTATTTTGTTCATTCAACAGAGCTTTTCCCGGGCCTGAGTGCCCTGCTGAGCTCTCTTTCCCTGCCCCCGTTGCTAAAGCCTGACCAAAATGCTGCGGGTGCTGCCTGAATGCGTCACGCAGTCTCCAGCAACCGAGGCTGGAGGAATCTGTGTCCCTCCACCATGGGCCCCCAGTAGGCAGTGTTGCTCCCAGGGTCACATCCCTGCTGTTCTGGCAGTCCTGTAGCCAACTTTGCATGTTTTATAAGCTGCGGTACCCCTGAGCTGGGAACACCTTTGGCTGCAGGCTGTGTCTGGGAGGTGCTGGGTACCAGCATCCTCTGCAGGATGCGGGATGGGGCTCGGAGGGGTTGTGGAGCAGAGCACGGGAGCCTCCTCACCGCTGCATCTCCACTGCCCATTGCTCCAGGGCTGTACGGAGGATGCGTGTTTACCTGCTCTGCGTGCTCGGTGCTGGGAACCGGCTCCCTGGGCGCGCCGTGGCCTGAGCGGCAGCCAGCACAGTCTGTCTCTTTGCATCGCTTTGAACTTTTATCTGTGGCGTCTCCTGATTTTCACTGGAGCAGACGGTTGAGCCCCATGCGGGTCCTGATAACCTTTCTCGTGTTCATTAAGGGCCCACTTAGCGCTCTGCGGGACTGGAGCGAGACAGTCTGGAACAGAGAAGCAGCACAGGGGGCTTTTAGCCTGGGTAATGCAAAACTTCATCAATAATCTTCCAAATGCAAACCCAGAACTTAAATACAACCCTAGCGCTCCCCAAACTACCCCCAGAGAAAGAAAAAAACCTGCAAGGTTAAGACAGAGCATCTCCTTGTGAGCCCTTGTGCCTGGGGAGGATGAGTTTGCCCAGCTGCATCCTGAGCAGCATCGTGTGTGTATGGACAGATTAACTCTTTGGGGCAAGGACCATGTGCTGGGGGTGATGGGTCTTTCCTCGCTCCCAACTGCTGCTGACGATGATTTGGGTGTGCTGGTGGCCAGGGTTGGCTACCAAAAGGCATCAGAGACCCACCTGGGATGGCAGCTGGGAAAGTTCTACAGGGCTTGCACCGGTGCGTTGGTGAAGCGAGAGCCAAATTATTTGGTTCAGCATTACAGCAGTAGGACACAGCTCTACCTTGCCTGGCTTAAGCACACATGCTCAGACCTCCACCCTCTCGATGTCTCTGGAGGTGGTTGAGATCTGTGGGGCTCCCAACGTACCCACCCCGGGGCTGGGGGGAGCCAGNNNACTTGTTCTGATTTTCAGCCCAAAGGGAGTTGAGCCAGAGGCGGAGGGGAGGGAAAGACCCCTTAAAAATTGTCGAGGTAATGGAAACAACCTTAAACTATCATATTTCAAGCATAACGCCATAATAAAAGTAACAGGATAATGATTTTTTTCAGTCCAGATATTAGAGGCCCAGATATTGATTGGTTGTTTCCCTTGTCGTTCTCGCCTCTGATGGAACTGCATTTTTTGACAGAGAGTGCAATAAAATGTACAGTTTCCAATTTGAGAGCCCTATAAATGTCATCTCTACATGCACGGTTACAAATTCTTCATGATGTTCCTCTCCCTCCCCTCAACGCCAAGAGGGTCCTCAGGGATGGAGAAACACACACTGTCTCCCTTCCTGGAGGAGAAAGTTTGCGGTGAAGCCGTCCCGGCTCTGTTACATACCGTAAAGATGAAAAGATGCTTCGTTCCCGTGGGAGAGCTCTCTTGGGGTTAGAAGGACCGAGGTTACAGAGTTAATATATCTTGTAGTTTTCAGATTTATAGGTTCTGGGACAAATTATCAAGCTTGACGCAGCCCCTGGTTGTTCGGAGTTGAGCTGTCAGAAGCTTTCAGTTGGACTCCACTGGGCAGAACTTTATTTTTAATGTTTTTCCTACAAGAACTTGGTACCTTTTGGGCAAAGGTCTGAAGAAAAGCTGAAAATTTACGGGGATGTCAAGGGAGAAATGCAGGGTGGTAGTGTATGAAGTTCCATGAATAACACGGTGGCATCTGAAGTTATGTGAGCCCTTTTTGCTTTGTGCTCATATTTTTGGGGGTTCAGTTTGTTTAATGCCTCCATCGTCTGCCCTGTCTGGGTTTCCTCCTCGGTTTGGAAAGGCAGGATTTTCAAAGGAGGCTAAAAAAGTGAGTGCTCACATCGTAAAGAGATAAGGTATCTCCTGTGGAGATAAGCCCTTTGCATCTTACCACAGATAGGTTTCAGGGGGATACAGCCTAAGTCCTCTTGAATTTTAGGGTCAGCAGAAATGCTGGTGCTCCACACGCTCCAGAGACGGAGAGAAGAGGGAGCGATGCCGCCCAGCCGGGTTGGGCAGGCTAAGGGGCAGTTGGAGGCAGGTCCTGGTGGGGAAGGACGGACCAGCACTGCTGCATTCCCCCCCGAAGGCTGTTATTTGCCTTTTTATAATTTTATTTTTAAATTCCTGAACAAATTCAGGGCTGGAAAAGTGGGGTCGGTTGCAGGTGCTTCAAGTGAAGTAACTGAAAGCGGGGAAAGGCAGAGCGGGCTGATGAATGCGCCGTTCTTCCACTACAAAAATAACAATAATCAGTTTTATATAAATCTCTTTTCCACAAAGAGACGCGAAACCACCAGCAGCATCCCCAAGGTGCAGGGGGGTACCCCAGTATGGGTAATGAGGGCAGTCACCTTCCATGAGATACGCTCGCGCTGTGACCTTCCGTTAGGTTTAATGCAACCTTTTTATTTATTTCCAATAACTCTCCAATCAGTCAGCACTCTGCCAGGTTTCCTCTAACCTCAGATCACAGTCTCATAACCGGTTTTGGGGCTTTTATTGGTCTCTGAGGTAGCCAGAGCCATTAAGCTCAGTGTTTTGATTTGATGAGAGACGTTTCAAGGGTCTCAGTGTCTCTCTCACCTTTGCCTAAACATTTCAGCCCTGTCTCTGTGCCGGGAATTGGGATTGCAGAGCCCAGCCCTGCTGTTCCTCAGCTCCCCCTCTGCCAGGCAGGAATTTTAAGGCTTACTATTAAAGGAGTGCAGAACTGGTGCTGAAAATTTGCCTTTTTCTCCCCATTTTGGTAGAGCAGGTTACACGTGGTTAATGCCAGATCCCTAATTGGACCCTTTACCCAGTGGGGCGCTGGAGGTTGGGTGAAGGTCCCAATGTCACCCCTGGGTCCTGAGCCCCCAAGCCAGCCTGGATTTGTAGCTGAGGACACATCTGATTAACCACATTTGGTGCTTTTTGTAATAAACTCCTGATCTATAGCGTCCTGGATTTATCACTTGGTGGATATCCGAGATGTAATAAGAAGCAGCTTCTTTTTTGGACCTGGCATTCTTTATACAGCCCTGTCACTTTCTTATATTTCCAGAGGTGGGATACAGCCAACCCGATCAATACTTTATTTTACCTCCTTTTACCAATAATTTTTTTAATCATAGTGTGTTTCTCTCATCCCCCACCTTTGGATAAATAATTACAGCGAAGCAATGCCGCATTCAGCACTTTTCAGAAAAGTCTGCCCAAGGAAAAGCGATGAAGTCAGGAGAGGGGAAGGGCAGGAGCGTGCAGGGCCATCCCCTTCCCTTGGTATACCCATCGCGAGCAGAAATGGGGGTGTGAAGTTACAGCTACCCCAAAAGCTGTGGCAAAGCGTGCCCTTACTGACCTGTCCGGGGTTACCGGACCCCCCTGAGCCCCGGTGGGATGGGGCTGGGGGCAGGCTGCCACCCCCGCCAGCCGTCCCGCATCCCCCGCGCTGGGCTCAGGGTGGGGTGAAGGGACACAGGACCAGGAGAGGCTGGGAGGGGTCAGACCTGGCCAGTCTAACCCGTAGGACACCAGACAGGAAGGTGGAAGAGCCCAGTTTTACCCCCAGGTCTTGTTTCAGTACCTCTTTGCCTCTGCCCAAGGGCACCTCCTCACCAGTCCCCTCCTCTCCAGGCTTTTTAGGAGAAAAAGCTCCAGGATTGGGACCAAGGTCTCTGAAAACTATTTTCCCGGGTGGTATAATATGTATTTTATATATATAATTTATGTT
>VZSZ01000681.1:75947-100301 GCA_013398815.1 Ibidorhyncha struthersii
AGCCCCAACCCCGACACCCACCCCGCCCCACGGTGACAAATGATTTTCTTATCTGGAACAAGGAAAAGCAGTGGCCAAGTTTCATCTCCGCTTCCCGCCCGGATGCTCGGGGCAGCGGGGTGATGCTGCCGCGCTCGGCTCTGCCCGACGTGCCGGGATGGCCAGAGGTTTAAGGAGGGCACGTAATCGGCTCGGCACGGAGCCTGCGGTCTGTTCCCCGGCTCTGTGTGCCGTTGCTGATGTAAAGTGCAAGAAACACAAATTTTATTCCCTTTTTTATCCCCAGTGCAGAGGAGTGCCCCAGGTTTGGTGCCTCCAGCATCCCCATCGCCCAGCGGCGTGGCCGGCAGCCCTGCTTTGCCGAGCATGACTTGGCATGTCCCCACTGCGGGACTGTGCCTCGGGGGACGGCTTTGCGATCACAAGTGCCCAAAATGGGAAAATAAGTGAAAACCGAGGCTGGCCCCAGCTCCCGCTCTTGGCACTGTCCTGTAAGGGGAAGGCGGTGCAGGGCTGATGTTCCCACTGGTCCCTGCATGCTCCCAGCCCTCTGCCCGGGTGCTGTTTTGGGGGACCCTCAGGTCCCCCTCTGCTGTGTGGGGATGAGGGGATGGGGGCTGCCCCCGGTGCGGGCTGGAGGGGGACGGGACTGGGTGTGGCGGGGTGGAGGATGGAGCAGGGCTCACCGCGGCGACAGAACGACTTCACACCGTGGCCGAGCTGGAACCGGTACGAGCAAAGTAGCATATAAATTCCAGTCAAATTAGTTGACAGATGAGAGTTGGCGTGGTCAAATGAATTTTGCATGGGGCAACTGTCTCTTCCCGGTGATTTCCCTCGTGTCCTGCTGAAAGTTGTCGGAACTGGGCTGGAGGCCGCGCAGGGCTGCTGCGTCCCCCAGTCCCAGGCACAGCGATGCCCAGTTCCTGCAGCGACAAACACCCTGACCCCGTGCAGTTCAGTGCTCCCTAAAAATCTGTCCCACCTTTATCATTTCCTAGCCGCCTACCTTTAATACACAGCCTTAATTTTTTACTAAATAAGCCAAATTTTCTAGAAGGGGGTTCGCAGAGAAGGACCACGCTGATACTTGAACTTTAGGCAGGGGACTCGGGACCCCAACTCTTTCCAAGAGGAAGCAGCTTGCTCTTTTTTGCCTTTTTTTTTTTTGGAAGGAGGTAACTGGCACTTCATTTATCTGCGGGTTTGTTATGACTCTGGGCTAACAGATACCACACTTAGCAAACTCTCACTCTTCACTAATGGAAGATACTTTAATCTAATTGCCCCGTATCACCCAACACCGGAGCCTCGGGCATCCTCCTCCCACAGCAGTGCAGGCGGAGTGCTCCTCCTCCGCCAGAGCGAGCCGCCGCTCGCAGAGACCTTCCCCATTTCCCAATTCCCGCATGGCTCCATGCCCAGCCGAGCCGGATGGCAGGAGGTGGGAGCCTGGGAGGACTCACAGACACCAGATTTCCTCGTGTCAGCCTCGCCTCGGGGCGCCAGACCCCGGAAAGGGTTGGGGAGCAGGGAAATGCAAAGTAGGGGGGTTAAACCAGAGCGGTCGGGAGGTGGAAGTTGCTGGAATAACAGTGCCGGGTTGGGAAAAATGAGGTGTGAAATCCCGGGTTATGCTCGCGGCAATGAGCTCCGTCTCTTCGCTCCTCAGCTTGGGGAGGGTGAAGGAAGGCGATGCTCCATCTTTGTGCCCCATCATGGTGGGGTTTGGGGGACTCCGGCTGAGCCGGCGGCTGTGCCGGGGAATGGATGCGGTGCGAGCGGTGCCGCGGGGCCGTGGCTGCAGGATGCTCCCCCCGGGAAGCCAGCCCTGCCCAGCCACCCCCAGCATCACCGGGAGCGGCAGCGGGGTTTGTCACAAGGCCATCGAGGAGTGAGTTCAGAGGGGCGTATTTTAAAAAATCCAAAGATGTTTTCTTGCAAAACGAAGCTTTAGAAGAACTGTTAAGACCCAAAAATAAAAAAAGCACAACCCCGAAACTTGCTGCTTGCCAAAGTCTTGAGCAAGTCCCTGAAGAATCCCAGTAGTCCCAGGACTTCTGAAAGGTCCTAAACCATCACAGAGGCGCAGGGAGAATATTTTCTTTAATTCGATAACCTGCAGCACCTTAGTTCACGTTCTCATGCAGGGCCAAAATCTGGAAGGCTGAGAAAGGCAATCTCCTGTTTTGTTCAAAATTTAGAAGAGGGACACAAGGTTTGGGAGGCCGAGATCTGCCAGCTGGAAGGATGTGATAACCAGGAACCTTAAACCCCAGCCCATCGCTACTGATAATACTTCCTTTGTTAAATAAATTGGCTTTAAATTTAAAAGGATTTATTTTTTCCCCCCTCATATATCCATCAAGTTTAAAGGAAATTTATTTTACCAATAAAATTCAAAACATTGCTTTTGTATATTTTTATTTGAATTTCAGTCTCAGGCCATATAGCGTTTAACATTAGCTGTGAATAAAAGTTAATAATCACTTCCTAAAAACCGCATCTTTCACCATTTTGCGTCAGAATACAAAATTTAAGTACCCAAATAAATGTTTGTTAAGCTACATAATGACCGAAATATTTTTGCATAGAAGCAGTGTGTTCTGCTGGTTAGCTAAGAGAAATGTTAAATTTACCATAAAAGCGAACTTTATCAACATGTTTTAACGGTTACCAGCTTCCCTTAAGAAAGCGAATAAAAAGTAGAAATGCAAAACAACATTAAAATGGATGATTTCAATCAAGACGTCGTGCTCGATGATTTAAATCATCATGAAAATTGACGATTTAAATCACTTTGAGTTAAATCAACCCACCCAGGGCTCGGGTTCCTGCAGCTCTCCTGGGACCGCCGCCACCCAGAAAGCTTCTTTCATCACTTGGGCTCCTGCCCGCGGGAGCCCGAGGCTTTAAAACGAAACATCTTTGTCCCAGACCAGCGCAAAGCAGGATCCTCTAATGAGGTCCAGACGCTCCTCAGGCCCTTCGCTCCATCTCCTCCCGGAGTTGCACCGGGAGCGATGAAGTTAAGTCTTGGGGATGGCAAAGGGGTACTCGGGGGCAGGGATCGTTCCCATCGCCTGCCTCCGGCTACGCACCCCAGGCACTCTTTGTACTCAATGGGGAGAAAGTGCCTATTTCTCGCCCCTCCTCGATTGCAGAAGAGAGCCGAGGGAATTAGCCCAGAGGTCTGCAGATGGAGCCCAGGCTGGGCTGCTGACGGAGGTGGCTGGCTTAGGGGTGGGAATGCCGCCCGGCTCCCAGAGCCCCGCTCTCCGACTGAGACAAGGAGGCACTCGGAAATTTCTCAAACTTTTACAATTCTGCAGAGTTTGCATCTTATAAAAAAAAAAAAACAAAACAAAAAATAAAAAACCAAAACAAAACAAAAAAGAACTCCAAACTCCCCCTCAGACAAAAAGCCAGAGCATCTGGTCAAAAACTCTTTCCTGGGGGTGGTTCCCCAGTCCTGGCGGTCTCAGCCCCAGGCCCTGGGATGCTGCGGGGGGAACGCGGTCGCATCGGGCTCCCGCTCCACCTATCTCGTGTCCTGCATCAGGCCCCTGGTTCCTGGTCCCACTCCTCATCTACACATGTGTTTAATTGTGGCTGTGGACAGACAAGATACTAAAAACCAGTGTAAGGCGCTTAGGACCGAACAAAAGCATGTGGTACAAAGCCTTCTGTCAGTACAGATTGCCTCGGCTGCGGCAAATTTGTGCAGAAATAATCCTGAGGTTAAGTATGGTCTGAAATTCATTTGGCAGCTCTGGAGATCATCTCTCCCGTCTGGTGGTGGCTCCCGAAGGCGTCCCCGTCCCCATCTCTTCTCGGTTGCCCTCCCGTCGTGCGAAGCCCTCGGTGCCTCCTTGCAAGGGAGGTCCTGACCCGCTCAGACTGGGGGTGATGCATCAGAAAAGGCAGCAGGGTTTTTTTTTGGGGGGGGGGGGGGGGGGATCAAAACCTGCCGCTTTCTGCAGGCCCCCACCGGACTGCCNAACGGATCTGCATGGAAGGGAGCCGGAGTGGGACAGCACTGTGTCCCGAGGGGCCGGAGGGACCCCGAGGTGTCGAGTCCAGGAGACGGAGCCGCCAAACACCGGCTTGCGTTTCAGCGAGGGTTTGCCGGCAGTTTTGGTTTTTTTTCTAAACAATATATCTGTATCCAGATTGGCAGCTGCTCTAGCACATTCATTTTGTAGAAAGGCATCCCTAAATGGGAAGAGAATAATTTATGCTGACATAAAGCACCTTTATTTGGATATAACTATCTACATTAAGGAGGTTGGATTGCTCTCACCGTATCAGTATGGTGTAGTTGAAGCTCTATTACTCGTATATAAGCTATTCCTGGCTCTGCTCCTGATTTATTTGACTAGCAGAGCTAGGCTGGGTGTGTCTAGATTCATGTTGTGTTGATATCAGAAAATCAACATTTCTTTCGTAATCCAAGGTATGTGATGTAAATCAAGAGGGCTCCAGGGAAGGCAGGGGCATTTTATCAGTGTAAAATGAGAGGAGAAGTGAGCCCAAGGGGAGGATTTACCAGAGAACGTGCTTTTATCATTTTACGACCTGTTGATTTTACTTTTCTAACAATTACTCAGAAGTAGGAAGCAAGGAAAAAATAGACCTGAGCCTAGATGAAAGGGAAGTGGGAGAACCAGGGCACTCGTTTGAAATGTAAGAGTTTAATAACTACGGGAAGGGCGGCTTCCTCCCACTCGCTGCCTCCAGCCCCGGCAGGGACCTTTCTTATCATTGTAGGAGTCGCAGAGATGAGACGGTGATTTCCAGCATCCAACTTGGCCCTTTAGACCATGCCAGGGAGCTCGGGGATTCGGTTTGCCTTTGGTTTAATCGGACGCAGTCCTAACCCACAGCCATCGCACCCAGAGGCAGGTTGCAGTGTCCCTGCTCAGGGACATGGTTTAGAAATGGAGTTAGATAATGGTTGGACTTGGTGATCTTAAAGGTCTTTTCCAGCCACAACGATTCTATGATTCTGTGAAACGGTGTTTGGGGGGGGATGGGGCTGTGCCTGTGGGGCCACCATGGTGCTTCCCATGACCGAGGGACGTCACCGGCACCCTCTGCCAGTGCGGCGTGGAATCATAGAGGTGTTTAGGATGGAAAAGACCTTTAAGATCAAGTCCAACTGTTAACACTGTGAAGCCCACCACTAAACCATGTCCCTCCTCACCACGTCTACCTGTCTTTTAAATACCTCCAGGGATGGCGACTCCACCATTGCCCAGGGCAGCCTCTTCCAATGCTTGACAACCCTTTCTGGGAAGAAATTTTCCCTGATATCTGACCTAAACGTCCCCTGGCCAGCGGTGCCGGGGAGGTTTTGCCGAGGAACCGACTGCCAAGGTGCCTCGGGCGGCTTTTGAGATGAGACAAAACAGAGGCTACATTGCAAATAGCAGTTAGGACTAATTACCTGCAAAATTTGTTTTTAAAGAGTGATGCTGGGTTTGAATGATGGAATAATGATCCCACTTAGAGCTTCGGTGGGGTTTGAGGCTTGGGCCGGCTGTGCAAATAGCAGCTAATGATGCTCTCGGCATCAGCGGCCAGGTGAAGGTGGGCTGCCTGCTTTCTAGAGAAATGCTGCCAAGAGCTTAGTTAAATACACCTAAAATAAGTTAATTCCATTCCCCAAGACTTCTTGTTAGCTTCCTAGCTTGCTGTGGGCATGAAAGCCAGACTGGAGTCAGCCAGCGTGGCTCAGCTCACCAAGGTACCCCTTGGTGATGCCCCAGCATGTCCCCGCTGGGCAGGATCCGGCAGGAACACCCGTCACAGGTAGGCTCAGGAGGGGCTTAAGTTCTTCTGCTGCCCGGTGTGGGTGCGCAGACCCCAACCCGTGACTCAGAACTTGATTGCCATCAGTCATCCACCAGTCCCCACCAGCTGCCTTGTCCTGCCTCCGGAGGCTGTTGCCTGCCCCTCTCTTACCACAGGTCTCTCCTAAAACCTCTCTCTGCCACGTCCAGTGCATGGGAGCCAGTGTTTGGCCAGGAAAAGGGGCTTCGTACAGGGATGGTGCCAGACTGGCTAGTGCCTGGGAGAAATCAGTCTGTTTGTAATTGGGGAATAACTCCCACCAGTTTTCTTGGGATGACCACATTGGACACCCAACACTCTGAATTCAGGAGGAGGCAGCAAAATGGCTCTGCCTGACCTGATATTCGGTGACTAAGGAGAATGTGGCAGAGTGTTAGTGTCAGGGTTAGAGAAACAGAAAAATACCCATAGGGAAGGTCCAGGGTGAAGGAACTCACTTGTGCACTCACCGTGCCCATGCATCGGCTGTGCTTCTCTGTGGTCTGCAGATGCACCCCCAGCATCTGGGGTGGCTGCAGCTTCCAGTACCCTCCGTCAGGTCTGTAATCACTCTTTATCCCAAGAGCTGGACATCCTTCCGAGGCAGTAACAGGCCAAGACCCCTTGGCTGGTTTTATTCTTTCTCTGGGATTTGCTCACTCACCTTGTCCCCAGTAAAAGGATGGCTCCTGTCTCTCTTACCCCTTATGTACGCAGTCTCGCTGACCTCTTCTTTATATCTGAATTGGACAGACATGGATTGGACAGATGGACCACTCTGGATAATGAATTGGCTGGATGGTCACACTCAAAGTATTGTAGTCAACAGCTCGATGTCCAAGTGGACACCGGTGACAAGTGGCGTTCCTCAGGGGTCGGTACCAGGACCGGCACTGTTTAACATCTTTGTCGGCAACATGGACAGTTGGAGTGAGTGCACCCTCAGCAAGTCTGCCACTGACACCAAGCTGTGTGGAGCAGTCAACACACTGGAGGGAAGGGATGCCATCCAGAGGGACCTGGACAGGCTGGAGAGATGGGCCAGTGTGAACCTCATGAAGTTCAACAAGGCCAAGTGCACTTGGGCACGGCATGTGGCTCTCAGCAATCCCATGCACACCTACAAGCTGGGTGGAGAATGGATTGAGAGGAGCCCTGAGGAGAAGGACTTGGGGGTGTTGGTTGATGAGAAGCTCAACATGAGCCAGCAATGTGCACTCGCAGCCCAGAAACCCGACTGCATCCTGGGCTGCATCCCCAGCAGCGTGGCCAGCAGGGCGGGGGGGGGCATTGTGCCCCTCTGCTGCGCTCTGGGGAGACCCCCCCTGCAGTGCTGCCTCCAGCTCAGGGGGTCCCAACAGCAGAAGGACACGGAGCTGTTGGAGCGGGGCCAGAGGAGGCCCCGGAGATGTTGCGAGGGCTGGAGCCCCTCTGCTGGGAGGACAGGCTGGGAGAGTTGGGGGGGTTCAGCCTGGAGAAGAGAAGGCTCCAGAAAGACCTCAGAGCCCCTTCCAGTGCCTAAAGGGGCTCCAGGAGAGCTGGGGAGGGACTCTGGATCCGGGAGGGGAGCCATGGGATGAGGGGGAACGGTTTTAAACTGAAAGAGGAGAGATTTAGATGAGATATTAGGAAGAAATTCTTGGCTGTGAGGGTGGTGAGTCAGTGTCCCAGGTTGCCCAGAGAAGCTGTGGCTGCCCCATCCCTGGAGGTGTTCAAGGCCAGGCTGGACGGGGCTTGGAGCAACCTGGGCTGGTGGGAGGTGTCCCTGCCCAGGGCAGGGGAGTTGTAACTAGGTGATCTTTAAGGTCCCCTCCAACACAAACAATTCTATGATTCTATGATCTCTTTACTGGACTTGCACCGGTTTCGGTTTGCACGAGGCCAGGAAGGGTGAGCACAGCAAGTCTGGGCTGCAGATTTTGTCGTGCCCCTCCTGCTCCCCTCCCAGGTGGATGCTGGCTGCCAGCATCCCTCTTCCCACTCCCTCCCGTCCATTTTATACACAAATTGAGGTCTCAAGGGAAAGTTGTTCTTCATGTGAAACACAGCTCTACAGTTACAGGAGAGAAACCAAGTAACAATGAAAACCCTCAGGGAAATCATTTAATATTTCCATCCTTCTCACATGGGTTCTTGACACTCGGGTCTGCGGAGGGGAAAAACTGATTTATGCCGTCAGTCGTTAGACAATGTGGAGGTGAGGTCAGGCGCGGGCATTCCTCATCTCTTCCCCGGCGCTCAGAGATCCCTTGGGCAAGGTGGAATCAAAGCATTTCAAATGGTAGAGGTCATGAGAGTGACACTGTAAGAGGTAAAAGAGCACAGCCTCCTGCCTCCTACAGAATGGCTGACACCTATATATCTTCATATTGCCATTGTTTCCGCTTGAAAAATTGCATGTCGTTTGTTTTACTTTTTTTCCTAACCCTCCTCTCTCCTTAAATCCTCTCGATTTTCCGCAGTGATCTATAGGAATCGTTTGTGTCAAGGCTGACGATTATGTGGTAGAGAATTTTTATAGGAATAAGAGGCCTAAGCCGTGAGATGGGCTTTAGCCAACAGGTGTCTCGTCTTCTCGCAGCCTTGCCCAGACCCTGTAAATTAAAATCACGTCTGCCCTTTGGGAATTTTCCTGCACTGACGTGTGGCTGCGGCGAGGGGCTCGGGTCGAGCGGCTACTGGGCACAGTGTCACGACACCGGATGGCAGAGCATGGTGGGGAGGTACAGCGGGATGCCGAAACGTGATGCGGTTTGGCCCCTCAAAGCCAATATCCCCCATGGAGCCCAAGCGGACCTCACAGCGGCCTGAGATGCTGCCGTGGGCACCGAGAGTTTGTGTTTGCTGCTTGAGTCCCTCCTTTCTGGCGTTCCCATCTCTGGCTGCTTCTCTGGTTCCCTTCGTCCTCATCATTTGTTCCTGGCAGGAAGATTCATGGATGAAAGGTGTGGAGGGACCCTGATCTTGGAGGACACAGGAGGGCCCAGGCATGCTGTACTTGGTGTCTTCTGGGGTTGTCACAGCTTTGTGACACCTCTGCAGAGCAGCTGAGTTCTTCCAGGTGCCCGTTTGGGGAGAAAGGCCAAGAGGGATTTCTGGGGGTGGACCCAAACTGCAGTGCTCACACCTGTGACATCCTACCACAGTACAGGGTGGACATGACAACAGTCCAGAACTCCAGACAAAATTCAAGATGGTGAAATATTTCCAGCGGGAAGCTCCTTGGTAGGAACTTTTCTTCTGTTGGGAATTATAAGAAATGGATGTTGCAGATCCCTTGGATCTCTCTATTAGTCCCTGTTAGCTCCACAAGTGAGTGTTTAATGAATCCAGAGAATGGATGAGCAACCTTCCTTCTGGCAGAAGGAGCAAAGGTTGCTCAGCTGCACACAGCATTGTATCAGACCTTCACTTGGGGAGCAGTGGGGAGGAGAAGGGTTCCAGCTCGAGCACGCAGCGGCAGGGCTGCATCTCCTGCCCCGAGGTCCCCCCAACACCACGTCCCATCCCCAGTCTTCCGCTGTGCTTTTAGCTCACCCCAGAGAAGAGGAGAAGCATCTCTAAAGGCCGCCCTGAACGTGCAATGGGGGGACATGTGTGGTAACTGCCATTGTAGGGACCATCTCTTTACTCATGCAGCTGCGGCAGGGTCCTGGCTCAAGGAACACTCATCCCTCTAAACCACGGCACCCTTGAAGTGTTCAAGGCCAGACTGGACGGGGCTTGGAGCAACCTGGGCTGGTGGGAGGTGTCCCTGCCCATGGCAGGGTGTTGGAACAAGACGATGTTTAAGGTCCTTTCCAACCCAAACCATTCCTTGATTCTGTGATTCTATGACACAGGGGAGCAGGTCTTATTTGTGCGCTGTGGGAAAAGCACATTCTCGTTAAAGTCCTCATGGGCCACCCTGCAATAACGAACCCACCAGCGCAGTTAATGGATCAGATCTGCAACTGCTGTTGAAGCCAGTGGTGTTTTTATGCAAAGATTTCAGGATTGAGGCAGTAGTTAGTAACTGGATGGTGGTGCCTGTTACTGCATCCCCATGGCTCCCATCCCCAACCCCCGCCCCAGGACCCCTCCTGAAACCCACTATGGGGCAAAGAGGGACGGGGAGAGACAGTCCCACGCAGGGACCAGCCAGCTCCACCATCCTCCCGGTGCCCGGGGGGGATTTCGATAAGGCTTCAGATGTCAGGCTTAGGTTTCCAAGGTGGTGGTGTAACATCAGTGAGAAGCAAATATTTGGCCAAGTGCACCCTGAGGTAAACTGGTGTCCGGTGTAACCGCACAGCGTGCCCATATGTTATTACTTATCCATCAGCCTCTTTGAGTAACGATGTACAGGGCCAGGGCGAGGGTTGGCTTTTGTCAAAGCATATATTTCAGCGGCGTTTAAATAAACTCATCGAGCTGCACGTCTCGTGAACTTTCCTATTCCATCTGTCTGCGCCGAGCCACCCGTGGAAGGAAATGGATGAGGCCTTCAAACCTTCGCCAGTCCCCGGAAAATGAGCCAGTCCAGTTAACAATAAATGGTGGCCGGTTGGAGCACACATGAGCGGTCTAGTGAAGAAGAAAAGAAAGTTGAGCTTAATGAAGTCCCCGCGCCTGTGTCCCTGCGCGTGGACAGGAAAGGACGGGTGGTTTATAACTGTTTATTGGAGTTAATGGTAATAAATTCCTCACTTGTGATGCATTAACTTTAATGTTTTCATTACGTGATGATTTAGGTTTTCCCTTTTCACATTGTAAATCATGTTGTCCCGGTAGCACAGCAGGTCGAATGTCTGACATAATGTTATGTTTGGGGGAGAGAAATAACAGGGGAATGAGTTACACAGATTATATATTTATATATTTCATACATTACGCCTTTTTTTTTTTAGAGGACTTTAAAAAATTGCGTCCTGGGGAAGCCGGTGGATGGGTGGACAGACAGACCCATCTGAGCAGGGATTTGTGAGATGCGGCTGCGAAGGGCCGGTTTCCATAGCAACTCCCCAAATCCACTTGGTGCTGAAGGGTTTTTTTTTTCCCCTCCCTCTTTGCTGAGTGTGAGCCCTTGGCTAATGAGCTGTGCAAATAGATATTGAGATTTAGTGTTTTTTATTTTGCAATTATAGACTTAGTGATTTGGAGGAAACTTTTGGGCCAAAGGCGCTGCCTCCTCTTTGAATTCTCTTTTCTTCTTTTTTCTTTTTTCCCTTGGCAAAGTTGGTTTAACTTCAAACTTGCTGTTAAATTTTCCAGACAGAATGAAAAAAAAAACCCACACCAATAAAAGTTGGAAGATTTTTCCACCCTCTGGGGCTAAATCCCAGCCCAATCTACAGTCAACTCTTTCCCATTGACTCTCCCTTCTCTTTTTTGTGTATCAATCATAAAAACCACAGTCATGGACTCCTCTGAAAAAACAACAATGAATCCAACACTAACTCAGCGCCTAAAAAAGGTCCATCTGTAGGTCCCCTATTTGTTTGTGTTCAGTCATTAATTGAGGTCCAAGGAGGACATTAGAGACAACGCAGTTAATTAGGCACCGTTCAATCCCAGGTGAGAATTGCGGTTTTCTTGAGTGACTTCCATGGATTTTGCGTTCGCTCCTGACTGTCAGCACTTGTCAAAAGGCTCCGCCGTTGCCTGGGAACAGTTAATCTTGGTTCCTGCCTTCAATACTGGTCTGTACTGGCTATTACAAGAGAACATTTAGCAATTCCCTGCCTGTCCCAAAGGAAGCTCTGCAGTTTTTGGATGCCTTGGAGCACCCGAGGACCCCTGAGCCTGAGGACAACACATCCCGAAGCTGAACACAGGGATATTTCAGTTGATAATTTCCTCTTGATGATTTGTTGCCATTGATTTTTAACTGCCTCCTGCTTGCTGACTGGCTTTCAATCTAGGTAGTTATCCTGGGGTGGATGCCTGCACCCTGAATTTTGCTTACTAGCCTCTTCTGAAAAGTCAAGCTGAAGCCCGAATAAATCTTCTCTGCCATGCCTTGCCTTTTCTTCATCTACTTTCTTATTTTCCTGCCCAAAAAAATGCAATAAAATTAGTCTGGCACAAGATCTATTTCATGTGATCCATGTTGACAATTGTTTAGTTCTCCATTTTCTTTGAAATAGTTGTTCATACCGTTCCCGTCATTATAAATGATCCCCGGCCGTTTCCAAGGCACTGAAAGGTTTGGCGACATTCCTGAGGCGTGGAGGGAAGTGTGTCCGAGCGGCACCGAGGGGCTGGGAGCCACCGAGGAGATGGGCTGGGACCTGGAGCAGGAGGACGAGGAGGCGGAGACCAGGGGGACCACGCTGATGGATGGTCCTCGCTTCCCACGATGGCCTTTCTCCTCCTGCTCCATTTGGTTGGGACATCATGCCGTGCCCATTGCCGATTGCTTCGCCGAGCTGCAGTACCTGCATGCCACCGAAAAGGTCCTGCCCAGCTATGCCTCCACCAGCTGGAGCCTGGAGCCAAGGGGCCAAGCTCGTTCCCATCTTCCCACGGGGGACTGGACTGTGGGGCAGACCTGGCTGGTAGTTTCAATTATGGGTACCTGGGAAGAGGGTTTTGGGGGGGGAGATGCAGAGATGCTTTCAAGATCTTGGAAAAAGGTAACAGTTTAAATACAGGAAGCATTATTCTCCCATCAGAGACCGAAAGGAGCGTGGCTTACAAACAGCTCCTTGGTTTTGTGTGTACAACACTTGTGTTTGAACAGACCCACAAATGCTGCTCGGTGGTGGCCATCAGTGCCATCAGCCCCAGCAGCCACATCTCAGACCCCTTTGCCATGGCAGACCTTGATGGCGGGTGAGATTTCCAAAAGCTTTCAGCATTTCCAGAGTCCGTCTCGCTTTGAAGGCAGCGGGAGGGGTTGTTTGTCTCTTTCTGATTGTTTTTTTTCTCATTAGCTTCAATGGAAAAAGAGCGCAGCCACCACGGAGGGCTTTGGGAAATCACAGCCAATTGTGCTCTGGTTTGAAATGTATTTGGGTGTTCCCTGCGAAGTCCCCGGGAGCAGAATCTGCTCTTGGCACATTTGAGTCCGGTGAATAAGCCGGAGGATGGGGAATTAGCTGTAACCGTCGTGCCTCCGTGCTCCATCCCTTTGAACAGTCGGTTGATGTGACAGCGTGGGCACAGACGTGGCCCCCAGGCATGTTTGGCTGCAGCTACTGTGACATTTTGTGCAGCTGGTGTGCATGACTCAGAGACCAGCGGGGCGAGAGCTGAAATCCAGAGGTCCTTGAGGACATGGCGAGGACAGGGTTGGAACAGTCGCAGCACTCGGCAGCCAAACTCCTAGAAATTTTGCCCAAAAGATGCCGCTTGGTCAGCAAAGCCAGAGTGATGGGTGACCTGTGTCCACCCCTGTGCCAGCCTGGTGTGGGAGTGAAGCCTTTGAGGCTGAGAGCATCCTTCGGCCACACCTGGGGGATGCAAATCACAGTAAGGGTTGAGATGCGATAAGGAGGGGAACGGGATTAGCTGGTGTCTGCTCCTGGGTGCGGGTTTCTGGACCCACATTTCTCCCACTGAAATGCTACAGCTTTGTATCCTCTGCAGAAAAGTGGTCTCCAGGATTATGACACAGAGCTTATGCGGGAGGTTCCAAATGGAGTGAAGTGTCCCCAGGAAAATCCCTGGGGGTGAGCAGCTCCCTTGGGAGCTGGGCTTGAGAGGCTGCAGAGGATGGAGGAGAGGCCACCAGGGGTTTGAGGTGCTGGTGGCACTGGGCAGCGCTGCTGGTACCAGCTGTCTGCTGGGCAAAGGTTGGGCTGGAGGAGGTGCCAGGGTGGAAGGGACCACTGAGACCATCCAAACACAGCCCCAGTGCTGCCGCGCCATGCCGGGAGCGACCAGAGAGGGGCCATGTATCTGCGATAGCCCAGATGTGTCTCTCTCAGTGAATTTAAGTCCTTTTCTTTCTCTGTTTTTATAAATGGTGAATGGCCATTAGTGGTTGGAACAGATGACGAGTTGACTGGTTGGCTTTTCCATCCCTTGAAGTCCTAGAAGACATGGTGAGCTGTGGTTTACCTGCCAGCTGTGTGGTCCTGGGGCAGAAGCATCTGGGCTCTGATGGGACCATCCAAGCAAATAAACCCTCTGCCCTGAGAGACCGGAGAGCTTTCTGGGGCTGGGCTCCCTCCGAGCCTCTCTGGATTTTCTGGGTGTCCATTAAGATGGTTTAAAGAAATAAAAAAAACCACCAGGGACTGTCTTTGCAGGTTAATTTAGCTATTTGCTGCTAGCAAAAAGCCATCTGGATTGTTGTTAGGGGCAGGCTGGGGACATGGAGAGGGACGGGGACACCCCACTTAGCCCCAACCCCGTCTGCAGCCAGGCAGAGCCCCGAGCGCAGCGTCCCCCCCGCGCTCACCCACCTTGCACAGATTTAATCTTGCCGGCTCTGCATTAGCAAGGCTGCATTAGAGGGGCTGCGTGCAACACGCAGGTTACAGCTGCCATCTTCATGTCATATTCTGTAAAACTTAAAATTTCCAGAGCCCCGTGCAATCAAATCAGCCCTCGCAACCCCTCCTTAATTGCGTTAGTTTGTCTGAGCAGCAACCAAGTATTTAAGAAGAAGGGGCTCTCCTTTCATTCTGATTTTCCTGCTGGGAAACTGAGGCACGGAGTCTATTTGCAGAGCGGGAGAGATCTGGGCTCCTGACGGTGTTTTGGAGGCGATGCCACAGAGGTGCCCCGGGGAGCCGCCAACCTGTCAGATCCTGGGATCTGGGGCCACAAATAACCTGAAACATGGGATCTGTTTACGTGGAAAATTGATCTCAAAATAGGCCAAAGCACAACTGAGAAGGCAGTAGCTCTCCCAGGGGTCCTGCCCGCTTACAGGCAAGCACCGAGAAATGATGGGCAAAGAGAGAAGATGCGGGGCTGGAAGAAGTTGTTGCTGGTTCCCATCGCGTCCGTGCTTCTTCCCCGCTTCAGTTGCTCTTTGTGGTGTCTGAAAGGTCCTTTTTCTCCCCTAAATCTCTCTTGGCAAGCGAGGAAAGAACAGAAAGCACATCCCGAGGAGAACCAGGATGGCCGGACATGTCCCTGCTTTGGCTCAAGCGATAGCAACATCGGGCACGCCGGCGATTTCCAGAGCTGGTTTTCTTGGGGGAACGGGGGCAGAGGGAAGCCCCATGCTGATAATGTACTGAAAGTAAATGAAATTAAATAAGCGAAGCAGCACTCGCAGCTCCTGCCTTCCCCCCTGGGTAATTCAATTCGAGCGCTCACGCTGATGGGATCTCGCCGGGGCTGCCTCCGTCACCCCGCTGGGGCCTGGATTCTTAACGTCTAAATAAAAGTTTCACTCAAGCATTTTTTATGTTCCTGCCAGCGGGATCAGCGAGCTGGCGTTGGGCACATTAATGTAATATTCATACTCACAGGGTCTCCCTGTGCATTCGGCACCACCGTCCCATTTTCATAATTATAACTATCCCATAAAATAACATTTAGATTTGCATTAGCAAAAGGGGTCAGGGCTTGGGTTTGAGAAGACAATGTGCCTTTTGTAAGTCAGATGCTCGGCGTTGCTAGAGAAAAGCCTGAGCGCGTTTGTGCCGGGCAGGTGCTGGAGAGAAATGAGGTTTCTCTGTGCGGGAAGGGGTTGTCCATGTCCTCCAGGCATTGCGGAGGGGCAACCCCATAGCATCCTGGGCTTCCCCTGATCTGAATTGCCTCAGACAGCTTTGCACATGAAGGATTTGGTCTTTGAAGGATCCAGTTTCCAACTGACAGAGGAGACAGACGTAGGGGAGCCTTTCCGTCAACCCAAACTTTGCGTGTCTTTGTGTCTGCCGTTCTCCCCGAGACCCATTTTGCGGAGGATTTATAGCGAGCCCGGAGTTCGCAAACTATAAAACACAAAAATTAAAAATAGCCCGTGAATGAGGGAGGTGACAGGGGGGATGGATTGGGCTGAGAGCTGGGTGTTAGCGAGACACGCTACGAAAACAAGAGAAACTCTTGTGACCTGGGATTCTGGGAAGTTATTCATACTGGAAAGGCTGCCAAGACTGGGCACTGGGGAGGTGATTAGTGGCATTTAGTCATTTTTTATTGTGCTTAGTACAAGTTATGATGGCAGGAGATGAGCAGGAGAGGAGGGGGAGACCTTCTCAGCAGCAAGCCATGGCTTGGGGACGTCCTGGCCCCACTGGTTTGGGGGATGAGATGTGGCCATCACCTTGCGCAGTGTGTGCTGCAGCTCCTCTATGGCCGCAGGGTCCGGCCACCAGGCGAGGTCCCATGGTCTGAGTTAGACCAGACATTGGACAAAAGGATCATGTTTTCCAACTCCGTAAATCTGACCAGATCCCATCTGCTGCCAAAGGCTCCCAGGGACCATGAGAACCTCAGCAGGGGGGGAAAGGGCTGAGCATCAGCCCCCAGCGCAGCACCAGCCTCACCAGAGGTCTCTGCAGCTGTGTGAACTGTGGTCCTGGTTTCCTTGAGGACTTCTGGGTGGCTGCAACCAGGATTGGGATCAGGTGGTGAGATGGTGATAGACCATGATTTTCACCCGCAGACGCGGCTCTGCCTTCCCAAGCCTCTTGGGCGGAGAAAGGGGCTGAAAACGTTGTGCTGAGGGGTTGCGTGAATGGGAAATCCCAAGGCTTTGTTCTGCTTTGCTCTCTGTAGGATTGGAAGAAATTACACCGAAGCCTGTTCAAGACACAGGGAACATCTTGAAGCAAGGATATCTGGAGAAGAGGTCCCGAGGTAAGGCCCGACAAGTACGTCGTAAGATAAGGTTTGGGCATGTCACCTCAGAACTACCAAGAATGCAAGTTTTCCGATGAAGAACAAACACGAAAATACATCTTTTCTGCAGATTTGTCCGTAGGCTCACGCAGAATCTTTCAGGCTTTTCTTAGGCACCATACACACAGGGAGGACACAGCCTTTATTTATTCTCTTTTGCAGATCATCAAACTGCACAAAGATTAAAACCCACAAATTGAATTAAGCAGCAGCCCAGTCCTCTAAGGCAAGATGTGCCCTTCTAACGAGCAATACCTAATGAGGATAAAATCCCAGTGAAGACAAGGTAGTTCGTAGCATCACACACATTAGCAAGTTGAGATAAGGACTGTGAGTCAGCCTCAGGTTTATCTTGATTTTACTGACTCTTGTGAAAGCTACAAATTATTTCCTCATCACTCAGATTTTATCTTGATTTATTTACTGTATGACAGGTGGTATGAGACAAGAACAGCCCTTTCTTCCTCATGGCCATCAGCTGAGCTGTATAACTGGCCCTGTGCATGTGTTAGCTTGCTCCAATTACAAAGAAAAAGACATTGGCTTAAACCTCAGCTGGGGAGGTTTAACCCAAAGCTGTGTTCCCTCCGACTTGGCAGGATTAAGGGTCAGAGCAGCCCAGCTCAGCCCAGCCCAGCCCAGCCCAGCCCAGCCCAGCCCAGCCTGCAGAGGTGGGGAAGGCTTGCAGGAGCTCCAGCCTGGTAGAACAGCCTGGTTCTCCCTTACTTGGTTGAGGTTTTGTATCTAAATTTGCTTGCCTGAATTTTGTGCCAGAAGTCCCCAGGATTTGTTTTTTTTTTTAAAAAAATCTTCTTTCCCCTAAACACTCATCCAAAGCATGCAGTGAAAGAACAGAAATGGATATTTTTTACTCTTTTGCTGTCCTTTTCTTTCTAGAGCACAGCTTTTTTGGGTCAGAGTGGCAGAAGCGGTGGTGTGTCCTCAACAGAAGGACCTTTTACTACTATGCCAATGAGAAAAGTAAGTGGTGAGATCTCCGCCCCAGGTCCCCAAACCGTGGGTGGTGGCTGAGGGCATGGATGGGGCTGGAAAAGGGAAGGAGAGAGCCCTTGCTGAAGGACAGGCTAAGAGCTGACGGGAGAAAACCGTTTACACCATGGGAAGACTGTAATTCCCTAACAAGGCATAACATACAGGATCTAGAAAGGTAGATCTCAGCTTGCTTTTCTTGTTTTTTCTCCCCCCTCCAAACACCTTTATACCCTTTATAGGTATGGAACAAGAGAAGAGAGATGCAGGAACAGAGCTGTGCGTAAATAAAATGATGTACCAAGCTTTCCATTAGCTGTCAGCTGGGCTTCAACCCCCTAAGTGACTGTATATAAGCCATGTGTCAGTGTATATAAATATTTTGCAGTCATGCTCCATCAGGTACATATAAACAGACAGCTAATATCTCCAACAGTTTGGCGTGATTAGATATATGGCCTTACCCTCTTCCACCCATCCAGAAACACAGCATGAAAACAGCTCATAAAATACACACGTACATCCGTGGTGTACAGGGACCGGTCTGCAGCTAGGACAGGGTTAAACTCCAGTGGGTCATGGGCATGAAGCTTCTTCAACATCCTTTGTCTGAGGATCTCTGTGCAGGGGTGTGAGGTGCTGGCAGAGGGAGATGTTGAAGCCAAGGGTTGATATTGGGTTGTTTTTGTGAGGATCGAGCAGTTCTCATCTTCCACATGGTCTTCAGAAGACAACAGGGTAAAGCAAACCTCTTCTCGATGGGCTGAAATCCTTATATAGGGCTTGACCTCACCCCTGGAAGTTTCTGAAGGATCTGCAAATCCAAAAAAGGTTCAGAGCAACTGCCTGAATTGTACTCCCACACTTCCTCAAGAAGATTCAGAAGGAAATAATGAGCTGGGGTAAATAAGGACGCCTCAGATGACTGCAGTGAAGTTCCCTCTCTCCACCACAGCTGACACCGGCCGCGGTTGTGCATCCACAAGATCCGTAGGCCAATTCTCAAAGGCCCCACTAAGTATTTCTTCCTGCACGCCAGTCCGTTAATGCTTTACCAGCAGAATAATCATTGGTATCATATTTCCCCAAGTACACAGTGGTCTCTGCTTCATTACAACCAGCTCATCTCATGCAGCCTTCTGACCCTGGCAACCTTTCACTGGCTGCTCGCAGTCTCCTGAGGCTTAAAAGGGCATCCTCTTTACTGTGTCTTTATGAAGATTTTAGAACATTCCCTTTGGATTTCCTGGGGGTGGACGTGCTTAGACTGAAGGGGTTTTTCTGGCCATTTCCCATCGACGCGTGGTGTTGCCTCAGTTTCCCTATGTGGGCAACAGACATCCACACCACCCAGCAGTACTGGGAGCTTGATAAAAAAGATGCAAACTCCAGATTTAGCATGTTGCTTTTCTTCCAGGCAAGCAACCTAAAGGCAACTTCTCCATTGAGCACTACAGTGCCCGGCTGGCTTCCCATCTGCGTAAAGACTCTCGAAAAAGGTGCTGTTTCGAGTTAATCTGCCCTGGCAAACGCACCTATGAGGTAGGAACTGGGGGAAGAAATGGACCTTCAGTGCTGGTTTGAGCACTAGGTACAAAAGCACACACTTTTGTCTGGGGTGCAGGCTGGACCTGCGGGGTGTGGGGGGCTGTGAATCTCCAGCCCCCCTGATGAAACAAACCAAGTGGCGCTGCAGAGGGTGTCGATTCTTCTCCTTCTTGGCTGGTCACCTCAACACAGACCTTCCCGGGGCACAAGTGTGTTTCCGGGCTCTCTTTTTACTTATGGGGCTCAAGGGTTAAGTGGGAACATGGGGTAGAAGCAGTAGAGGATTGGGTCTGGAACGCCCATTTTTTAAATTAGCAATTCAGAGACAGGTTAAATGTAAACCTTCAGTTTGTTGAGCGTCCGGGGGAAGCTGAAAATCTGGTGTTACGAAAAACCTTGCCTAATCTACAAAGCATGCATGAGGGCCTTCCCGAGCTTCAGGGAGATTTTGGATGTGGAGTCTTGGTTCAGAGTCGGTATAATATATTCAGTGGGGATTGTGGTTTTCATCTGAATTATTTTAATGAATTAGGCTTGACAGCCTTCCTCTGGGATAGTCTAGCTTTGTTCCGCTTCTGTTTCCCTGTTTGGAATAGGGAGATGAAGAAGTGAAATGGCTTTCCCGAAGTCACAGGGTAGAGAATGGCAGATCCAGGATCTCCATCCCCTATTGTAGCTGCAAAGCTTTTTTCCTCTCCCTACATACAAGAACCAGCACAGTAACAGGTGAACCTCTCTCCAGTTCACAGCCCCGAGCCCAGCAGAGGCTGAAGACTGGGTGGACCAGATCCAGTTCCTCCTGAAGGGTGAGTCTGGCAGCTTGACCCAAGCCAGTGTGCCCAGTTTGTTTGGCCAGATCCTGGCAGCATCTTCCGGCCCGGCTTGGGCTGCTCCCTCCAGCAACACGTGGGCTCGTGCTCATTGCCTGGACCTCCCTGGGGTCCCAGCATCCCCTCTTAGCAAAAAGAGAGGTTCTGGGGCTTTGCTTTTTCGAGCAGGTGGTCAAAAGAAGTGGTTGTTTGGAGCCAACGGGCATTTGGTTTCAACTCCATCTCTTTTGGCTGCTTTTGGAGGATAGAGTTGCGTTGCTCTCTCAAAGGCTACAAGTGTCACCAAGTGGGACAAGAAAAGGGTGGGAATCACTCCTCACTGCTGGGGTTCCAGATCTGCTGTCCTGTCTTTGGCTGGTGAAGGATGGGGTTTGGCTCCACTGGAGTTGCTCCAGTTTGAGATCAGCAATACTGAGACAAGGCTCCAGCCCGGCATGTGGAACCCCTCTGGGAACCACAGGCAGCTGCCCAGGAATGGGTTCAGGCTGAGTTCCTTGAGGCACTTGTTGAATTTGGCTTTGTTCTGTGGCATTTGCCATTCTTTCTTGGATTTTTCCTTTGTTTTAACCTATTCTCAGCTTCCATCCCATTTTTTTTTACGTCAGGTGCTCATGGGCCAAGCAAGGGAACAGTTCACTCCCTGCGAGATCCATAGTGAGCACAAAGTACAGCAGCACAGACTTGGTTACTCAATTTCAACTCACTGAAAGTATCAGCATCCAGCTGGTACTCCGGTTTGCTCTTTCTCACCATGCTTTTGGTCTCTTCGGCCAGACCTGAGCTCCCTCACTATCCCATATGATGAAGAGGATGAAGAAGACCCCTACAATGATGTGGACAGTTCTGACTCTGTGAACACAACATCCCACAATACGACCCTGAATCAGGATGAGCCAAACGTTGAGATGGAAGAGGATGATGACATCTACGAGGTTTTGCCAGGTAAGCAACCAAAACCCAAGCCATTCCCTAGCCGTAGCCCTGCAAACATGGCAGGAGACCTTGGCCACCCAACGTGGTGATGGGAATGAACATCTAGGACTCTGCTGAGTTTAGTGGACCCATAACACAAAGGTTTGACCCCATTTCTTTGTTCAGACTGGTTGATGGACCTCAAGAGCAAACCCTTTCTGTCCTGGTGAGGCAGAGGGTTTGTAAGTTCAGGTGAGGCAGCTTTTAGAGGTTGTGCCCCGCTCAGCTCAGGTGATATTAAGTTTGGTGAGAGTGGAATCTCTGGGCTGTGTTACCTGGAAAATCAGACTTTAGACAATGAAAATGCTCCCTTCTGGGCATGCAGTCATGGCTGTAACACAATTACTGGCCTTCCAAGAGACGATAAAATAACTGCATTAAAGACTAGCGCTTGTTCACTCACGGTGCGCGAGGTCTGGAGGCAGCAGGCCAGCGGCTGCCAGTTAAAGGAGCCAGAAGCGATCTTCCTGGCTCGGAACCAAACTGCCTGCGAGGGCGACACGGTCTGCACCATTTCTTACCCTTACAGCAGAAATCGCGGTGTGACATGCCCCAGGGCTTGGTCAACGGGTCACCGGAGCCTTATTCAAACCCGTGTGCTGTTCTGCCTCTGCGCTGAGGTTGGGATTGCCCGGCTTTGCTCCCCATCCCCAAGTCCCTTGGGTGTCTGTGTTCGGAGATGCAAAATAGGTCCTTGTTTCTTCTTATTTATTTCAGAACTTTATATTTGTAGTGATTAAATATATATATATATANCACCAGAAAATTTTATGATGCCCGAGATCTTTGTCTTGTTATTGCTGCCAGAGGAAATCTCAGCTCAGCGGTTTGCAAGTGGCATCCAGACAGCTGCCGGGAGCGGAGCTGGGGCTCCCGGGCTGCCCGAGCAAACCCTCCGCCTCTCTCCATCTCTTGTCTTCCCTTCCTCTGTTTACATCCTCAGCTCTTTGGGTAGCAGCTTTCTCTTCCTCCAGGCGTACCTACAGCGATCCCTGAGCTCAGCAGGAGCCTCTGTGCTGCGGTTCCCGGGCGGGTGTGTGTGGCGCGCTGACGGTCTGTCGGGCCAAGGGCTTTCAGCATCCCTGGCTGCTTTGGCAGCTGGGTCCGACTCCTCGCTGCCTTGGGGCTGCCAACGCCGACTGCAGAGCGGATATTAGATGTGAGGTTTGTTCCGCGCGTGGCTAATGGTGATCCTGCTGGGAGCTTGGCCAGTGTTGATTTAAGGACAGACCTCTCCGTTGCACACACGCACACCCCCCACATGATTCTGGGATGCAGAGTGTCTCGAAAGAGCTGGAGCTGACCCTGCCAGCCAGGTTCACCCTTGGTTCCCATGGATGTTGCTCTCCTGCTCCCACGCACAGATCGGTGCCTTGATGCTGGAGGTTATGGAGCATTGTGGTGGAGGAGGGAATATCCCCAGCCAAACCTTTCCTTTAATTATGGGCTTTTACAGGGCACTCTGTCCTGCTCATCTCAGCTTCTTAAAAGCTTGCTGAGAGGTCCCTAAGGCAGCCTGAAGGGTTGTGTCTCCGGCTGTTTGCCAGCCCAAACCCTGCGAGCAGCAGGGTTGAAGCCCTTTGCTTTCTCAGGGCTTTTGCAGTATCCTTTGGTCCTGCTGCGTGGGCATCCCACGGGCTTTGCTGCCGTGCAGGGGGCTGCTGTCCCCGGGGTTCGGCCAAACCTCTCGCACCCAGCATCCCGGCTGCGCTGACCCCAGGCGCAGGCAGGACCTGCCGCCTCTGCCCACACCGCCTCTGCTCTCCGGCCATCCCCCATCCTGCCCACAGCTAGAATCGCACCGATACGTGGGGACACAGCTCGGACACCATGCAGGGCGCTGCCAGCAGGAAGTAAAGCCACCGGCTCTCCCATCTGAGCAAGTTTGTCACCCCCCGCAGACCCCAGTTCCCCACCAGGTTGAAGGTGGGTGGTGGCAGCACGTTGCCGTAGAGGCAGATGCCCAGCGTGCGAGCGGTAAGAAACCCGTCGCAGGGCACAGGGGCAGGTAGGAGAGGTTTGTACTGCCCTGAGCTCATCCCCCCCAAGCCCTTTGCACCCCTGGGACCCCCCAGCAAACACTGGGAAAAGTCCCTGTCCAAGCTGGGGTCTCCTCTGGGCCCGGCTCCCTCCCTTGTGTCCCGCGTGAAAATAGAGAGAAGGAGAGGGAAAAAAAGAAAGGGGGAGAGATGAAGAGATAATTTCCTCAGCAAGTCATCGTCGTTAATGAAGTTTTACAAAAACAGATACAACCAAGGAAAAATAAAATTTCACAGGTGATAAATTTTTCCAATTTCCCTGGCAGAATTCGATAGGATTGTTAAATTAAGAGTGAAGGTGTCTGTTAGGAAGCAACGAGCAGTGATGGGTAATTTTATAGAGTGGAAAATTGAATCAAATTGCTACATTAAAACACAGCTCCTCTGAGAATCTGCCCAACGCCCAGGCTGCTCTGGCGCAGCAGTGGGGTGCACGGCCCCCCGGCTCCCCGGCCATGCCCCAGGCTGGGGCTGGGGGCTGCCGTGGGGGTCTGGACTGTGGGTGTGGGTGCCCAGAGCTGCCCATGGGGATGAAAAGGCGTTTTCTCGAGGGTGGTGTGGATGAGGTCATGACGCTCTGCAGCATAGGGGGATGCAGCACAGACCCCCAGGAGATGCATTTTTCAGCATTGCCCTCTGATTCATCACTATAAAATCCAGATATTGGCTGAGATCACACACTCAGGCCCTGGGAAGGCAGAGCATCATGTCCAGACTTGGCTCAGAAAAGCACCTGGATGCAACAGGCTGCGTTGTGGAGGGGAGCTTCTCGCATCCCCACGGGTCCCCTTCGTGAATCGCACAGCTCAGAATCTGCGAGGACGGTGCCTGGGGCCAGCGTGCCACAGCACAAGCCATGGCGCAGGCAGGGCTCGGCACCACCCCAGGATTAGAGCGCCTTCACCACGGCGGGGAGGTGGTGGCTGACCCCACTGCAGCGGTGCAGGAGAAGATGGGGTGCGAGAGGGCGAGCGGAGCTGGCTGCCATAAGCCGAGGGGAAGCCACTCCAGCCAGCTGCCTCCCCACCACGTTTTCCCGAGAAAAATCCCATGCGAGTTCCCTCCCATCCTTCCGCAAAGGCTCCGTCCATCACAGCCCTCGCAGCCCGTCAGGCTGGAAGAGCTCTCTGCGGGGACCGGGCATCGCCTGGCTTCTTCCTCCGAGCACCTTTCGCAACAGGCAGAGAGTTGAGTGGTCAGCAGGACAGGGGCTTCTAAAGAAAGGGAAACTGAGGCACAGAGGGCTGAGAGGTGGCAGGGCAGCCCATACCTCTCCCCAGGCTCATAGGGTCAGTACTGGGTCCAGTCCTGTTCAATATATTCATCGATGATCTGGACGAAGGGATAGA
>VZSZ01000682.1:0-52203 GCA_013398815.1 Ibidorhyncha struthersii
GCACCAAGTTCGGAGCCAGTCATTGACCTGCTGGCTCTTCCATATGTAATTCATATTACATAAAGTTATAAATTCAAACCTCAGGAGTGTTTCCTACGGACTTCAAGTGTAAATTTCACCAGGAGATGCTTATAAAACATTGACATAGCTCAATACAAGACTGGAAAACTTTACAGCTCTGCAAATCCATTCCAGAAAACATACTGCATTCACATGATGGACCAGAGTACTTATGTATAAAGCTCAAGCCTCAACACAAGACTTGTAACAATTCTTATTCAAGGAATAGCGTAATAAGAACGATTCAATCTGAATTAGTAGTATAAGTATAGGAATTACTTTTCTAACTGGAGGCCACAGCACAGTTTAAGTTCAGCTTATCACTGTTTAAGAATTGGCTGTTTGCCATCAGAGTGCTAAGAAACTCACATGAAGAGTTTCAGTTCACTGGGTGCTCTACAACACAACTAGGAGACATCCATGTCTTATGATACAGCTGAAATTTAAAAACATAGGTGAAAACTGTGATAAAGGCAGAAGTGCTGCTGACAGTTTATGGAAAGTAATTTTCAGATGTACCGAAAAGGCTAACGAAGTCCAGAAGCTGAGGAAAGAGCTTACGCTTGAGAAACTTGCCCAATGTCATATGGAGCTCTCAACAGCTCTGAGAAGTGAACCCAAACTTCCCAAGCCGCCTTTCTGGTGTTTTAACAAGAACATCACCTCTCTCCATTACTGCTCCAGGCTGTCATTTCTTCTACTTGGGTTACCGCACAGTTTGATTGAAGTATGTCTCAGGATACATGTTTTCACTAGATTAGTTGGCTTTACATTGTGTCTTGTAAATATTACACGTGTGAATATATGAAAATAGAGAAAAAGGGAAAAAAATGTAGCAAAGAGATAAAGATGAATATTCTCTTTTCCTCCCTTCCCACGCAGGCATCCCTTCATTTCCATATTGACCTAATGCACTTGTCCACACGTCCATCAGTTCCTGTGCAATTTTAAGACACACTTCATTATTCATGTCATTCACTTGACTGCCCTCTTGAAAACTACGTTGTTAGTATTTGAGTATTAATTCCATTTCTAAGAGTTCTACCTCTGTTTTCTTTCCTCTTGTGTCTACTTGGGCAGCTCATTAATTAACAAATGACTATGGATAACAGGTTTACATTTAAGTACTCAATGGTGCAGATGTCTGAATCTATTCTCTAGGAAATCCTACTTTTTCATTCACTGAGTATGCACAAAATAGATCAGTATTGATTTTATTGCTTTTAATGTACTTCCATTTAGTCTGAAAAGGTATGAGGGATCTGGTTAGACAGCAGGCATATGGAACAATGGTGCAGTTACAAGACCCGCAATATACTTTTCATTTTTAAATTCATAATTTCACATGTAGTAAATAGAGTTTTAAGCAAAACAGAAGATACTTTATCAGAAGGAACACTGTCACTGTCTACCACTGGAATGCCATCAATTTTAGCTCTCCTACTGCTCACATAATGAGCAGAATCGGGCCCTAGATCTCAGAAGTAGGGCAGCTAAGTCAAAACCTTATTTGTGTCTTCATACATTTCATTTTACAAAGTCCCTGAACAGCAGCTTCTCTCAAAATATCAGTTATTCACTACTTCAAAGGAAGTGAAATACTGGAAGTTTCAGATTATTGATATCATTTCACTGGCAATGACAGGAGCAGCAAAGCTGAAAAGGAAGCTGGAATGTTCAATGCAATACGAAAAAAAAACAACAAAAACACCCCAAAAAAATAGGGCATGTTTGGAACTCTGTGTGAACAATTCCAAGGCAGCGAAGTCTCATATCAGTTAGAGGTTACAGAAGAAACCGATTAGATATTCAAATTGCAGACTGGATACTGAAAAACAGAACAATTAATACTTCATTTTCCCTTTACTAAATGCAGTCATCGCTTGCCAATCTTAATTTCAAGCCTAAACGATTTTTCAACCATAACAAGGGAGTCTATAATGTGTTTCATTTGTTTATACTTTAACAGTTAAATGTTTTTTATTATTATTTTCAACAGATTACTTAAAATTATTTTGCTGATATTTTGGCAAGGGTGAAGAAATACTTAGAATAACAAGCTGTCCCAGCAAAGAACAGTCAATTCTATTTCCTTATACTATATGTAAACAAATCGCCATGTGTAAAACCTTTGGGGTTTTTTTGGGACAATAGAACCAATGGATTAGTAACACATGATATTAAAAATAGTCAAAATATATTAAGCAGTAATCTAGAGACTGTAGAAAATCTCTTTGGTATTTTGCTATTAAACCAGATTTCGCCCAGATGCTGGTTGCAACTAGTGCTGCACAGTGACATACAGGTCCTAAAGTAGCTCTAAACCCTCTGGGCTCCTAGGTCTGTAGGTGGCATACAGTACCATACCCTCCTGTATTCAGAGGTCCTAGTTCAGCTCAAGGTTGCAAGACACAAGGATGTCCTGGCCACATCTTCTTTGCTGTGAACACAGTCCCTGCACTGACAGATAGGATGGGTGAGGAGGGACAGAGAGCAAGAGGCCAAGGCCACCCCACAACAATTACCAAAGCACAGTAAGCAGAGGCAATCAGGAGACCTGCAGCAAAAACATAGCTTTTATCTTAAGAAACATGCAAAAGTAGGTGTCCCAAGGGATCACGTGGTCAAAATTTTTCAGAGCGTGTGGAAGCACTGCAACATCTACACAGAAAACTGTTTTTCCTTTACCCCTGGCTTACTGTTTTTGTTCATTGCAACCATATTTTCAAGTTTCACGTGCTGCACCAGTAAAAAAATTTTGGGTTTTCTTAGTGTAAATCAAATACTACTTTATCATTCATCTAGTTTATAGCCTGTTGTTTGGGTTTGTTTTTTTTTTAAAAAACCTACACGCGCATTTATACAAAGCAGAATCGTGTTAAGCTGTCTGTCTTCTCCTTAGCATGAGGAGACAGATGCTCGTTATGAAAAAGTTAAAAGAAATTCTCCACATTTTCTTTTTTCCTCTCCAAAACACTGTTTTCATAAATCTCTCTGTACAGTAGCATTTTTCTAACAACTGAAATAAAACACACACACAAAGGGAGTATTACTGCTTGAGTTTCTTCTTTTCCCTCAAACACAAACATAGGTATATGTGGGATTTAATACAGTAATATAAGAAATACTTAATTTTACCACTGCTTTCATCATATCTTCCTGGACACAACAGTATAAGAAAGAAATGGATATAGCTCCAGAACACAAAAGAATAATTTTATTTATCAAATCTTCATTTCACCTTTAATCGTGTGAAACTTTCACTAACATGAGAAGCTTTGCTTAACCAGACTACATAAAAGCCAAGGACATGTTTCAGTATTTTGTCTTGGATGAAAGACAAAAGGGACACCCTATAATTCCAGGCAATTTACATAATAGTCAAATTCTGCTGCATACTTCACAGACAAATATGAGATATGGTCCCTGATCCACATAGCTTGCAATCTAACCAAAGACAATATGAATGAAGATAAATGCCACAAAAGCTTACGAAGGAAAAGAAATTGTAATTACAGATGTAGGTTTGCTATATCAATGACTTAAAGCTGCTGATTCCACCATCCCCCCCCCACTGCATAGCATTTTAAATGTTGCTGTTTTCCTTTACTTTTTCTTTCCTTTTTTTTTTTGTAAAAGATTTTTAGAAATTTGCTTGCTGATAGTGAAAAGGATTTGTGCTTTTGTGCCAGCAGTCTTCAAGAAAATTGCCTGCTAAATGTGAGTTTTAACAAATTTTAATAAGGACTCTTGTAATCAATGATATCTTCACTAGTGTGGCTGTAAGAAGCTCCATTTCATGAAAAAGAAAAAAAAAGGGCTGGGTCAAGTTGACATTTCATTTTCTACTCAGTGTCACCACTCTTTTTTTAAAACAACACTATCCAGATAGTTCCTGCTTATCACTCTGCTTCAGACTCTCATAACGATTAGCTACAAACCTGAAAAAAAGAGAAACCTTACAGCTCCAGGAAGGGCTCTCTGTCCTAGACACTTTAATGAGCAACCATGACACAAAAGTTCTACTAAAAACATGATAAACATGTCACTAATGTAGAAAAATATTCATTTCCTTTGAATATTTTTTTTCCAAAAGATGAAAGTGATCTCACACTGTACTTATATTTTAAGAATGTTTTCCATTAAAGAGACCTGACATATTAGGTACAGATTTCCAAGAAAAGTGTAAGGGCCCAAATCCCACACTGGGTGCTAAAAGCCATCATTTAGGAAACCTGACTTTGAAAATCTAGTGTTGCTTTCCCTTTTCAGATCCCAGTATTATCAGTGCTTTAGCCACAGAGTAGTAACTAGTATTTAGTAATTTCTCAGGCCCTCTGGGATGCACAACCTAGACTTTTGACACAATTCGGCAGTATGGTACCATGGTTTAAATCATATACAATCCCACACAAAGTACCTGAGAAAGTCATGCCTCCTTTCACATCCAGAAATCTAATTATTTGGGTCTCCACCTGACACATAGGAGGCCAATGTACTAATTCCTTTTTCTGCTTGGTCTGTGCCAGAAGTCTGAACCTAAGCCTGTGCTCAATTATGAGTCTGCATGGCACACTGAGCTCACAGTCCACCTATGAAGCTGTTCTGTTTTGTAAGAAACGCTTAACTACTCAGGGAGCAATAGAGAAAGCAAAAGGAGAATTCTGCAGTCTGGTTGTTAGGGCATTCACCAGGGAGACTCAAGAGCTAACCCCTATTCTGATGAATATTTAAGGATCTTCTCTTTAGTTGAGGCTTGTCTACTTTGTATAAATTCCTTAAATATTCATTTGAATTGGGATGAGTATCCAAGTATCCCGAATGACCTTGTTACCAGCTGCAGATCTATTCTCTCTTCAGGCCAGTAAGTAGCTGACTGTTTACCCAAAGCAGAATACCCCCAACAAGGAGGGCTGAATGACCCTGATCCTAAAGCTCTCATGGCTCAAAAGCTACAACAGTTTAAGAAATCAGACGCTTAATCCCTCTGTTACAAACTAGGCAAAAATGTTAATTAGAGTATCCTTCAACATAAGTGAATGTTCTAGTTAAAGAAAGGTATTTTCTCCTTTCACATTTTCCAGAAAGGACTATTTTGATCTAAATGTTACTGACATAAAGAAAAAAAAACAAACTCCATTAACATGGGCAAAATGGCATCCATTTCATTTAACTTTATTCAAAGACAGGAGGCCCCAAGTCACATCTTGTTTCAGCCTTTTATCACAGTTCCCCAAGTCTATTCTCATACATCCTGCCGATAATTCTGCCTGCTGGGAATGCTATTGTCTAGACAATAATACCCATTCATGTTGGCCAACCTCATAACGATGCAATGACTGGCTTGGTAGATAAGGGAAGACCACTGGATAATGTCTACCTCAGCTTCAACGAGGCTTCTGACGCTGTCTCCCATTACATCCTCGCAGAGAAGCTGGTGAAGTATAGGCTGAACGAGGCTACACTGAGCGATGGGGATTGAAAACTGGCTAAATGGCTGGGCCCAGAGGGTGGTGATCAGTGGCATGAAGTCTAGTTGAAGGCCAGTAAATAGCAGTATACTCCAGGGATCAACACTAGGTCCAATCCTGTTGAACGTCTTCATTAATGATCTGGATGATGAGGCAGACTGTACCCTCAGAAAGTTTGCTGATGATACAAAACTGGAAAGAGTGGCTGATACACCACAGGGTTGTGCTGCCATCCAGAGGGACCTCGACAGGCTGTAGAAATGGGCTGACAGGTATCTTGTCAAATTCAACAAGTGCAAAGTCTTGCACCTGGGGAGGAACAACGCCATGCACCAGTAAACGCTGGGCACCACCCAGCTGGAAAGCAGCTTTGCAGAAAATGACCCGAGGTTCCTGGTGGACACCAAGTTGAAGAGCAGCCAGCAATATGTCCTTGTTGCAGAGAAGGCTAACAGTATCCCGGCCTGCATTAGGAGGAGCGATCCCAGCACGCTGAGGGATGTGATTGTTCCCATCTACTCAGCACTGGTGAGGCCACACCTGGAGTACTGGGTCCAGTTCTGGACTCCCCAGTATAAAAGAGATATGGAGCTACTGGAGAGAGTCCAGCAAAGGGCCACAAAGATGATTAAGGAACTAGAGCATACCTCCTATGAGGGAAGGCTGAGAGAACTAGGATTGTTCAGCCTGGAGAAGAGAAGGCTCAGAGGGAATCTCATCAATATATATATAAATACCCAAAGAGAGACTGCAAAGAGAACTGAGCAAGGCTCTTTTCAGTGGTGCCCAGGGGTGGGACAAGAGTCAGTGGGCACAAACTGAAACACAAGAGGTTCCATCTGAACATCAGGAAACACTTTTTTTTTTTTTTTATAGTGAGGGTGACTGCACACTGGTATGGGTTGCCAAGGGAGTTGTAAAGTCTCCATCTTTGGAGATATGTAAAAATCATCTGGACATGGTCCTGGGCAACCAGCTCTAGGCAGCCCTGCTTGAGCATGGGGATTGAACCAGATGACTTCCAGAGGCTCCTTTCATTCTGTTTATTAGATACCATATACTGATCATTACTACAATGTACCAAGGTGCATTGGACTTCTTATCACTACAATGGCCTAAATCCCACAGCAAATGCCATTTCAGGGATTTCTAGTACACTCAAATGCCATGTACAGCATCCATTTTGAGATGTTAGGATGTCTGAATTGTTTATATGAATTTAAAAGAAGTTCAGCATTCTACCTACATTCTACCCAAACAAGAAAACTTGCAGGTGTTCAAAGCCCTACACATTCTCTTCCCTTTTATTTATGAGTTTCCATTGTACCTACAGATCTGGGAACCAAAGTTACAACTGACACAGAAACATCTATTCTTTTAGCCCTGCCACTTTGCTAGCAGAGAAGGTACTACTCTCACTAGGGAATGCAAGGTCTTGTGAATACCTAGCTCAGTGTCAAGGACTACCTGTGACAATCTGACCAAGCATATCTGAAAGAAAAATACCCCTTAAAATATATGAAAAAGACATACATTTCTTTCCTTCTTAGAAGATAATTTCTTTCTCAAATTCAGAAAGAGCAACAAATCACTAAGTTTACCATTACTGTTAAAAGAATTGCTAGTTTCTATAAATGGAGCTTTATCTGCTGGGCAACCTTACATGCAGACATGTCTGCCTGTATTGACTCTAATTAAAACATCTAAAAGAGAACTTCTATTTCCCTTAGCAAATCATGCATTCACCAAGCTGGTCTCACACTTCAAGATGCAGAAGACTGATCTCTCTACAAAGAATTGCAGAGGGAGGGACTTGAACAGCTTCAAGCATACTCTTGGTTCTTAAAGAGCAATAAATAATTAAAATGATGGGTGAAGTATACCCCCCTGGAAGACTAATTCTTAAAAATGAAAGATTCAGGAGAATAGAAATATACTAGAGTTGCTGAAGGGTGCTCACCAGAGGAGATTCAAAGCCAAATTAAAGCTGACTCTAAAGATCCAAATAATCAGTCTTTATCTGCATGAAGTAAACGTCCTTACTCCATCAGCCCTAATGAAACGAATAGGACATCTTGGATGGTGAGGTCATGGCCAGGCTGGAAGCAAGTAGACCATTCTTACAAATACTCAAAATCATTATTAACTTCACGTTCTTTTCTTTGTATGTGCACTGCTGAAGAGATTGCATGTACATTTTTTAATCCTTCTGCATTTGGCTATCTGTGTCTAAACCGCAAAAGGGATTGTAAGGCTATATTTAACCTGCCTCCTTCCTGACGAGGTTTGACTTGAGGCTTTAACTCCAAGAACCAATCCGGATGCATTCCTGTTGTCTTGTGGGGAAAGCTTGAGTCTGAGCAGTTTCCTGACCTGGAGAGCCCATCAGCTCTGAGAACAGAGCCACAGCAGAGTCAGAGCACAAGGCCAGCAAGGAAGTGTAGTGGGTCATTAGTTAGAGTGGGATCACTCCAGTCTTGTGAATACAGAACACCTCAGTACAGTCTGCATAGGGGATTCCTATTCCAGTAAGCCTAAATGACAGCAAGGAAGGCAAGTAAGAAAAGAGAGGAACAAAAGCAGACTCTCTCCAAGTGAAGAATAGGGAAACAGAAGGAGAATGATTTGCAGTGAAGTTTTATATCCTCAGATTTGCAGATTTTAAGTCACAAAAAAAAAAAAAAAAAAAAAAAGAAAGAATAGCTTAAAAGGGTCCTAAAATTTATTTGGTGTTAAGAAAAAGTTTTTACCAAGACAGGTATTGTAGATTAGGCTATAAGTTTGCTTTCTAAGTGTATTCTCCCTGGATACAAAATGTTCCTATGGCAAGAGGTGAAGTGAGAAGGAGTACACGGGAAACTGACAAACTTCATATGACAGCCCTGGTGATATCCAATCCTGCCCATGAGGCTATTGTTGAGATGTTAAGATCATCTGGATACCTTCAGCCCACACCTGGGAAAAATTATTTTGCTGTCAGTTCCAAACCACATATCTTTCGGCATGGAAAAACGTTTCTCTACATTTTCCTATCTTGGTAGAAGTTTCAAGCAATGATTAATTCAAGCCTACAAATATGCTCTGTTTAGTCCTTATGTTTCAGTGATACAGGGAATACCACCCAGGTCATGGAAGTGTAAGAGGAGCAGTAAAGGACTGGGAAATACAAGAACCACATCAAAGCCACTTTTGTGGCTACATTAAGCTGTTACTGTGTGGGCAGCAAGAAGATCCAGGCAGAAGCTGCAGCCATGTTGAAAAGTCCATATGAAAATAGATGAGGAGTCCGATTTGAGATCTTTCTTTTCTTTCTTTTTCTTAAACAAAAAGGGAATCACCTGCCAGCTAGAGGTTTTGGGGTCTTTATACTTCCATTTAAAATTCAATGCTTATTATTACATATTGACTTCTTAAGGAGGAATTTTAGCCCTTTTAAATAGTTCACTGCTCTGTTAAATTGGCAGTGAGCCACAAATATAAAGGCTTTCCAGACTTTTTGTCCTATAGCAAATATGAATAAAGAAATAAATCAAAATCTATCCCTCTAATTTGTCACTTTTGATCAAAAGACCAAATAGGAGAGATTTATTAGGGCAAATACTATATGTAGAATGAATTAATACTACAATCATTAGTCTTGCCTAAGAAATTGAATCATGGAAGATGTGCGTAGAGTTGCAATAGCAACTGTAATAAATGATTTAGAATTTAATGCACCTGATCCAGGGGAAAAATAATTTATGCTTAATAGAAAAAACCCAAAGGTTTCATTGTAATTCTGTGCAAGATAAAGAATGAATACTCCTGAAACTGAAGTAATTATGAATCATTTGCTGCAATGTTTAAATGAGAACTGTAATGGACTTTAAGAAAAGAAAGAAATTGGCTGAGACTTGGTTTCATTAGTGGAATGCATCTAAGATTTATGCATTAGAAATAAATACATTTATCTGAAACAGGATTGTTTTTCCTGGGAAGAAAAGCCAGAACCTTTAAAAGCTTTTCATGAAAGTGACAGTAAGGAGTCTACCCCTACCTGTTGCTCATTAACATCATGAAACTAAAAGTATAATGGGCTCAGTCAGGGATTAGGGGCCCATTGTCCCAAACACTGGGCAAGTGTTTTATACAGACACCTGTATATGTTTACATACAGAACATATAGTTCAGCACTTCAGACAATATATCAAGATAAAATTCAGCAAAGCACTGGAACCTCACTTAATTTTGAATATGCACACCGGTATCTCCCAATTCAGCACAGCACAAGCCTAATTCCACTTTGTCTCGGTCCATTTCTTTGATTCCAGCCTAAATCCATTTTCTCTTCTTTGCCTTCACAGAGAGGTTATGTACATATTTATGACCTAGATAAAGATCTAAAAGAAATTCTTTTCAGATTCAAAGATACATCTTTACATTTTTAAAAACAGACTTCATTATTTAACAGCTCAAGGCATTTTCACTAAAGCACACCAGATCATTTAGAAATTAGGTATATTCACTTTTCTTTCTGTTATAGTCCTCTTATAACCTCATAACTCAGAATAGCAATACAGTTAATGTACATGATAATTATCATGACTACAATTAGTAGGACCCAAAGAGACATCTAGTTCTAATCCTCTGAAATTTTTCATGTTTAGTGCTTCTCTGAGAAGGACCTAAAATTGCGCTGCAGATTTCCATCTAATTCCCAGAACAATATTTTTTATCTCCTTATGAAATATGCATTTATATATATATATATTTACTTAACATCTCAAACTGAATTCAGTTTCTCATTTGTAGAATACATCCGCAGACTGAAGACCCTATTCTAGCATTCCTAACATCAATTACATTTACAGGAAAAAAAAAAAAGCAATTATTATTCAATTTAATCTAATAGAAGTAGCATTTAATCTAACAGAAGTAGAACAGTAACAAATCATTTTAATGATGGTCCTAAACTCTTCCCAGAAACCCCATCCTGTAGTGGTCTTCTGCAGTATGCCATTAAGGTCATCACACTGAGGGTCCTTTGAGTTGAAAGAGGAATGACTTCCAGAGACAACAGATCCATATGGAGATGGCTCTACTGTCTTTTTCCATACTCAGAGAACAATCCAACTAAAACTGCTCCATTCATTTCATCTGTGCCATGATACGTTGGGATTACCAAAAGAAAAATCACTTCAACATTCAAAACCTTATCCACTGAAATTATTGGCCAAAAATCTCAGCTACTCCAGTACCTCACACATTTTTTTTTCTTTGACTCATATGTCAGTTTCTACTATGTCGCAAATACTTTGTTCTCCTGTAGGCAGTACAGCTAATTCTGGGATATGAAGTCCTTTAGAGCTGAACTGTGCAAAACCACCATCTATCATCCAGCCAATAATCTGTATGTAAGCCAATATGCTATCCTTCTGAAATCCTCTCTCCAGTTTGTAATTTTACTTCCTTCAAAGGCTGCTGTTCAGATAGAAGCAAATTGACTGAGCAACGCCTATTAACTAATCAAATAACTCAACTAAAGGGCTAAAGATTTTCTAGAAGGAAGAAGGGGGGATGATGTATCTACACACAGATAGATAAAGTCTAGCAGGAAAGCAGAGGCAGATTTAAAACAACCAGATGCAACTTGCTGTGCATAGAAGTGACACTAAAAAATTACATAAGCATATTTCTCCCACCTCCAGGAAAAACATCCCAACAATTACCACAAAAGCTTAAGGGTATACATAAGAAAAATTTTAGGCTGTAGTAAAAGATGCTTAGAGGTTGTTTCTGTAATTGACATAGCAACTGAAGTTTCACGCATATGCAAAATACAGTATTTCTTAGTGTGAGGGAAATGGCTTATGGTTTGGGGAGGCTTCTGCCTCATGCACTTAAAAAAAATTCTTACAGTATACTTGCCATTTGCTTCACTTCTTGGTGGCTCACTTGTACTCTCTACATCCTTCAATACAGCTGATAGATCATCACAGGTCTTGTTGCTGTTCCTTATGAACTGTTGGTTAAATGTCACTGGGCCCTCACAGATTTATAGATACTTTAAATTATTGAAGCATTCTTTTACTCGCTTTTATTAAGTCTGTTTCCTCATATTCCCAGACCCTCATTCACATTTATCTCACTTAGCTGACTCCTGTCTTCTTTCACTTCTCCCTTTGTGTTGAAGACTGAAACAAAGTAGATGTTGAGAATGTCATCTATCTTCATGCAATCTATTATTTAGATTTTTCATTTTAAAGAGACTGGATGACTCAGGGGATTTTTAATTGGATAAAACTTTCTCTGCTTGGTTGCTAGGTCATGTCCATTATAGGCCACCAATGACTGAAAGCTGGCCTCTGCATACTGAGTCAGTGATTTCAGGTGTTCACAGAGAGATGATGGGGGGAATAACTTTTATTATTATGTCACCAACTCACATTTCAGGCAGTTCAGTGTAGATCAAAAGTGTTCTGCTCAGTCATACCTCTCACTGCAAGTTTGAACTGAATTTCTGATCATACTAAAAGCAGCTGAATAAAACCTTGCCACACAGATGGAGCTAATTGTATTTTCAGGGGGGAGGTTCTTGCTAAATGGAAAAGGAAATTAAACTACTTTGCAAAACGGAATGAGGATACTCAGACAGTTATGTGAGTGGTTAAACTGGTATCATTCATGTTGGCTGGTTTTTTTTTAATATAAAGAATTTTATTTACAACAGCTGAAAATATGGAATGTTTGAGTTAACCCTTTTGTACTAATTTTTATTGAAAGTATAAACAGTTCTGATTGCAATACTCTGCAACACCACGATAACTGTCAATGAATGCCAAAGTCCTTTGCACACACAGAAGAACTCTATAAAGAGAACATCAGATAAAGTTGGGCAGATAATTGGAGGTAGACAGTTGCTGTGAGGTGGGATCACAAGAGGGGAGCACTCTGCAGAAGAACACGTATCGAGCTTGGACAGTGGCAGAAACCAGAAAGGCTGTTCTCAAATTTGCTTTTACATACACACCTATTTCCATGATAATCTTTCAGAAGCTCGGCTTTCCTCCTGAATTTTCAGCTAGATATTGTCCCTGCCAAGAACTATAGCACTGCAATTCAAATACATTTGTTCTGTAACCCTTATATTACATGAAGCATGTTTCCTATATACATGGCAACAGTACACTCTTACCGTGTGTGTGCATGTGTACATATGCATATATTGAAGTTAACATTCATATATAAAAAACTGGGACACATGTATACTGGCTGTCATTAGATGAACAGAGTCAACTCATTAGAGTCAACAGGAATAGATGAACATCTTTAGGGAACTTGGTATGTGATCAACAGTTGCACACAGACAGGTTTTTTCCTCAATTTCTGGTATGAAAACCTCTTATTTATTTATTTGTGTTAAAACGAGATTCTTAACATTGGTTAAGAAAATGTATCTGACATTGAGGTATGAGTCTAGAAAGGTAGACACATGATATTGAAAGTGCATTCTATAACAGATAGAGTAAGAAATAGATATCATGTATTCAGTATGTACTGACTTGTGTAACAGAAAAGCAGAACAGTATTCAGTCAACAGATGCAGCGAAATTACTAGTACTAAAAATTAGTGTACTATCATTTTAATCACCAGTCTGCCCTTCTTAAGGCAGGGAGTGGAGGAAATAGCTGTTTTTTTCTATTTGAACTGAAGTTCTGATCCTTACAGAAGAAATACATAATTTCGTATGGATTGCTCTTAACAAAATATTTATTGTATTACTTCTGCTAATAAAAGATCTAGAATTTAATTTAATAACTTGTTCCTATACAGTGCTTTAATATTAATGTTTTCTCAAAGTATGTTACAAAGTTCATTATTTTTATGGCCATTTTAAAGGCAGAGGAACAAGAAAGATGAACCTCCACATCCATGGTCAAACAGTGGTCATAGAATAATAAAAGCTCTCTAGACCTGTGCTCTCTTAACTAAACAGCACTTCTCCCTTAGAAGAATTGTTAGTTTCATACACATCAATTTTAAAGCTACAAGCAAGATGGTGATTTTTAAACATGCGTCTTATGGGAAAAAAAATAACCCTCAGAACAGGAACATAAATATACACAAAAGATAGCCTGGAGCATTGAATCCATCACCCATTTATAATGTCTTATTGAGAAGGCTGCACTAGCACTTTTCCAGATGCAGCTATGAGAGGTTTCTTCCCTAGAAAATCAGTCACCAGTATTTGTTCTGCTTCACAGGATGTTATGATAACACCAGGAGGATGCCTGCCCTGTTTGTGTGAGAAAGCAATGAGCAATGGAAGCTTTCAATTACCTCAGTCTTTGCAAAATTAGAACATTTTACAAGGTTTAAAGAAAATAAAAATAGAAGGAGTTTGGGTGAAATCAGAAGCAGTGGCACAGTGAAAATGTGAAGCCAAAGCTGTGACCAGTTCTGGCTGTCACACTTCCCGTGACAGTCTTTGTCTCGTAATCCTGGCCAGAGTTCTGATTTAGATAATTACATTCTTTTTAGCTAAAATTCTCCCTCCAGTTTCAGCTGGCTGGAAGATTTTTCTTCGTTCTTTCTAATATGAACTGCTTGCAGAGTTAAACTGGGCAGCGTTAAGCAGCTGCTGCTGCATTTCATTCCAGGCAGGCTGCCATTGATAGATCACGTTGTATGACATTGAGGCCCACTGAACTGAGAACCAGAGGTGAGTACCCAGAGTGAATACCTAACCCCAGTGAATCAATAGCAAAACTTCCTTCGCTATCAGTTAAGGTAGGATTTCATAGTTTTGCTATTGCTATATACTTTGAGACACTGAACCTCTGTTTCCTTTTCTTACTTTATCTACTTAATCCCTCTGGTAAAAAACTCCTTGCTTATGTTGTGATAATATCCTAGTACAGCTGAGTCCTGATCTCAAATGAACATCAAGGCACAAACAGACTGTGCATATTGCACCAAATTACCAAGCCCACAGAAATTCTTAACTTCATATGTGCTTGCACATTATGACCCACTGCATATTTTGCCAGAGAAGTAATCCTTCAGGGTTCTCAGTCCGGCTCTGGACCTTCAAAAAGGCAGAAACACACATAGTCAGTTGCTACCAGCAGTTGCTTGAAGTTAACTGACAAGACCCCGTGAAAAACAAAATGATCCAGAGACAGAATTGATGCAAGAGAGACTTGCACTGCCTGAAGAAGTCAAAGGGAACTCCATCTGTTTGGATGCATCTGCCAAATGGAGAATTCCCACTTTCTGAAGACTGTGCTCTTTGGCCTGAGAGCAAGCAGCACATCAAGAGGCAAATCACGCAGGATATCGCTGGGTAATATAACCAAATGGACAGCAGGCAGCTGAACACGCTGCTGTGAAAAGCAAAACACAAAAGCAAAATGCAAAGGACGGCCTCCACAGTCATTAGGTTATGGAAGAGGGAAGCAACACAAGGAGAAAACAGGTGGGAAGCAACACAAGGAGAAAACAGGCGTGTTTAGATCCTTATATATCATATGTGATGGCAGGATGCTATTTCAGAGAACTTTAATCACCACTGAAAGAAGCTTGCAATCACAGAGGGACTTGGGTAACCTGAGTGTTTGCCACTCCTCCAAAAATTCTTCTTTTTTTCCAGTGAAAAAAGTTCAGGGATGTGAAGCAAAGTCCCCTGGGCTAACACTAAATGCCCTACAATTATAAAACAACAACCAGGTTTCAAATTATCCATTTCATAAATTACAAGCAGTTCTAAACTCACTAAAGCCTGCATGTAGGTGGAAGACCAAGTCCCAAGCTCTTAATATCTGATATTAAAGAAACTGCTTCACTGACCGGGCTCAGTTGACAAAAGGCAGAAAGAAATATATCAACCTAGTAGAAAAGGACTGGAGGTGAGTGGAGCAGCACTGTTTCATTTGGTTTGAAGTCCAACCAATTGCTAAAGTTACGAGTTTTCCCCCTTTTCAGGCTTTGCATAGATTTGCATAGTTACTGCTGATACCGACTGCCTAAAAAGCAAGCTTTCTGAATTAGTTTTGATTGCTAATTTTATGCTTTATTTTTCCTTCTTCGATTTTCCTCTTTACTCCTTGTTCATAAACCATTACCCCAGCCTAAAGTGTTTCAAACTCTGCTAAGGACAATACAAGCATCTTTTAGGCTCAGTATATGAACTTGCATGCTTATATTTGATCTTAATGTCTACTTAGCTCACTGCACATCTCTCTGGCATTCCTCTCCCTCAGTGTAAACTTGGTTTCTTGTTTGTAAAGGAATTTCATTTAAAAAAAAAACACATCATAAAATGTGGAAAGCTATTCTGATGATCAATACAGTACTAATGTAATTATCCAAGTAAGAATTCAAGTAAGCAAGACTGCATCACAAAAGATGAGGATGAACTTGAATGTCATTACCTTCAGAAAAATAAGTTTGTGGAATTTTGCAAAAAATATTATTTTAGCTATACTAAATACATGTAATGAACAGTCTCTAGTGTTGAAAACCTCATTTGACATATGAAAGGAGGTGGAAGGGACAAATTCCCTTAGGTTATTATTTGAAGGAAAACAAGAAACAAAGGCTTTGTTGCTTCCAGGTGTTTAAATGAGCTCAGAATTATGCCAAGCACAGTATGATTCTGTCTATCTCAGAGCCCAAGTTAACTGTACAACTCTGTGAGACACTATGCCAAAAAGCATCGATAATGACAGCCAGATATAATACACCATGTAGAATCTCAGATAGTGCTTAGGAGTTTGCTCTGTTTCTTGATCAGAGAGGGCTCTGGTTTTGAAAGATAAATTACAGGTGGAACTTTTCTAAACCGCAGTTACCTGGAGTGGCAGAGGCATTGCTTCTGCTTCTGCAGAGCACCCCTTCAGACAGAGGCTTCCCTGCCCTGGGGGACTACAGGAAGGTGCAGAGTCCCAGGAGTGGTTACTGGAGGCCACAGCCAGACTTATACAGTCCCTTACACAACCTTCAAGACAGCTCCAAAATATTTTCCATTGTTCACCTGAAGCTACTCATATTGTTTTAAAACAGTACGGATTGTTTTTCAGCTACCCCAAATATGAAGACCATTTTGCTGCATGTCATCTCAACCATTCACAGGGAAAGGAGTTAAGACTCCTTACAGACTCCTAGAGCCAGGTCCCAACATGTGGGTCTGAATTTACAACATGCCAAATGTTCTGTTGCTTTTATCTGTATTTTCCATCCATTCATTGCAGGGAAAAAGAACCAGGTTAAAATCATATCTAAGAACTATGTGGAGATGTAAGCTCTGCGTTTTCAGCTCAGTTCCACCTAAAATATTGAAAAACTCAGCCTTAAGGATGGGCAAGTGCACTCAGAAAAGCTGCAGCACTTCAAATGAATCTTTGTTTGTGTGGTTTGTGTCCCCTGTTCGTGTACCAGAAATTTGTGCTATTATTTAATTTGCAGGCAGTCTTCTGAAAGTTTTGAAAATCAGCTTGGCAACGTTTTTCTAGTAAAGCTTCAAGGAGGAAAAAGTAATTATTTTCACGCTTCTCTGGATGCTCAGCAGAAGCCCAGAAGCATGAGGATAGGGTAATACACTGCCAAACCCCATGATTATCAAATAGTGACTAAATCTATTCCTTCTTGCTGTGCCATAAACTGGCTTTTTTGGCCTACTTCTTGCCATAGAAAATATTGTAAAAGGCAAAGACTGATGTCCCTTTTTCCTGCCTCCTTGGTATCAGAATGAATCATCACCCTTCTCAAATTCTGCATTCATTTGAGATAAGAATCTCATACAATCGTAGAACTTTCTTCCATGAAAATTGTGATGGGACTAGTGATCTCAAGCACATCCTCATAAAGCACTCACAGCTCCCAATATCCACATTTCACTGCAGTCTGTTTAAAGAGATGCCCACATATTACAGTCCACAATGTGTTGCCATCATGTTCACTGAGAACAGGTTTCATACACACACTTCTCAATTGCAGCATTTTTCTGGAGTAGTACTTGTAGTAACTGGCTCAGAAGGTCTGCTAAAATATATCTATTCCAACGGCATAAATCTGAAACCTTTGGAGCAGTGAAGTTTATTAACCACAGCTTTTTGTCAGTCTGGGATAACTATATTAAGTCCTGAGAATCAAATTTTGTTACAAAAATTAAGCTGGAATTAGTACTGTGCTAGCTTGTGCCCTCTAGATAGGAGCAGAGAAGAGACCTGCCAAGCACAAATTAATGCTGTCCATTTGTACATCACTGTGCCTAGATATTAGGAGTATAAAAGCCACATGGATAACGTCCATGGATAATGGACTGCCCGAAGGGAAAAGAAAAATGCAGAAGTCAAAATGATAAGACTGACCGAAAGCTGTAGGACATTATGTTTTGGCTATACCTGTATGAACTTCACCAGAAAAACATCATATAGTAGTTAACCTTGTACAGAATGTATTGGGTTTCTGTGGCAAGGTTTTGGTAGTGGGGGGGCTACAGGGGTGGCTTCTGTGAGAAGGTGCTAGAAGCTTCCCCTATGTCCAATAGAGCCAATGCCAGCTGGCTCCAAGACGGACCTGCCACTGGCCAAGGCTAAGCCCATCAGTGATGGTGGTAGCGCCTTTGTGATAAGATATTTAAGGAGGGAGAAATAAACTGTGCAAGAGCAGCTGGAGAGAGGAGTGAGAATATGTGAGAGCAACAGCTCTGCAGACAGCAAGGACAGTGAAGGAGGAGGGGAAGGAGGTGCTCCAGGATCCAAAGCAAAGATTCCCCTTCAGCACAGGGTGAAGAGCATGGTGAGGCAGGCTGTCCCCCTGCAGCCCATGGAGGTTAATGGTAGAGCAGATATCCACCTGCAGCCAGTGGAGGACCCCATGCTGGAGCAGGTGGATGTGCCCAAAGGAGGCTGTGACCCCATGGAAAGCCCGCGCTGGGGCAGGTTTGCTGGCAGGACTTGTGACCCCATGGGGGACCCACACTGGAGCAGTTTATGAAGAACTGCAGCCCGTGGGAAGGACAACTCATGTTGGAAAAGTTTGTGGAGGACTGTCTTCCATGGGAGGGACCACACACTGGAGCAGGGGAAGTGTCAGGAGTCCTCTACCTGAGGAGAAAGAAGCAGCAGAGACAACATGTGATGAACTGACTGCAACCCCCGTTCCCCGTCCCCCTGTGCCGCTTCGGGGGAGGAGGTAGAGAAATTGAGAGTGAAGTTAAGCCTGGGAAGAAGGGAGGGGTGGGGCGTAGATGTTTAAGATTTAGTTGTATTTCTCATTACCCTAATCTGATTTGATTGATTATAAATTAAACTAATTTCCCCAAGTTGAGTCTGTTTTTCCCCTGACAGTAATCGGTGAATGATCTCTCCCTGTCCTTATCTCAGACCACGAGCCTTTTGTTATATTTTCTCTGCCTTGTCTAGTTGAGGAGGGGAGTGATAGTGCTGCTTTGGTGGGCACCTGGCATCCAGCCAGGGTTAACTCACCACAACAGAGTAAAGGCAATATCCATCTTCAGTTGGAAACAGTCTGAGAGTGAAGAAAATTTTAGTTTGCTTGCTGCTTGCCTCTACTCTCCCTGCTTCCTTAAAGACAGCCTTTAAAAGCATGTAGAGAGCAGTCTGTCCTCATGTTTTTATTAAAATGCATTATACATGGTACATGCGTTTAGGAAGAATAATACATTTTTGCATTCATCGCCAACACTGAGCAACCCATTAGTCCTTACATTTTAAAAACTAAAAAAACACCCCTCAGGGAGATTTATCCCTGATTTAGCAGGTAATTATTTTGGAGAAATATTTGACCGTGAATACAGCGAATGCAAATGTCAAAAAGGGAGGGACTAGCATCACTATTTGCAATAATGCATAATCGCACCTATAGTGTTACCGGATTTTCCCAGGCAGTTTGGACAGTGCTTTTAACTTCAGAGGCATCATTCACTGTTATTTGTATCCTGAAGTTCATTGAGCAGAGATTTCTATGGGGCTATTTAATATAAAAAAATAAAATAATAGAATCATAGAATCATAGAATCATAGAATTGTCTAGGTTGGAAGAGACCCTTGGGATCATCGAGTCCAACCATCTACCCTACTCTACAAAGTTCTCCCCTACACCATATCCGCCAACACCACATCTAAACGTCTCTTAAACACATCCAGGGATGGTGACTCAACGACCTCCCTGGGCAGTCTATTCCAATGCCCAACCACCCTTTCTGTGAAAAATTCTTTCCTAATGTTCAGTCCTGTTGGAGCTTGAAGCCATTCCCTCTTGTTCTGTCATTAATCACCTGTGAGAAGAGACCAGCACCAACCTCTCTACAGTGTCCTTTCAAATAGTTGTAGAGTGTGATGAGGTCTCCCCTCAGCCTTCTCTTCCTCAAACTAAACAGTCCCAGCTCCTTCAACCGCTCTTCATATGATTTGTCTGCTAGGCCCTTCACCAGTTTCGTTGCCCTCCTCTGCACTCGCTCCAGCACCTCGATATCTCTCTTGTATTGCGGTGCCCAAAACTGGACACAATACTCGAGGTGTGGCCTCACCAGTGCTGAGTACAGGGGCACAATCACCTCCCTACTTCTGCTGGCCACGCTATTTCTAATACAAGCCAGGATGCCGTTGGCTTTCTTGGCCACCTGGGCACACTGCCGGCTCATATTCAGCCGCTTGTCAATTAGAACACCCAGGTCTCTTTCTGCCAAAATATCCAAATGTAGTGCTACAAAACTTCATATTGCTATTTTAAGGTTTTAAAATATTTTCTTCTTAATATGATTCCATTAATTTCATTTATAATAAACTATTTTTTTCAATAAAGAGCAGTAGTTCAGGAATGTTTAAGACTACAGTCTTCACCATCAGAACTGGGTTTTTCTCTGTGAAAAGTCTATACAGTGAAACGTGAGAAGACTCTATTTGGAATATTGGAAGTGTAAAATCTGCCCCTAATGATTCACATAGGATTATGAAATAGAAGAAAAAAGAAACAACATTTTCTGACACCACAGTTCTGACTTGTCCAGAAAAACAGAATGCAAAACAATAACTTTCTTCAGAAAATCAAACTGTGAGAATTTAGCACAGTAATTCTGAAGTCTTAGAACAAAACACTACCTTCTCCTTGTCTTCATGGAGATATTCAAACTGTCTAAATTGTCTCATCTGATGACAATTTTCCATTGTTGGCAAATGACAAACATCTTCTGAGGAGCTGTGGCATAGAGAAAGTGTCATTATTACTTACTATATTCCATACCACTGCTGCTAATCACAGTGTCTTTTCCTTTTTGGTAGACCACCAAGGTATAATCCATTAATATGCAAGACACAGTCAGGTTTTAAGAACATACTGCACTTATTCCTAGATCTATATGATTTACTTCTGGACATTTTAATATCTGCCTGTATAGATTCTTGCAAGCCCTACGTGTTAAAATTCTGTTTAAAGACTGTTAATGGACAGGTATTAAAACATAATACTATTAAAGTCTTTGATACAATTCAGTGAAGTCAAAAGGCTTTCTTAAATTGCTTTATAATTTAGAACAGGAACTTCATTAATCAGAAACATATCAATGTAAGATCAATCAAAGGGAATGTTATGGTGGAAGCAATAATTTGCTGTGACAGAAATTTACTCCCTGCTAGATACTTTGCCTAAATAAAATGTTAGCGCTGTACCTGAGCAGCAGAAAAGGAAATAATGCAGGAAAACTTGGCAGCAACCAGGTAGACACAGAAATTCACAGATCTATTCCCAGATGTTGGGGAACCTTACACTACATTCAGAAGGTCTCGCATATTTGGCCTCAAATATAACTACAGACTTGAAGCACACAGTGAAGTTAAACAAGCTCATGCACCACTGGTCAATATTCACAAAGACTAACTTTTTATGATATCAAAAATCTTGTGTTTTGGGAACCAAAGGTAATTACAGAAAGATGGTTAGGCATTTTGCATAAGTGGCAAATATTCGCTCCATTCCTCCTGTTTACTGAAATAATGCATCACATTTACCACTTTTATAAACATTATTCTGACACACAAAAAGAAGAGATAAAGAAAACATTTTCAAATCTGAATTACATTTAAAAATTTGATTGAGAAGGAGCAACAGAGCTGTGAAAATGAGATGAAATTTCTATAACTCAAATAAAATTTAATCTTTAAATTAGTTAAATCATTAAATTAATGTGAAGAATAAATACTATTGGGATTTCATAAACAGCTCTAAAAAGATAGCCATCCAACTGCTCCTCAACCGGAATGAAGACATTGTACCAAACTTAATGAAATCCAGGACTTGAGACAGATCAAATATTTTTTTTACCTCATAACAAGATAATACGTATCATGTAAATCTTTGGAGCTATACTGTCAACAGCTCACTCTGCACTACACTCTGGCACAGGTGAATTCGGCATGGCAGTCATTCCATGCAGTTTTCCCCCTAGGCACATAGAGACCTTGACACCCACGATATCAAAAGCCCTTATTATTTGGGAGGCAACATGGACGAAGAATCTTTGAGAATACAAGTAGTTTAGAAGTCCAAATTCAATGTAAAAACCTGGCCAACTCCAATAATTCTCATTTTTCTCACAATATGAAGTGTTTGACACAAAGGGATTAACAGCTATACATGAAAACAGTGCTCTGTCAAGGGAAGGGATCTACTGTGATGGCTTCTTAGCCAAGAACCTCCTGAAAACGTCAGTGGAAGGGGAAGATGTGTCTCATGATTTGAGAGCTCTGGCTGCTGAATTTTACTTCACATTTTATTTGTATTTACTTCACACTTACATGGTTTCCTGCCCCTCTGGCCCTCAGTTACGGCAGGGATGACACATCAAAAATTACTGCAAGGCATGTAATTTCGAAGTCAAATTAGCAAATTAATGCCGTGCATATCTTAAATAGATCTCCTCGGGGCCAACATATTGTCAGAAGTTGTCTGCTAGAAAAGAAAGGGCTTCAGTTTCCTGGAAGGTTGCAGAAGCCTGCAAAAAGAAACTGTATAAGGGCACTGCATAAGAATTTGGAGTACGGCTGAGGTAGCCAAGCTTCTGTGAATATCTCTGGAGTACTCAGCTTGACCATGATCAGCCCAACACAAGTTTCTTAATTCCATGCTGCCCACAGGATATACATTCAAACTGCCCCACCTCAAACACCAATTCAGTGCTTCATTCCATTGGCTCAGTCTATACTTGAGCCAGAAAGCATGACTGACCCCAAGTATCAAGTTAAACCTGGACCTTTTGATGGACAACCTGGGTCAAGTTGGACAAGGAACTGCCAGGTAATCAGTTTTCTTCCAGTAAAGTACTGGAAAGGCCTTTTAAAGTAGAAAGACACTGTTAAAAAAAATAAAAACAAAAAGGTATTTATTGGACAGCAGAATGACTAGCCCGTATTAATCCGATAAACTAAAATATCTATTTTGTTGTGACAAAAAGACATCTTAGCTTATCCCTCATACCTTGTGTTTGCAAGTCAGTCAACTATCTCAAAATTCTTCAGGCAAAAAGCAAGTGAAATGTCTGCTTTTGAATGCTCAGGTGTGTCTTGCTAAAGTCAGAGGCATGTCATCCTTATCTAGAGCCAGATTGGAGAAAACCCTTAATTAAGTTAGCATTTAAGATATTCAGTATCTGCAGGCATATTTTAAGAACACCTACTCTTTCTCTTCTAAAATGCAGAATATGAAACCATATCTGAACTTCTGACATGGTCTTTTGTAGATGAAAATCTCGTGAGATATGTCAGACAGCTTACAGGAATTTTGATCCCTGAAGCCTGCAGAAAGAGTAGGCTGCTTAGAGGTTTTCAACAGAGACACCCTAAACCAGCCAGTCACTCAACACTAATTCAGCATCAACATTAAAGTATGCACCTGTACATCTCATGCTGACATGTCAATCAACAAACAATTTAGGGAAACCTTATATTCACAAAATGCTCTATGAATCATACAACTTATTTTTTATTTTTTTAATCTTGAGAAAGAAAAGCTGCAGCAAACGTTCACAACATAAGACCATAGGAGAAATTCCTCTTAAATAGATATAAGGTCTGAATTAGCATTACATATAATTGCTGCTTTATAATATTTCCACTTATCTCTTTCTTTCGCTACCTTCCCAAGCAGAGGGGATGTGTTGTTGGGCTTTACCCAACTTACGCTATTAAAAATTTATTCAGTAGCTATGACACGTTCCAAAATTATATATCTCCAAAATTATACAATGAGAATATAATTTCCTCATCAATTAGGTTGAAAGACAGATCTTTCTGTTTGCGATGTCTGCCTTTCCAGCAAATCAAACTTGTAATAACTTCACCTACTAATCTGGGGGATGGGGGTGGGGTTGTTCCTTTCATTTTATTCTGCTTTTTGAAGAAGTCATGCAAATGTGCAACACCTATTGTTTGTCTGTCTACAAGACTGTTTCTTGCATTCAACATTCTGAATTTTTGTTTTACTTTTTTAAATCTCTTGCCCAAGACTACTGAACCTTTACATTAGATTGCCTATCAAAGCCTGTGATCTTTTTTCAGGAATAACCATTTGACTTCACACCTGAATCCAGTGTATTTTTCAATCCCCTGCATCCCTTATTCACTGCCTATGCAGCACATGAACAATACAATCTGCTATTGGCTACAGAGCTTGGGAAAACATTCCCAATGTAAGGTTTTGACATTCCCAGTTTTTAGATGTGCATTTCAGTCTACAGAGAAGAGTTCATGATAGAACTCATTTTGTATGGGTATCTCAAACATCTCTCAAAGATGCAAGGTGTGTTAATCCAATATTTTGTTCAGTACAATATCTAATAATGACAAATCCAGAAGAAAAAGGGAGTAAAATAGAGGAAAAAATAGCAAGAGCACTAATCATGTGGTTAAAAAAATCCACCTGACTCAAATGCCATCATTACTAGCTGTAGTCTAGTAATGCCAGTGGTTTGGTTTAAAAAATTTAGCAGCAAAGCTCTTCAAAGTTTATACATCACCAGGTTAGACTTTAAGCAAGCTGAAAAGATGGAATTGGGATACGCAGTTGAGGGTTAAAAAAAAATCATAACACCATCTGAATCATCTGTTGCCCATCAACTTTTGGGAAGGAAAAGTACAGCACTGCGCTAAATATCCACCTACATAACCAATTTGATTTTCAGAGATTTTTCACCCCCCTCTAATATGAAAAAATATTACAGAATCTTTCTTTTCTTTAACATGTTTAAAATAAATTGTTGTTTTGTCTTTTAACAATTATCATCTCTGCACAGCAACCACTACTTCAGTTAAGGAAAAAAACGTTACTGATGGCTAAACCATTCATTTATTTCACAATGCAATTAAACACTACACATACTGAAAACAGAAACAAAAACAGGCCTTAATCCTGTAGAGATTTGTGGCCATTCTTAAGTATAGGAATATGTGAGGAGTCCTTATTAAGTCATTAGGATTACTCACTTTAAGGTAATTGAGGCTATATCACACATTTAAAATTTAGAAACCTGTATAAGTTTTTCTGTGATTAAGTAATACTACTGATGTTTTTGCTCCAGGTGTTAAGTTTTGCTGAAAAAGAATTCCATGTCTGTTTCTTAAAACAAAACCTCATAAACAGGGAGGATAAGATTGTGCAACAGACACTGCGCAATAACTTACAGATTGCAGTGGGACTCCTAAACCAGCAAAAATCCTCACCCAGAAATGCCATACAGCAAAAAAATATCATGCAAATGAAGAAGAAACTGATGTAGTCATCTTCTCCTTTAGCCCATTATTGATTTATATTTTGGTTTCTTTCCTGAAGTAAACATCTAACTAGAACAAAACTGTTTTGTTCGTTTCCGTGCATGAAGGATAAGAGGCATAGATAACAGCTATTACGTCCCTACAAATAAAATAGTCCAAGAGGCAATTAGATAATTTATCTTCACTACTGTGTACTGTAACAGCCTTGTGGTTTGGCTTGCTCTGCACGGCTCACAGAAGCTTGCTTTTCTGCCACCTCATGGGAAGGTAATATTGACTTCTGAGTTCTTTCCTGTTTTTTCCTGACTAGGTACATCCCAGTTCATTATTGACAGTTCTTTTGCTTTGAACAAGGAAGATGCTTTTTGGAAAGGATAAAGATTTTTTTATACTGTGTTACTTTTTCAGCTTTAAAAAGAAACCCCGGCTGTACAAGATGTCTCTTCTCTCTGAGTTCATTTGTTTGTGGCGCATTCTTGCTGTGCACTGCAGAGTCAGGATCTTCCTGGCCAGAGAACAGGTCATTCTCAGCAAAGAATCAAAATCCCATTCAAGATTTATGGCAGAGAAGGACTTCTTAGCTACACAGGTTCGCATAACCCAGATTTTGTTTGTCTGAGCTGGGAGTGAATGGAATTTTTGGCAGCTGAGTTCTTTTGACTGGTTGTTCAGCAAAAGCCTCAAAATGTTAAATTTCTTTTCTCGTGGGGTGAAGAACCACCTCAGCCAGAAATACAGCAAGTAGAGCACTGGAAGGACTTTCTCTCCTCCAGTTTGTCCCTGCAGTAATGATTAATATTAATATGATGAGCAATAGATGCCATGGCCATCCCATTCCCTATTGTTTCCACCAGATTTAATAACTGATTTTATGAGAAATCACACTGCTATTTGACCTATATCCATGACACCTCTTGAAACTTTTAAGAAGCCCCATCCCAACCTCTCCATGTTCACCCTCCAGCTTTGTAGCAGGTGGCCCCCAACACAAGGCTGTGTAATAAAGCTGCTATAGGAACAGTAGTAGGTGTTTTTGCTGTGAACTTGCTTAGGATTAGCAGCTGTAACACATCTGGGTGCCAAAGCCATAGACAGCAAATAATTTTTATGCTAAGTAGGAATAAACAGTGAGGCAGACAGGATGCTCCAGGTGCTTTTCTCACCACTTTCTGGACTCCTATCACGCAGCCTATCATCACAAAGATGAAGGAAATGCTGTGCAGCACACCACAGTACAATAGGATAAGAGTGATTTATTATGTAAGAAATGATAAAAGCATTCAGGTTTTCTGAGGGGTATCTCATTTTGATAATCATGGACAAATAGCAAGTTATTGCATTTCCCTGCCCAGCAAAAATTCAAGTTTCATTACTTGGGAAAACACAGGCATAATGTTGCAGTTCAGCAAAGCTGATGAGAACATTTTTGTTTCGTTTTCTTTGTCTCTTTTTATGTTAGCTTTGAAATGCTACCGTATAATGCAAAGCAACCAGAATGCTGTGATAGCTTTGCATTGCATAGCATAAATCACACAATTGTAACCTCAAATTAAAATCAGCCAGCAGACAATACAGGATGCACACAGCTGAAAAACATCATTACATGACTATACCGGGTCAGGCGCTAAGGACAATGTATAGCACTTACTTCAGGCAAATTCCCAGAGAAATCTTTGATAGTTATATCAACTATTTAGAAAGTTTAGTACAGAGCCCATGTTTTTTGCACCCCTTGTCAGATATTTAAGTCTGCAAATCAGTCTTTTCTTATTGTCTCTGTATAAAACACAACAACAGTATTTACATAACTCTTTAAAGCACTTTGAAATTTTTGGATGTACAACTAAGTAGTACGCAGGAGAAACATGCATTACCATAAAAAAAAATTCAAGAACTGAAATTGGAAAAAAGTAGTTTTATATGAAGGACTAATGAGACCACAATTCAAAGAGTCAAGGGCATTAACAGGGAAAGGTAAGTTGCTTTTTAAAAAGTGCTGGTCCTAGGTCATGATACAGTGCAGTTCTGTTCCTTGTGCAGCTACTGATGCCACACCAAGAGACACAAAAAAGACCATTCCCATTCAACAGTTGCTTGGAAATCCAGGTAGCCAGTGTGTATGGGACAATGTGGGATAAAGCATAAATATAGTTCAAGATGACAGCCAAAGAACCACTAGGAAAATGAAAAGGATGCAAGCCCAGACGGGAACTCGTAACTTGAAAAGAACAGGTTTGTGGGATGATGGCCTTAAGTACAAAGATGAAATAATGCAACCAGATGCTAGGAGATTATTGCATCTTAGTTTACCTTGGTACAAGCACTTTTACAAGGAGCAGCTTTCATTAATTCACAATGTCTACTCTTTAATTGCTATCTGCTGGTTAGACCAGGTCATCACACCGCTCTGCTCACTATGCTGGTTTTTACAATTTTTTTCCAGGCTAAACTCAAAGTCTTGGTGTTCATTCTAACCTAGTATTCCCTTCACATGTGAAACTTCTCCCAAATCCTAATGCCACAGGGAAAATGATGCGATTGGAGGCAGACAGACACAGTTTCTTTGAGAAATATGAGGAATTTTGAAGCACATTGTTTCATCATCTTCAAAATGGAATATAAAAGTCATTTCTGGAACCAAGTATCTGTACTGTTAACTCTGTAAGCTACAAAGGAGACTGTGGAAGCAGAAAGAGTTTGAAACAAGCAGGTATGTCATTAGAGTAAAGAAAGGAAAGACAGATGTAATTGAACATTTCCTGGAAGTGGAGTGTATACAGAAAAGGGAGGGGTCAAAGAGGAGTCACCAGGTCAGGGAGTATGGGTGGCATACATCATTTCTGCCCTCTCTGAGAAGTAAAATTTTCTGAACATAAAAGGACTGGAAGTTCTTATTATTTTGTACACAAATATTTCACATCATCTTTTGACAAATCTGGCTCTTTCGCATTGTAACATTTCCCCTCAAGCCACAGAAAAGAGAGTTCCACATACACCCCTCCCAGATCCCTCTCCAGTAGTATGGACGAGACAGCCTGTAACAGAAGCAACGAAATTCAACTGATCAGTCTCTGGGAAACAGTCGTAGGAAATTCCATCAGCAGAGTGACACCATCTTTTTTACACTGTAATATTTGGGGTTTCTGTGTTTTTAATAGATTTGTTACTAATTTGTTTATGTTCTGCTTACTTAGTGATCTAGAAATACAGCATATTGTATCTAACGCTACATTATCATGCTTACTTTTTACTTTTTCATGCGTTCCTTTGAATTCCTTAATTCAGTCTTGTATCTAGGGACCAAGAAAGCTGACTTGCCCTTAGCAATTTAACAAGAAAAATGCTGAACCCCGCTTCTGAATCCATAAAAATTTAAAAGTATTCTTCTACAATCTTATTTAAGCAGGTGCTATAGAATATGCATATCTTTTTAAGGCAATAATAGTTAGTAAGACCCAGATAATTGGCTGCTTTCAGCATGATGTTATCTACCTTACTGTTTGCAAAATGAATCATTAAGGAAAGATATTTCTATTTCTACAACACTAAATAAAATTCCCTGAAGAACTAATCCTATAAAACAATATTTCCCTGTTATTCAAGTTAGAAGTCCAGATTCTCTGTAGCAAGGCATCACTATGTTCCATGGTAGGATTTCTGAAAACACAAATTACTTAGAAGCACAGACTTCTGAAGAAAGTCACTCACTTGAAATTTAAGCACCGTCATAAGAGACTGAACTGGGAATGAATTACATCATCTCCATTACTCCTTAACTTATGTCCAAAATTGTGCCTAAGATTATGATGCATCTGTTTTCCAATACAATCTTGTTTTCACACTAGAGCTTTGTGGAGAAAGATAAATCCATATTATGGAGGATTTTGATACCTCACAATTTGATTTTGTCCGTATTATCTTAAACCAATTGTCAGCATAACTGGCAGGGAACCTATAAAGGGAATTGTTAACAAAACCTGGGGACTATCTGAAGCCATCCCTGGAAAAACTATGAAATCATGTCTTTCAAACAAACAGAAAAAGTTATTGCAGCCAAGCAGTTTTGCTGAGCAAAACCAGACACAGAAGCAATAAAGAATTAAAAAAAAAAGAAAAATTACTTCACAGAAAAACAGAAAAAAACAGGTTAATGATGGACAATACAGATAAAAATAAACCCATGTGACTAATAAAGGAGGTTAAAGAAATCATAGAAATATCAGTGCTCAACAAATGTGAAATATCAAAAGACATTTTTTAAATTATTTAAGAACAAAAAAGTCTATTTTGGCCATGTGTAGGTGAACGGCTTGGAGTAAATGGTAACAATTTCAAATAATTCAGGAACAACCAAAGTGTGAATTAGCTAGTTCTCTTCTTTATTTAGAGCAAAGTAGGAGTCTGTATCCAGCCTATATGCTGTCATGAACAGGACAAAAAGATTATTATCTGTAACTGTACTTCATAGAAAGCCTTTTAAATATCAAAATGAGGATTTTTGCAGAAAGAATGCAAAAAACAAGTCTTGGATAATTTTTCATCAATACATATAATGGTTGTAGCTAAGGAGCTTTGTATACCAGTAATATTTTATTTTAAGGAATCCTGAAAAAACGAGGAAGTTCCAGAGAACTAGAGGACTGCCATTCTTAAAAGTTCTAAAGATATTAGTAAGCAATTTAGTATTGTCTCATAGAAATAAATCCAATCAAACATTAATGGCTTTTTTTAAGGATTACTGAAGAAAGGATTACTGAATCAGGATTACTGATTTGATTGCTAATATCCACTTTGTTGACAGGCAGATTTCTAAGAGACATTTGATTTAACATCACACAAATCTTGATTTTAAACACTTATGTTACATGGAATTAACAGAATATCTATTAAAATGGACTAAATACCAACTCACAGATTTTGAGAACCCGTTAATGGGAAGATATTGATGAAAGACAACATTTCAAGCATAACCTTAGATGTTATATCTGTACCATGTGAATACCTGTGTTTCTACTGAAATGTGCATATCACAAAGCGCACATGAGTTTGTCCACCCTAATTGCTTAGTACTTTTTTTTACAGGAGCATATTCTGTCACTCTAGCTATCTCACACACCTCTGTGCCTCACCCCCGGGCCCCGCTTGCATACATATTCCAAATCACGCTACTTTCTGTTGTTACTACTGAGTTTAGTGAGGAATTTCATTTGGCCATACACAGTCCTGAGAAAGGATTAGATGAACTAGAAGGAAGTGGTCAGAGCAACTCAAAATCCGTCTTCAACAATGGGGGAAATTGCAGCCATCCTGAATTCCTGTGGATATCAAACCAGGACACAGCAGTTGCAGCATCCAACATAACACCCCCCAAATCTTCTTTTATTGAAGGTACCATTCTGGAGAAAGTAGACTAGAAGCTACTGTTGAGCCATTTTAGCCTCCAGGTATGGGATAAGAAATAGAGAGTGAAAGTGTTCTCTGAATAAAGAATATACCTTTCAGAACATATACAACAATTTGATACTCTTCTTCCAGCAGGAGCTCTCTTCCTACAAGGCATTTGCTCAAGTGGACATCATTGGCTGCTCCTAATTCTTACACATCACTAGAAGGTCAGGTTGAAAATGAAGTAATGACTACCATTATTCTGAACAGTAAGTATCCCAAAGTGGTAAGTACCACAGACATTTCCCATGCTTTCAGCAAGTTTGCATGACACACAGTATAATTCTGTGGTTGTTGCAGAGTAAATTCATAGTCCCTTAAAAGCTCATCTTTAAGGATCCCTGCCTATATAACAAAAAAAGGAATTTCTCCATTGTATGGAACATCTTGCATCACTGAATTTGGTTTATCAATAAACGATTAGATACCTGTCTTTTTTCACAACTCTAGACTATTTGAAGAGGGCACACACCAGCATGCTCTTCTCACCAGTGATAGCAACCTTAACAGAAAATTAGAGCATCTGCATCATGAATAACGACACCTATATTTTCTTTATAGGCTCCGAATTACTAATTGGGAGTAGTGTGACACTGAAACCCTGCAGACAGTGGTTTAAGTGCAGGTCTATGAGAGGCTAAACACCTCTCCAACTATGTATGGTCCTCCAGTTCTCCCACTCACGCTTCACAGTCTCAACACTGTGACATATCACTGTGAGAACATGCACTCACAGCCCAGAAGGCCAACCGTATCCTGGGCTGCATCAAAAGAAGCATGGCCAGCAGGTTGAGGGAGGTGATTCTGCCCCTGTACTCCACTCTGGTGAGACCCCATGTGGAGTACTGCATCCAGCTCTGGGGCCCTCAGCACAAGAAAGACATGGACGTATTGGAGCAGATCCCAAGGAGCGCCACAAAACTGATCAGATCAGAGTGGTGGGGCACCTTTCATATGAAGACAGGCTGAGAGAGTTGGGGTTGTTCAGCCTGGAGAAGAGGAGGCTCCAGGGAGACCTTACTGTGGCCTTTCAGTACTTAAAGGGGGCTTATAAGAAAGATGGGGGCAAAGGTTTTAGCAGGGCTTGTAGCAATAGGACAAGGGGTAATGGCTGTAAACTAAAAAAGAGTAAATCTAGACCAGATACAAGGAAGAACTTTTTTTTGTAATGAGGGTGGTGAGGCACTGGAACAGGCTGCCCACAGAGGTGGTAGATGCCCCATCCCCAGAAACATTCAAGGTCAGGTTGGACAGGTCTCTGAGCAACGTGATGCAGTTGAAGTCCCTGCTTATTGTAGGGTGGTTGGACTAGATGATAGATGACCTTTAAAGATCCCTTCCAACCCAATCTATTCTATGCTTCTGTGATCTCCCCTCTATCTGGCAGCTGCTTAGCTAAATCCCTCTCCTAGGAATTCACAAGGATGTTAACTTGATAGAACTGTCTGACAGAACCTAGTTGCTACCTGGCTTGGATGTCCAGACACTAAGAAAGATGAAAAAGTAAAGGGAGGCCCAAAACATCCCCCAAAAATCTGAAAATGGGTTTCATGTGCTAATTGGTTGATTGACTGGAAGTTGATAGGTATATATGGGAACCCCTATATGGAGAAGACACTTGACAGTTTGGGAGAGGAGAGAAAAGACATTCATTTTCTTGGGTAAGAGCTCAAATAAAGTGAAACAGAAGTTCCATATGTCTCTCCTTTGCCTTTTTCCCACCTCTAATACTAGCAGGCATAATAACCAACTTGTGCTAGACAGTTCTCAGCCCTCAGAAGCTTAGGGCATCAGAATGGCTAAACCCAAGGAAAAGAGTGCAAAATGTGCAATGAAGAATCCCAAGCTACACAAGAAAAGTGGAGATCTTTTGGGAAAATAAAATTTTCCTAAAGTCTGCAGAGAACAAAGACACACATCTTTGGATTTGCACCTTTCCTCATACCACTTTAGTTGCTGATTACACTAACATTAAATGAAAAAAGAATCAGACTCTAAAACACTAGATTTATTTTTTTTCTGCCAGACTCAACTGTGTTCAAAATTAAAAGTATTTTTCTATTATTGTAACCTTGAAATATCATTCTATGACAGTAAAAGCTTTACTAGAAGGGATTCATTACCAATATTCGAGTTCAGATTGAATTGGTGCTTCTGTCAGAAATCTCAACTTTCCACGGTCCCTGGGTCATTTCAAACTGCATCAAGCTCTGATACATGATATCCAAGGAGCTCTCAGAAACAAATTCAGGGTTTCTTTTTTACATAGTTTTTTTTTTATTTCATTTTGTTTTCCTCACTGTAAGTGACTGAAATCTGAGAGGCCACTTTTGAGTGCCAAGGTTTAAGAAAATATCATTTAGACATGGTCTCAGGGGCTATTCTGCCAGAAAAGAATAATTAAATGTGGAAGGAATACATAAAAGAAAAAAAAAATTAGAAGTGAGAACAAGAATTCATATGAATAGCGAGATTAAAAATCATCTTCTGAAGTGATTCAGACATATTTAAGATATATCCACTGATCTGTGTGTAATTCAGTACATTATTATCTTTTTAATTGTGTTATTATCAGATTTACATTTATAAATGTTACTTTTTTTCTCTTTGCAATGGTCAAAGACATGGTAAAAGACAAAGTCAATTTCTTGTAAGCTATGTTGTTACACATGTTGAAACAAACACTCATCTTGTACTTATGAATACCTACAATCCAAAGGGTCAAACCTCGTAATGGCTGTGATTTATCATAATATTCAAAACAATAAGCATTCACAGCAAGTATACAAAAGATTGAGAGAGTTTATACCAGTAAGAAAAACCTACCCTGACTGAACTTCCATTTCTTTATGCATGGCTGCATTTTCTGCGGTTTAAAGCTCATTATGTCTTTCCTTTTGAGATCTAGGAAGAAATAACAGTTCACTCCTTTCCCTGGAGTACTGATAGGGAAAGATAAGAGAAATTAATTCCAAAAGGTCCTTCTAAAGACGGATACCTGAAAAGAGGCAGGAGAGACTGTTGCACATAGTCCTAGAGAGGAAATTCACAAAAAATTAGATGCAATAGGGTCTCTAGAGCAGGGTTCTACTGTTGTAAGATATTTTGAAGAAGAAACATCCGTAAGGAATATCCCATCTTGAGGCTACAGGAGAAGAGAGGTTCCAGTACATAAATTTTATTAACAGCATGAGTCTCTATCAAGTTCGTACAGGGAAAGAGCAAGGGAACCTGAACCTAGCTCCTGATTAAGTCTCCCATTAATCAAATACTGGCTCTGACTTGGTACGAAAACAGGTCTAAAAATAATTGAAAGCAATTCTAAAGCACAGGGGAGAGGGAGCTGGCACCCAAAACTTTATGCCTCAAGCTGACTGAAACGACTAGGTAGATCATAGAGGCAGAAAAATGCTCCCTTTTTTTTTTAAAAAAAAAAAGTAGATCAGAAGGAAAAAAGCAGCACAGATTTTTGCATTTCCTGCCTAATATCATTCTGGAGGTACAAAAGCTATCATTACTGTGATGCTGATAAATTGCACTTCCTAGCACAGAAGGTCCTTCCCTTTTTCAAGGAGCACTTGACAAAGGAAGCCAAACCCTTGTAGCCAAAAAGGCCACTCCACAATAATCACTTTGCCCATCAAAAACAAGGCTGTGTCAGCTGCACTGAGGATCACCTGCAGCCCAGTTGATCTCAGCTAGCATTTGCCTTCTTGTAACTGTCATTTTGGTTGCCTTAACCCCATTGTTTAATGATTTTTTTTCCTAATTCACCCTGATGGTGAGATGTCGACACATATCAAAAGATATTTGTGAAACCTATTGGAGCTTTGCCAGCTTGCACTCTCTCCTTACATTAAAAAAACCCTCAAAATTGCTTAATTTAACTTGCTAAAAGTTCACAGCCCTTATCATCAGGATGACAGGTGGTGTAAAAGGCCACTGTATGTTTTCCTAGCTGTTTGCTTCTCTAAGCTTTGGAATGTTTTCCACTAAGAGGTAAATAAATTTGATAATAAATCAAATATTGTGACAGCAGGTATTTTTTTAATTGCAGCTTATTTTACCTGGAAAAAGTTTTGTGGGTTTTTTTCACCATCAAAAAAAGGTACAATATTTCAGTGTCAATCAGTCCAGTTGGGCAAATCAATGAGAACAGATGAGCACTGATTTAAAAAACACAAGTTTGGTGAAACCAGCACCCCAGTATTGTTCTTATCGCTACTTTAACTTCACAAGTAGACAAAAAAATTCTTACCTCTAGGATGAGAGCCACTCCATAGAGAAGTCTCTTTTGCTTCAATCTGCTTAATTGCTTCTCTATTATGTACCACGGGATATATTTTCTTCTTGGTGCTTTTGAACAAGTCACTCACACATTCACCAGGCCAAAGAAACTAAAAATTCCCACTCTATTTATCATGCTAATTAATTATGTTTGAATGTTAGACAGACCATGTGGTTAGTGATAAACTAAATATTCATATGAGTTGTAAAATCAAAGCCCTGAGCACTTGCGGTCATTAAAGATACAGAGCTTTTTGTGGGTAGACAAGGGGCTAAATTACATTCTGCTTACCTGAAGTTTTCCTGTAGTTTCAGCTGAATTTGTTTGTTCTCCAACCAACCCCACAGCACACGCTCAAATACAAGTAGATAAGTAGAGCTGTGGTCACCTATATCTCTAATGTTATGTACATCTTTCTGTATCAGGACACTTCTTCTTTTTGAAACATTGCTATATTACTGCATTAATATACTGGTTAGCATTTCCACAGTGACTGACTGCTGCTGAGTAGAATATCCCTCTAAATTTGATGTGCCATAAAGCAAATATGCAGCCCAATGTGAAAGTATCTCCTGTTGAATATAAACATATATTCTGCCCATGCTTATACTGAGCAACAGTATTGCTGTTTTAGCATCTACTGTGAAACAAAGTTGTACACAAAGACTAATAAACTCTATGTTTACACACAGAAGACAACCCGATACCTGTTAGAAAAGGATAAGTCACAGATCGTTGTGGTCAACTGTTGAGATAATTATGGAAAATACATATGTATTTTGCCGGTAATGAAATAAAGCATAGAAAACAGTACATTAGAGTCTCTTTTTCTCCCACGTACACAGATGTACTTTGCGTTCCTTACTTCCATGCCTTCACATGGAAAAAAGTGTGTTTTAACAAACTGAAAAACTGGATAAGTGTCCCTAAAGGAAAAAGTTTACCAGTAGTAGACACATAGGCAACACACTAGGCATTATGTGATTCTTCCTCAGAATATTTTTCAATGCTACAGACCTGTAGCACAAGGATTTCTCAAGGTAGAGCTGACATCCTTGTCCTAAATAAACCTTAATAGCTTTTTCTTCCACAAATCTGCCCAGTCACTTTTAGATGTACATCATATTTTAGCATCGACAGTCCCTGCTGGCAAATAATTACCTTAGCAGGAACTGCGTATTATCTTATTCTTTTTTTTTTTTTTCTTTTTTTTTTAACCCTACTACCTGCTAGTTTCAACTGATAATAATAGGTTTTTGCACTGGAAGAGACAGAGAACAATCATTCCCAAATGCTCTGCATTTTATAAGCCTTCATATCCCCTCAATCATTTCTTTCTGAGCCTGAGGCACACTAGTTTATTTAATTAATCCTCAAACAGAAATCATTTAACATCTTTGATCATTCTTATTTTCCTTCTCCATAACTTTCTTATTTCATTTTTCTTCAAATAGGGAAACGAATGCTATACACATTTCTGAAAATTAGGCAGACTGCAGACAGATACAATTATTTTTTCTTTATTACTTTCCCAATAACTCCTGACATTTGACCTAAGATTTTTAGACTAAAATGGTTTTTCTTCTTTCATTGGATAAATTAAACAATATCTGACTCTAAGACATTAGTGTAGAGTACATAAGAACGTGTGACAAAGTTAAAACTAGTGAAGGCAGAAGTTTACACAGAATTTAGTCAATTTAGCTCACTACCTTTGAATCTTGTCTAAAGCATCTGAGATTTTTTTTTTTTTAATCACTTCTAATAGAGCCTGAGGATGAGCAACACACCACACATACTGAACCAATGCAATGTATCCATTATATCATGATCATTTCGGGTAATCTTCTTACTTCCACTAGCATGCAATTCCAAGTATTTTTACACATGCTTTATTATTGGCATGACTTCTTTCACATTTCATTTACTCAAGACTCACCATAGATTTGCAAGGAGAGTGCTAAGACTAAGCAGATGCAACAAGTACTGGACAGCATAACTCAAACACAAAAATCCTTTGACTCTCTTAAGTACCCATACTGCAGAACAAATTTTAATCTGACATGTGATTTTAAAAAAGCTGAATCACTCTGAGTAACACTAATATAAATTAAAGGAAAAAAGCTATGGATGTTACGAGGTATGACCCTCGCAAAAGGGCAACCATTTGCTCAAATGAAAATGCAATTATTTCTGACTGTGTTAGGTGGAAGACGTGGTCTCACCTCAGCCTAATGATCCCAGGGAGAGAGGGAAAGGGTTTCTCTGGAAACGATCATGGCCAAAAACTGTACAATAATCTGTCACTGTGCACCACATGTCCACATACTCAGGTGCACACCAGTCTCCACTCAGACCTGAACTATAACACAGGATCGTATCAGAAAGGAAAGGATCACTCCCTGTTACACTGAAAGAAGAGTCATGGAATGAGAGGAAATAGTATCTGAAGCAATCACTGCAGCCTACTAAAGCACCCAGCATTGGCAGAAGCAGTTTGACTCAGATTTCTCTCACTGGGAGGCAGAGGGATGTTTCTAAGTCACTGTTTACTTTTCAGCTTTCTAGAAAGAAACAGCAATGAAATGTGTGTTTGGTTGACTACTGAATCCCCAGACTCATACAACATGACTTCAGATATTTAATCATCATTCACAAGTCACTCTCCCCAGCACAAAGGCAGCAGGGAAGGTTTTTCAAAAGGCTGTCAGAGTACCAGCATCAAGCTACAATTCATCTGCACAGTTGAGTTGACTGGATCAACATGCAGCCATGTAAGAACATTGCTTATTACCACTAAAATGTACAAAAGAACATAACCTGCATTCAGATTCTCTGCAACAGTAATGGACAACCAACAAATCCTTGCATAAAAGCACATATTTAAAATACAGAGCAAAACAAACACCTTTAGAGATCAACAAACTACTTATTGGGGAAAACACGTAGCCTGTAAAAGCAGAATGGAAGCATTCTCTACTGTTATGGAGGAGCTAAAACCATCACAAGTCAGCAGCACACAATTTTATTATTTACTTTAGTCTTGAACAAAGTGACCATATGCATAAATAGCCATGGAAAATGTGGAAAGCATTTACAGTTCAGTACAAAGTGGATGCAGTGACAGGGTCACCAGCTTTTAACATCTTACAAGAAATACTTCAGCTAGAGATTAAGCTGTTAAAACAGGATTTTGAAAATCCATCTGTTAAGATGTAAATTAAAGTCAGTAGACTTCTTGTCCACAGAAAAATAAATTATAAAATAAACAAATAAATAGTAAGTTGACTAGCATTAGGTCAAGATTTCACCCTAATACTGCAAAGGTATTTTTTATTACAGGAAAAAATCATCTCTTGGAAAAATGCAAAAAAAGTTTTTATACAGTGGAGGGATATCCTAACCAACTTACATGCACATCTTCCCTTCTGTGCCATGCCTATCAAAATGGTAGTTCAAAGTATTTTGCCAATGAACTTACACACTCATACCCTCAAACTATTTTTGGTGAGGCTTCCGCTCTGCTGTAGAAGTTCATGCATGCAGCAAGGAAAAACCTGTGCTTTGAGAACACTCAGGAGCAAGGCAACTAATGGGCATCAAAATTAAGTGGCTTGCCCAGGTCCTACTGTATATGGCAAATAATGTCATAAATAAAAATCTGGCAGATTATCTCAGTTAAGAAATTATACAATCCATGTGTTGAAGTGAAAATGGCTGCCAGTGACAAAATATATGGATGCTGCCTAAAAAACCCTGTTCAATGGTTAACTATCACAGTAATTTGTCATTCATACAGTTCTGCAAGTTATTTGCTACTTACTGGTAATTTGGGCACTTTTATCTTTCTTTCATTAAAGAAAGGGATTATGAAATGTAGTGAGAGGCAACAAAAAAAGAAGTGCTGAAAGTTCTTCACTTGTTTGAAAAATCAAACCCATGAAACATTAGGTGCTTTGTAAGAGTTACAGAAGGGAGAATTCATATTCAACACAAGGAAAAAATCACCCTTAAAGAGAGCTATTACTTGGACAGCTATAACTTATTTGAGACTAGTTTGCAGAAAGCATTGTGGACTACCAGCTGCTGAGAGGTCATGAAATATTTCCACAGGTAAAATCTTCAATTTTATTATCAGCGTCTTTCATCAATTAAAACAACCCTCAAGTATGCCCCCCAAAGAAAAAGAACGAAAAACCCCAACAGCCCTCTCAAGGTTTCATCTGTGAAAAATCTATATTTAGCATTATACCCCTAAAAGAAGTCTGCAGTGAAGTCACAGGCCCTGTAAACCCAAAAGCAAGACTTAAAATGACTTGTTTGATGTCAGGCTTTCACTTAGAGCTTCAGTGAAAGACCACTCCAATGCAAACGGAATATTCCTGTGGGCATGTTACCTTTCATTTGCAATTCCAAGTGCAAGAGACTTTTTTTAAAACCTTTCATGAGCATGCATCAATTCGTTTTATTATACACTTGTACACTGAAGAGCGGTACTGGGCCCAGTATTACTTTTGCAATGCTCTAGGCATTACTCCGACATCAATAAGAAATTATTGCTTGAGAGGACCCTGAGCCCTGGAATTCTAAGTCAGGATCCAAGCTCTGCTCAGCACTCAGACCCAGGACCTTGCCTAAGGACCAAGCTCCTAGGAAGGCACTAATTTTGCATCCAGCCCAAGTCACATCACTGAGACAAATTCCTAGACAAATTCAGTCAACACTGGATCACAGTCCAAGCTACAATTAGTCAACCAGATTCTTTCTCACATCTAATGGCTTTTCAATACCCTTTTCAAAGTAGACTTTTTTATAAAGTAGCACAGTCCCCACATTTGCACTAACATGAGTCTGCACATTTACTTCAATGCAATTTATGATTACTGGCACTATAAAAACGTTATAAATCTCTCAGAAAACAAAGTTACTTATCATTTATCTCTATCCAGTATGACATTTTGCAGATAACAGCTAGGGACAATAAAGAGTAAACATGGACACGTAAGAAAAATATGGTGACACATAAAAACTGCTTAAAATTTCAGCCGCCTGGTTTGGTTGAAATTTTGTTTCTATAGCAAGTGTCCTTAAATTAATGGAAAGTTATTTAAACTGCAGCTACATTAATAGTTTGGGGGTTTAGGTTTTTTTCAATGCCATGTATTATTTTGATTTGTTTCAGGGTTAGTCTCAGGAATGTTATGTTGAATTCTTTGGCTCCTTCTATTTAATCACAATTTTTATCATAATACTTATATTGCTCTCAGAGTTAACTAATATTGGGTTTCTGAGAGAAAAAGCTTGTATTCATCCCCCATGTTTAATACTGACAGTGCCGACACATAATCTTCTTCAGAGCCAGTGTCAGGCCTAAACTGGAAGAAATACCAGGCTTAAAGGACTACTTACAGTCTTTTTATCCTTCTGCTTTTCTACCAACATTGCTAACAATAGTGCAAAATGTCGTGGTGGATTTGCAAACACAGAAAACTGTCTGTTAGATAGCAAACCGAGACTGCCCTGTAACTCTGGCCTAAAATGGGAGCAGTATTCAGTACTGACTTGATTCAGATTGAGCTAGATTAAAGTGCAACATTAAACCAGTAGCACATATATTTCCAGTCACTAAATGAACCATTCTTTCCAGCCCTCCATTAAATATTTATTATCTAACATTTGTGACTTGTAATTGTATTAGCCATAGAAAACTGTGTCCAATGAACAGGTTGTAGTTACTCCTTATATGAGGTTTATGCTTCATTTTTAAGAGGAAAATTATATTTCAAAGCTTTTAGAGCATAATTCTCTTCCTGGTTTTGCAAAGGGGAATGTACTAACAAAGCTTCTGTTAAATTTTTAATAAATTTCTTTTCCATATGTAGAAAACATTTCCTTGGAAACTGGAATCATTTAAGAGCTAATTACAGACAGCAAAGATAGCGTATTTTTCAGCCCAGTTGTTTTCAGATGCTCAACAAAAGAGCAAAATAAGAGTTTCAATAAAACTCAGCAAGGCAAGAAACTGTAAATAACATGGGTGAAAAAGGCTTGAAATGTCAATATGTTTTGTTATGAGTTTTCCAATTCAGCCCTTCTGTGGTAAGTGAATTATAATGAGAATCAAGATGGCGCCAAGTCTTTGAGAAGCTTGTTGAAAATGTGATTTACCTTTTGAGCTGGTCCCACCTATTCTATGAAAGAGTAGCCACTGGGGAAAGAGCACTGCGCAGCCACATAAGCATCTCTCTAAATCCTGTATATGCCTATACACACACGTATTTATAAATATGGTAGTCAATGCTTTCCAAAGTTAGTAAATTCATACCTAATCAGTACTCTGTGTCCCTTTGGGATTAATCCATGCAGGGGAGAGGCAGCCTATGTCTACTCACACTGTTTGAATGGCAGCAGAAGGAGAAGGCTGGCTGTAGGCCAGCTGGTATGAGCTGGCTTGTGGCCAGCTCCCCAGGATTCAGGCGTTCTGAAGGAGAGCAACTGCGCAACATTTGTTCCAATTCTCCTCTGGGCCTCTGAGACAATTACTTTTTTGGTCATTTTCCACTTCAAAGTCCCCAAAATAATGAAACAGTACTTCAAACCTGACAGAGTAATGTTTTTGTAGGGTGTTGGTTTTTTTCAATAATAATTTGATACTAAGGGTGCTTGTTTTGTGCCCCAGAGCAAGGCATGTAATGCACACATTTATTCAGCTTATTAGCCCTTCTTTGCAGAGTTAATTAGGTTGTGCTTGTTTAAAGCTAGCTCAGATACAGCTTTTTAGTCATGAAATCCACCATGTTCACAGAAATTAAAACAAGACAAGATACTTCCCTTCCTATCCTGTAGCACTTACTTTGCACTGCAGGGCTGCCTCGTTGCATGTAGAGGACAGAAGACGAAGCCTGGAGCTATGACCTTCTAGCCCTGTATGTACAACACTCCTTTAGGAGAATGACTGTTGCCAGAAATGTCCTTGAGAAAATGTCTCTGTAGCACACATCTGTATCTTGGGCTTCCATTCACTTGGCCTCCTCTTCCCCATCTGTAGAAACAAGGTGATGATCTTCATTTGCAGATTCCCCAAACTACAGTCTCTGTGTACCATCACAAAACCAAAACCTCCAACTCTCTTCTCAGAACACTTGCGGCCAACAAGAGTGAGATGAAAAAAAGCAAAAGCTAAATAAAACCAAAGCAACTACTGCATGAAGTACTTTGCGTGAGCAGATAAGTGGGCCAGCCAGGCAGTGTGCACAGCCTCTACAGCGTCGGTGATGAAAGGAACAGCACCACCAAGAAAAAAGTGAGAAAATGGCAAAGCTTGTGATATGAACATATGAGTATTGCCCTCCTCCTCTGGCCAGCCACCTGCTGTTATAACACATCTTGGAAATTCATGGCAGTAAGATCCCTACCCTTCTAAAAAATGTGGTTGAACGAGATCAATGAAGTCAAGAAGTTCAGAGACCCTTCTCACAGTAATGTAACAACTTCTTGAGGGAGCAGAAACTCAATCCAAAAGGCGATTAGATTTAATCCAAAAGTGATTAGTGTTTTTGCCAGTCACAGCAGGTGCAGCTCTGTCATTTTCCCCACTCCCATAACTTTCTTTTTTCTCCCTTTCAATTATTTCTTATTTGGGACTTAGTTTATTTATTCACCTGCTGCAGACAATCTTTTAGCCTTCAAAGTTGTCATTGTCTTCTCAGAGGACTATGTACAGGGAAGATTCTAAGAGCTGAGGTACATGGATATGGTACCCTATATCCATGAGGGGACAGGAGGATCCCAGCTAACTCTTTGATATCAAAGGCCCTGGGAAACTGGAATTTAAATCCAAAATTTAGGGAATAAGGAAGCTTATCTGTTTCAATGAGCTTAGAGATATAAAGATGAGAAGGGATACTTGAAATCTAGGTACTATTAGAATATTATATAACTCTTAATTAGACTGGCACAATTTGGGAGTAAATGCACTAAAATTAATGTCAGTGTACCAGAGCAACTGAGAGCTGAAGCATGCTTTCAATAATTATTGGAAAAAATTGCCTTCTCTGCATCTCATTTCATACAGATTAGCCAAGCAATGAAATACAGGAACCAAATATATCCATTAACCGGCCTTCAGAAACTAGCACAATTGATCAAGTGAGACATAACTGACCCTAAGTAATTTTTAAGCTCTGCTAAGCTTACATGGTTTCCATTAGGTCATGATTCTAATGCAGCACTGTTGAGCCAGACAGGTAAAAGAAGGTGTCCTCAGGTGACGTCAAAAAGCAACAAAATATTATTCCCTATGAGGAAAAAAAATAAAATTACCAAAGTTAACACAAAGGAAAGAAAGAAAAGTGGAAATCTAAACAGTCAGGTTGGGTCAATTCTGGATCTACTGCATGTTAATGAACAGCATGGACTCCATGCTGACAAGAAATCAAGCTTTCCTGAACACAGTTTTCTCTCCTCCAATTTCCAGGACAACTCTGTTTCAGATCTCCTAGAGAGTGCCTGTACTGACTGCTACCCACATAATAAACACAGGAGTTGACAGTCTCTCATATCAGAAATTCTTCCAGTCCAAGAAGTAATCTCCAGCAGTGGGCAGCACCAGCTACATCAGGACAGAACAAGTTTTACCAGGACAACTGTCTAACACAGTGCTCAAAGCATAGTAAAACAGGAATCATCTCCATTCATTTATTTGGGAGACTGTGTGTCACATGCCTTGGAAACTGTATTAAAAACCTCCCTGAAAGGAGATAGATTATACAGGAGCAAAGAGTTACGATGGTAGATACTACAAAAAAAAAACAGCTTTAGCTAAATAATACCAGAATAAAAAACTTCTAAGTCACCTTACGATACCCACGACCTATCAAGGTGCACAATACGGTAACTGTGTTGTTTTTAATATACTCAGTGGAATTATTTTATGGCATGTCACTGCATATCACTAGGCAGAGAGAAAGCAAGCAAGGTAAAGTGGTGACATGCCGAGGTTTTCTGCAAATACCACTCTGTTTTTGTTGGCAGAATTGAATGGTATTTGTTTGACATTTAATTAAAACTCAGGGCCACTAAACTCAAAGGCCTAATGATGTCACAGCACTTAATTTGTTAGAAAATACACTTCTAGCAGCTCTTTAGTTAGACAGTTTAGGAGAAGAAGGGAAAATAAAAGGTCAACAGGAGGATTTTTTGAGATGCTTCTAACTTCTTACCTTATCAATAAAAATAGCCATTCAGCTTTCTAAAATGGAATGCATGAAAAGCCATGGGCATGAAAATGCAATTACTCTCCTGTAAATTGGTAGCACATTAGTATGCTGGAAAGGAGAAGGAAAGTATAGCTAGGGCTTGGAGAGCCATGAGATTGATAGCCACCAGGAAAATGGTTTCTTTAATTAATTTTCTTCTGAAAATTATCCAGACCATTAAAACTTCTTTAATACTTGCACGCATTGAGAGTCAGTTCTAACTTATGAAAAGCTGCTGAAACATACAAGACAACACACAGCAAGAAATTCTGAAAGGCAAACTAATTAAGTTAGGTTTTTAATAACTTTCTTATTAACAAATAACCATTTTCTTTGACTTTTTTCGCCCCTCAAGAATTGAGAAACATAACTGGAGGCTAATAGTCATTCCTTTTTTTTAATGAAGCATTTGAGTATGTTCTGTCACTGTCTAATAAATGAGCAAGAAAATAAAAATATTAAAGTATTGATGTACTAGCATAAAGAAGTGAGGATTTTAGGGCCAATGACAGCATTTGTAGTTACACAGACTAAAATGACAATAAACAAAATGTGGTTGCCTATGAACTGGTTCCTATTGAGAAGGCAGCATATTAGTCAACTGGCTTGTTGCCTTTTAATTCCACAAGATGGGAGGGAACAGGGACGGTAATCACAAGAACCACCAGAGACAGCAGCAGTATTTAAAACTGCTTAAGTCAGACAGTTGATAATTTCTTCACAATAGAAATTTGGGGCTCACATACAACAAAGAAAGCAACCCTGTAACAGGTTAAATTGGAAAATGTGTCAAAGTCATAAGCTAGACTTGGCATGGTTCTGTGCTTCACAATAATGCACCTGGTGTAAGTTTCAAGGGAAGATCTGCAATTTTCTGGACTCATAACTAGCTCTATTTAGACCTCTTCTATCTCCAGGGCTTCTTCAATCTCCTGTCCTTGTAATTTCAGCAGATCTCTATGCAGACCTGAAGCTGGCCATAGAGTACATGGAGAACTCTACCACATCAAGCACTGCAGAAAATGTAGGCAGAATATCTGATACAGGCTGGGCGGAGAATGATTGTGAGCAGTCCTGAGGAGAGGGACTTGAGGGTGTTGGTTGATGAGAAGCTCAAGATGACCTGGCAATATGCACTCACAGGCCAGAAGGCCAACCACATCCTGGGCTGCATCAAAAGAAATGTGGCCAGCAAGTCGAGGGAGGTGATTCTGCCTCTCTACAGCGCTCTCGTGAGACCCCACCTGAAGTACTGTGTCCAGCTCTGGAGGCCCAACAGAAGAAGGACATGGACCTGTTGGAATGAGTCCACAGGAAGGCCATGAAGATGATCAGAGGGCTGGAGCACCTCTCCTATGAACACAGGCTGTGAGAGCTGGGTTTGTTAAGCCTGGAGAAGAGAAGGCTCCAGGAGACCTTGTAGCAGCCTTCCGGTACTTAAAAGTGGTCTACAGGAAAGATGAGGAGGGAGTGTCATGATAGGATGAGTGGTAATGGTTTCAAACTGAAAGAGGGTAGATTTAGATTAGATATTAGGAAGAAATTCTTTACTGTGAAGGGGGTGAGACACTGGAACAAATTGCCCAGGGAAGTTGTGGATGTCCCCTCCATCCCTGGAAGTGTTCAAAGCCAGGCTGGATAGGGCTTTGAGCAGCCTGGTCTAGTGGAAGGTGTCCCTGGTCATAGCAGGGGGGTTGGAACTAGATGATCTTTAAGGTCCCTTCAACTCTAACCATTCCATGATTCGATGATTCTATCGCTGAATCCCAGTCAGGCGTTGGTAAGATCCAGGAGCTGACAACTCCGACTATGCCCAGCAGCACAGTGTTGGGCATCTTGGAAAATTTTATGTTGATGAGGGTAACTTTAGCTGTCCCAGTATCAACTGAGTGGCAATTTCTAAAGGGCAGTTTTTCAAATTAGCATGAATGTAAATAGCCAGGTTCTTAGCCCAGCCTTAAAGTAACTATAGCATATTATTTTCTTGCACCACAAGACAGAGATCTTTTCAAAAACATCATTTACTAGATTCAAATTGTATTTTAAGATTGCTCATATGTACTTCATTTCACTTCAAAAGTGTCAATATCTGTAGTTTTAATCCTGAAGGGGAAAAGAAAATGATACACAAAGGAAGCAGTCAAAAACCACTAAAACAAGCACTGATAACTCAATCTTGCAGATTAATAAGAAAAAGATGATTCAGCTCATGTTCTAGTCCATCTTAGACCTGCTCCCTAGAAGACATTTTATGTTTCTGAAACATGTCTGTTTTTATATGGCCCAAATCAGAAACTGCCCAGACTGGGGTCTGGACTATACTTTCTGTAATATGATGAGATATTTTAAGACCTGTAGGTACTATTAGAACTGGCATAGAAATGTGATCATACAAATACAGCCCAATAGTTTTGGGTATCTTTGGTTTTGGTATCACATACTGTCTTGGAACATGAATCATAAAACAAATAGAGCAAAACAAGATTGCATGTACTTCAGGGTTAGAGGCAGCATCCAAGATCTCCAGCAAGGCATCAGTGCTGCTGCATTTGGGCATGAGGAACCATCACCCTCTCAAAACAAAGAACAACGAGTGTATGATAAGAGGTACGGAGTGATGCCAGGCTGCAGATGACCTCTTTTTTAAAAATACCACTATGAAGGATTCTCCTGTTTGCTAGTTTCTGAACACTGCAGTTGGCCTAGTTCAAAGACAATACAAAAAAGAAATCTCTTTTCCTTAGAAAATCAAGGTAGACAATTATTTTGCCTTGTGCACTGTGGTTCTGAACACACCTGGTTTGAAAGGCAGAGCACAGAGAAGCACAGGAACAATGTTGGGGGGAAGAAGTTTGTGGCTGGGTGAAGCACAGCAACACCTGTGTTTTGTTTTCTGCTGTAATATGAGTCTTCAGGTCTGGAAAAAGATACATGAATAAGTAGTTTGAGAAAGCATAAAGCAAGCTGCTGGGATCGGCTTGGCACTCCTGAGGAAAATCAGTGGTTTGCTGCAGTACAAGAAGATTTCTTTATGTCATGCAAAGATAAAGATGCTGGAAGTGGGCCAGGTCCCTGCCAGGTATAAATCAGAACCTGCCTCTTTCGACCAGAGTGAAAGTTTCAGGCTAAGTGGCAAATTAGGTGGAGGGATGGGGAAGGTCAGATTTGAAATATTGACTTGCTTAAAAAAATAGTTTTTAATAATTCTATCTATATCCACAAAAGGGTTTTCATTAAAAGTCCAATTTTATTTCTCTAACAAATATGAAGCATAATAGCAAAATGATGTATTATGTATTTTTCTAAGAACAAACATATAAAGAATTGATGTACTAATAGAAGAGGAAACGTGATTGCAGTGCTTCAAGTAAAGAACTGAATATCTGAACAATGGCTTTCTGAAAGATTTCTTTGTGGCAGTAGAAAGGCACTGAAATCGTAATTGTCAAGAATTAGTCATTCTTAGTATGTCACTTTGTTGGCAGAGCTGAAAGCGTTCAAAACAAAGAGGAGTTCCACATATAACAGCACAGCAAAAAAAATGTCTGCCAGAAAGCCTGCTCTTGAATGGCAGTGAACATCATGACAGGTTAGGAGAAGCAGGCTTTACAATTTAAAACAGGATTTTAGAAAATTCCTCACATTTAATAGGAGCTTAAAAGATATAACAACCCAACCACTGTAGAGACACCTAATATTTTTAATATTAAATGAGACATCATGATAGGTGGTGTTATTAGCAAAACAGAGGTCTGTCTAATTGTCTCTATTTTAAGCCATTCTTTGCAGCTGCTTATAACTTTTCAAAATTGTTTGGACTCAATATTTCCCATGCCTTAGGCTGTTTTGTTTTAATCTGAGAATTTAAGCCAACATAGTTCAGCTGCTGGAGAATGTGGTTACAGAAACAGTATTGCATTGGAGACTTCCTTCTGGAATGTAGATTAGCCAGTCCTAGTGTACACTCACGTTAGCTTTTTAGTTCGAATCCATAGTTATATTTTTTAAATTAATCCCCTATAGTTAACACTTTTATTTGCATCATGAAGATGCCCGACACTCAAACTGCAATTGTTTGAGATGAAAGTAAAATCAAAACCCAAATTCCAACAGCATACCTAATGCAATCCAACTGCTAAAGGGCTTTTAGTACAGCACACCCAGACAGAAATAATCCAATACAAAACCACTGAAACACGTAAAAGAGACATCAGGTCCCCAGCACTACGTGTTTGGCTCTCCAGATCCCCTCCATAATTCCACATTAACAAGAGATGTGGAAACAGACTAACACAGGAATTGGCTCACAGAACAACTTTGAAAACAAGCAAACCACCAGACCTAGCCAAGGCAGTGAGCCAGAAGATGGAGGCTTGTAACCAGTACTGTCCCAGGATCTCCCTGGTGGTTCACCTGGCAGCTCACAAGTGAGCTCCAGAGTCTAGGCCACCAAGCCTGTGCACTGACCTTCCTAGGTCCTTGGCCTTCCCACCAATACATCATGCAGGACACTAGATAAACACTACTCTGTCAAAGAAAACAAATCTTGGGTTCTCTCAGGATTCTGCCAAAACCCCATTCTCACATGTCATTTCGATTTCCATGGACAAGCATGTTCCAGTGAAAAAAAACTACCCTTGCACTGTAAATACTAAGTCAGCTCCCATGGCTTCAGCTGCTGAAACATGACATGCAAAGATAGCTAACCATCACAGGAGAGTGTAACCCAACATGCACGCCTTGACCAGCAGCAGTGTCTACATGGCACAGTGAAGTAATGTAAAGAGCCTTCAAGACAGATCTAAGTCTACTTGGCAGAGCCATGGGAAATATACACTAGTGCCATGAGGAGAGGGGAGCACAAACGTCCACTGTAGTATAACTGTGGTAATCCTGAACTCAGGTGAGATACAGGACTTTTTATTGGTGAGAAATCTTCCAATATAGGCAAAGTAAAATACTTTAATTTCATTTTCTCAAACATCAAAACTGGTTGGATTAAATTTTTGGGGGTTTGGGTTTCTTGTGGGTTTGGTTTTGGGTTGTTTGTTGTTTTGGTTTTTTTTAATAAAAAAAGGCTGAGGCAGAAATTCAGCACACCAGCTTTCATTCCAAACAGCTTAACAAAAGCTAAAATTAGCCAGGAAAAAAAAAAAAAGTTACTTTTTAAAAATCAGAAGCTGAAATGTTAATACCATAAAATTGCGCCCACATTATTTACATTCTGTAGTGAGAATTCAAAATACGTATATTAGGCTGTAGTTACATAGGGTTTCTACTAGCTTTACTTGCACAAATCTCAGGTTGTCCTCTTCAGAAAAATACCTGCTAAGTATATTGAGTGCAGTGTTCTTTGTCCATAAGAGATACTTTATCTTTTGTGTCCTGGAGGATACAAATGCTGAACTACAATATTAACATAGCACTTCTTCTCCAGGTTATTTCAAAAGAGGAGTTACTTATAATTTCTTTTTTACCCAATTTTCCATACATTTTCTTTCTTCTCATACAATTATTTCTAAAATTAAAACTGTTCTTTAAGGAATAAATAATAATACCAAGTTAATCCAATAGCATTAATCTTTTTGTTTTACTGTGTGCACAAATGGGCAAAGCTATGAAATGGTGGAAAATAGCAAGTGTACATTTGGACGGTACTTTCAAATGCTGTTCCAGGCACATGCCTTCTCCAAAATTGAAGCCCTCTAATAACCTGCATCAACCAGTGTCACAGTCAGATTCATTGTTGAGAAGCAAGGCATATTGCAGGCAACACAGGAGTGACAGTAAAGTAGGGATAAGGGGGGGAGAGGGGATGCAACATCCTTCTTTCTATCCCCCAAAGTCCAGATCCAGCTGATAGAATTGGCCAGATTGCACTAGAGTCCTGCATATAAATGCAGGTCTGATGACACAGCCACATAGCCTGACAAAAAGTCCATGAACATCTAATCTGTGTCCCAAGAGTATATCTTCATGCCCTAATCGCTTCTCTAATTGCGGTGGATTTTTTGTTTTTTTTTTTATTTTCATTACAGAAAGAAACAAGAAAAAAAGAAACAAGATCAATTTTAGCCTTGGCAACCAAAGCTGAACTTGTCTTGTATGTACAGTATACAGACGCAATCCTGCATTCAAGCACCATCTTGAGATGAACTTACGAGAAAGCTTAGTATATGCCCAAGCATGTAGTTGTTTCTTTGTAGTCCGTCTGCCCTATAGCATCATTCTTTATGCATGGCCCTTTATTAGAAATGTCTCAACATAATCCACCGCAAGAACGGAAAGGATGTGTAGGTTTTCCAAGTTTGCTGTGGACACCAACAGCTAAATTATAGGCAGACTATTAATAGCTGTATGGACATGAAAAGATGGATGAGAGAGCACACTAACCTTGATCCCACTCTCTGACCAGGCAATTTAAGTTAAACTAAATGAGTCTGTTAGACAATGAAGGCTCAAGTGCAAGTGATGATGCACAGCTCCATGTGTTCATCAACGCAGGTTCAACAACTCACAAAGCTACGAGTGCCTTGATGGAATTAATTCATAAATGAATAGCTGAAACCAAGCAAGACAGAGACAACCTTAGTGAGCAGAGGAAAGTCTTTGGAAGGGCACTCACAGTACAGTCTCCTTTGGTTAAAGCCATATGTCTACAATTAGTCACTTTGAATCCCTGCTGAAAGTAAGCTCTCCTGCTCCTGTGTCCAGTAGCAATACCTTTCACCATTTCAATCCCACAGTGGTAGAAAAAGACAGGTCACTGGTTATTCGTAACTTCACCACCTCCTGGTTGGATAATCACAACATATTACAGATTATGTTGAAATATCCACCTCTACGAAATAGGGTATGTGGAAATCCCAACCGTTACAGAAATCTGAAACCCATCACTTTAGCACCACAGATGGCACTGAGAGCTTTAGGCCATTCCTTTACTCTAAAACAGCAAAAACAAGAGAACAAACATGCAATAAATGTCAGCTACACTTCATAACATACAACTGAAATACATTTAACATACTAAATATTACCAGATAATATGCCTGCTATAAGGAAACAAATTCCATCCAAGATACCACCAAAGAAGAGATATAAAATATTCTCACCTAGAGCTGCCTGAATCTAAATTATGCTACTGAACCCATCTTTCAAGCGGCTGTGATACAAATTGGACTATAATGCATTATATCTCTTTAACATCATCTCTAGAACCTAATGTGACAAAAATGGATTCTGTGGCGTATCCTGTATTAGCCTTAGAAGACAATGGATACTTAAAATAAAGTTTACAGCATGGATGAAACTTATTTCTGGTGCTCCTCACTCCACACTTATGATTTAAAGCATGGTTGGTATTCTACTGATCGTGTTCCTTTTGTCCTTCCTGCTAATAAGCTTTCTGCAACAGTGGGTATCATGTACACAGAACTAATACAGAGTGCATGACAGATCTCATTTGCACAACAGATCTGCAGTGCAAATAAAAGAAAAAAGTCCTCTATTCTTTCTATAAAGGAGGAAGGATTCACTAGATGAATAAATACTGGAGAGGTATTTGCATAAACAAAAAGTGGATATATTTATCCTTGTATTTTCTCATTGTACTGCTAAAAAATTTCAGAATTCCTGGTCTTATTGCGGTGATTCTATTTAAAAAATGACCCATGCAAATCTGTTCATCTGCACCCCACCAAGAGTGCAAGTCTAGTTTCCAGGAAGACAGGAAGGGCTATTTTGAGAAACATTTCCATGTGACAGAAGTTAAAAACAGGATAGGGAGGAGGAAAAAAGCATCCAGAGATAAAGGAAAGAGATACTTCATTAGATACAGAAAAAGATGCCACTTTTATTTGAATATATCTGACTGAAGTCACAGAATCACAGAACAGTCAGGGTTGGAAGGGACCTC
>VZSZ01000684.1:0-71594 GCA_013398815.1 Ibidorhyncha struthersii
GACCTTTCGTGAAGGAGCGCGCGGCCCCCAGCCCCGCGGGCGGGCACAGCCTGCCCTTTGAAGCTTGGGCCTGCTTCTAGTTTTTAAAGAAAATCCCCACCAACTTATAAACTTTAATGCCAATAAGCCACGCGTCATACAAATGTATCAAAAGGGGTTACAGAACTAGACTGATGTTAGTCCTCGTAGCGTTAAAAAACAGTCATTTGCCTGCACTTGTGGGGGGCTTTCTATTTATTAAAAGTAGTATGTGGTATGACGTTAAGAATCTGTGTGGTTTTGTGCTCGTGGGTTCTCGAATAATACAGACTGCTTGTGGAAGCTGCTGAAGATAAGGTGGGCTGTCAGGTGTAGTATTTTGAGAAGGCAGCCAAAGCAAGCCCATCCATTTGATGTAGTCTTCATTGCCATGTTCAATCTGCTTTTGGATGAGTTTCACCTGTTACCATGTAGAGAGCAAGAATTTCTTAAGATTTACTATGCAAGTCAGAAATGTGATTTTTTCAGAATTAAAAGATCACTTTGATTAAGGCCACCTATTGTGTGGACTTCCCCTATATTCTGATCTGCACCTGTCATGTTCCAGCATGGGTGGAGAATGGCATCACAAATCTCAACTATCACCATGCTGCACAACATCTTATTGTTCAGGCAAACTTCTTTCATTTGCTTTCAAAATCTTACTGTACAAACACTGGTACAGATCATTTGTGTTGTAAAGCAACCGCCTTCATTTTCATTTGATTCTGTTAGCGTACATTGAGTACTGTCAGCTGACCAAGAGCAGCAGGTATGGTGGCACCCGTGACCACATAACAAAGGGAGTTGCATTCACTACTTTTCATGTTAGGTTGATTACAGAGGTTGTCACTCGAGGTGGCAAGCAGATTGAAAAGCAGACAAGGCTACCCACTCCCAGCATAAGTGGAGTAAAAACTATTTCCCAAGGCTGAATACTTGTTCTTCTCACAGTACTGTGTAGGGATGATGATTGACCTTCTAAAACATGACAGGCTACAGGACAGGTGTAGGGCAGTGGTGTAATACTGTGTTCTGATCCTTGTGCATCAGCACCAGTAGCGTGCAGTTCCAGGACTTCAGTGTGGTGTTGGTGTTCACAGCCAGCACCCGAGATAACGAGGAAGGAGTCTCATGAGCAACATCTTCTGCAGCAGATGTTAAGATTTGATAATAATATCTGTCAGTAACTAAAAAATACGGTTCCTTAAGACTTTTAGAAGAACTACTGTTTGGTCTAACAAAAAGCATGAGTCAGTTAATTGCTAATTGCTACCCCTACATCAGTTTCTTCTCCTTGTCTCTAGAAGCCCCTCACTTTTACATTGCACAGCTGCAAAATGCCTTTGTAGCTGCGCTGTCAGTGTGTGTAGTACTTCCCTTGATCTGCCCTCCCTAGTGAAACATCATGTGTGTTATCAGCTGCGTGAACTACTGGTCTTAAGAAAAACGTGCGCAGTACATTGGTTGAACTGTGTCATTGCTGAAATCAGTCTAGTAATTGAATGACTGAAAATCTCAGACTGCAGTACAGTACAATCTAAAATAAGAACTTTAGCCTAAGAACTCACAAAATGTCATGTCACGCTGGTGAAAGCACACGCACAAGCTTTGGGTTGGTAACTGGCTGGTCAGCCAGTGAGCCCAGCTAACATACTGCACAGGTGGAACTGAATTTCATTGCTTCTTCCTATTTCATGACAGAACACAGTTCCAGTTAACATTTCTAGTTGTGTGTGGAGGTGATGGAAATCCTTGCTGTTGTCCAACATCAAATGCATCATTGGGTATCTAGTGGAGTTTCCTATTACTTCCACCTTTACCAAAGAAAAGAACAACCACCACCCACTCTCAGTCTAGTGGATTCTCTGTGTGTCTTCTGCTTCCATGTTCTAAATCTCATTTCCTTTCCCAAGGCTGTACCTATTTTTCTTAAAATCTTCCCTAGGTAATCTTTTTTTCCTCCCCAGTTAAAGGGCTTTCTTTTACCTTTTTTTTTTCCTCTCTTCCACTTTTACATTTGGAGAATTACTACAGCATGTGAATACTTTCATTTTTCCCTCATTCAAGGAGAGGGGCAAACAAGACCACAGAAAACACAGAATTGGTTCCATTACTGCTGCATTACCACTTTAAGGAATATATTTGCTGTTGCTGTAGTTAACTCATTTTTCATGTAACTCCCCACCCAGTACTTGCACAGTCCAAGATACTAACTGGTAGATCAAAACTGCAGAATAAAGTGTTTAATTATTTGACAAGTTAGTGTCAGCTGCCCAGAATTACTATCAGTAACCTTCTGCTATTGAGGATTGAGAATAATGGAAATTATGTCCTGTTAACATTTGTTACCTAAAATATTCAATACTACTAGTAAAAGCAAGTATGGGGTATGGATAATACCCCTTCAGCTACTCAAGAACAGAAAAGAGAACTTGGATATATTAATTCTTACACTATTCTATAGCTTTTCCATAATGATCACCTTGTTAATCCTCATCACAGTCCTGCATGTGTTATCATTGGGAAAACAATTTTTTATACAGCAAACAACTACATGTAACAAATATTGCAAAATCTGTATTTCTAGTTGAGATGTTTGAAGTCCAAAATGTTCAAATTTCAACAAAACCTGAAATAACATAGGATGTGATTTTTTTTGTTTTTACTCATTCATCTTAATACAAAGATTGCCAAACTTTTTTGATGTAGAAACTAGGACCATAAAGCCTCGTATAACTAATGAATTAAGTGGATAAGATGAAAAAGAAAAGTACTGGTTATTTGCATATTTTTCTTCAAATATTTCACAGTTCTACAGCTGTCTTACAACACTGCATTTAATTTTAAACAGTGGTGTATCAGATTTGTACCACACAATAAGGATAATGTGAATTATCCTTTTCTAGTCAAGTGATTGGCAGACTGTTCAAAATGACTGACATACTTGTCTATGGAACATCACTAACACGATCTCCAAAAAGTGGGAAACTGTTGAGGTCCATGTTCTGCTCATGAGACAGACATCAAGATTTCCACGTACAGATGGAATGAACAGCAGAAGAAAGTAGGACAAGGCAACAAACTCTCCTGTCCAGCTTTACTGATGGGAAGAGCCTGGCATTGTAGGGCTTTGTTTTTGCATACTTGGAAGTTTCAAACTTGGCAGGTCTATAACTATGTTTCCGCTCAACACAATTATGCAATCCCATCAGGTTCACAGTTAAAAAACATGAGTAATTGTAGCACATGGTAGGTCCATAACACATGCAAAGTCTCCATTTGTATTCAACGCATACTTTAAAAACAGTTGTCTGCTTTCATACTGGGTTAGAATAAGGTAATCCTGTATGAACTACAATACAGCTTTGTTGTTAGTTGAGCAGACAGCTTAGTTACAGTCTGTCTTTGCATCAAAATGTAATGTGCTGTCTATCTCGCTTCATGTTTCTAGAGAAACATCACCTAGTGCCAGATGCCTGGCTTGCTACAAGGCATGTGGCTGTTACCAACACTGGAGTGACCTTTCAGAAGAGCTTTCAGCAAGTTTAAATTATACATAATATTTCAATCCATGTACTATTTTCTTATATGCACAGTGTTCTATACCACTTGTATACTATTGGGTGACTGCTTCACTAATGACTTGTATTTATATTTTACTTTCCAATTTGTATGCAATTCAGTGATTTAATTTTGTAAAATTTAGTAATGTAGAAGGGATAGCAAGGTTTTTCATACAAGGGATATACATGTATATTTTGCTTTCAGAACTACCAACAGTAACACTACTTGTTTAACAATAATACATCAAGGAACTTCAAAGAGCCTGTTGAAATAAAAGCGGGGTGTGAAGAGACTATGCGAGGGAATCACGATGCAGGGAAATCTGTGGATACAAAATTTGATTCAGAAGAGGGAAGTACTGTTAATGAGAATATAAAAACAAACTAGGTGTAGAATAAAATAAGCAATACGATTAAGCTGCATCTATCACATTAATTGTAATAAGAATGTAAGTTATACAGCAGATATTAGAAGAGACAGACACAATATGGTGTCAGGTGACTGACATTCACATTTCCTAATTTACACTGAAATGTGTATATGCATACATATATAAAGCATTTGCTAGATTTTACAAGTTTATGTATCAAGTGTCAATAGGCAGTCAATTTTTAAGTAATTAGGTTAGTTCTTAAAAGCAGCTGATGCACACCAGTAAGGTCAAAGAAAGCTCCGAGAGTCAAATAACTAGTTTCATTTATTACACTTAGCCATGTATTAAACTGTTCTCATATGTCTTCCTCCAGCTGCATACCTTGGTTGTATTGAATAAATTTGTACAGGAAGTGTTTTCTTGTTGCTGTTCCTTCTTAGTAGAGTACTACTGGTATGTGGGGTAGGGGGTGGTGGGGGTAGTGTAATATGATAAAAAGATAATTTTCACACTTGCCGGACTTGTAATTTAGCCAGTTTTGTTGCTTCTTCAAAGAACCTTAGAAAAAGTTGAAAGAATTTTCAGTGACAGATCAAAAGATGCAACTTTGATCTCTCAGTGATTACAAGTGCACTTCCTCAGTGAGTCACTTTACAGTCTACAGAACTACTTTTCTTATAATCTAGAATTATGATTATGCTTTGTAGTAGTGAAAATCATGGTATTAGATATTCTAATTACTGTTGCTTTCTTCATTTTTTTAAGAAGTACTAGAACATACATAATTTTACTGATATTAAAGTTACTTTATTATTTTCAGACAGTTCATTTCGTATTACAAAAATCCTTAGAGGTCAGCTCGAACTCCAAAACCTGGTCCTTTGGGTGGTTCAGTCAGAGAAGTAAGGCCACCAGCTGGCTCACAAGAAAAACGTCCACTCCTGAAAAATGAAAGCAGTTTTATTCATTGCTGGTATTGTTATAACCTCAGATGCTGTTTAATCACTGGATAGAATACAGTTACAAATCTGACTTAAGGCTGAAGCCACTGTTTTTTTTTTCCCCTTTTGTTCTTCCTATTCATCCTTCAAAAATGTGTGACGCTACTCTTAAATCAAAAGAATTCCAAATTCAGGTAGTGACAAGTAGTTTAATCACTGAAATGCAAGACAGGATCACTAGGTTTGTTTTTATTTATTTATAGGTTAGCTAGACAAAAGTGATGTTGATCCCCATAGTACCAAAAGCAATATCCAATTGTACTAGTCATATTTTTATTAAAGATGCTTCCCTGTGTTTGGAAACTGTTTTAAGACTGTTGTTCTTGTATTCAAAAAAATCATTATAGAAACAATAGGAATAGGTAGGACACGCAAGTCAAATTAATTCCTCCATTCACACAAACATATGTGTAGTTAGGCCAAGAAAGAACAATGGGAAAGAATAGGTAAGAAAAGCTTATAAATAATAAGCCTTTCACAAACTTGTGATCTTTCTGGGTTTTGTCAGAAATTAAAAAAAAAAAAAAGCAACAAAACAACCACCCACAAAACAACCAACAGGTATTTGTTGATTTATGTGATCTAGACCAAGAAATCCAACAGGTGATAACCATTCCCTTATTAGGTCTTAAGCCAAATCAGAATAGACACTTTCACATTTTATGCTCCTCTAGCCAGTCAGCAAGAACATAAAAAATTCTCAGTTCTTTCCAGTTCTTTTTGGCTTTGAATATGTAGAAAGCCACTGAATGCATGCCATTCTATTCAGCAAATTAATTAATGCTTTTTAGCTGTAGGTTATGAACTCCGATCACTGGAACAGGAATTTAGTTTCTGTAAAGAATCAGCTTTCAAGTAGTTGACCATTATTATGCAAATATAGCATACCTTGGGCCAGGTTTGGGAACTTTGCCAGCCTTTAGCTCATCAATTATGTCTTCAATATCTTTAGGTGTCAAATCTTCCTGTAATTAAAAAAAAAAAAATCAGATCACTGACAAAACAGAAAGAGTCAGCAGTTATACTAATTGCAGTGTTCAAAATTCATCAGACAGTGGCTCTCTTAGGTATGATCCTAGCATAGGTAATTTTGATCCTGTCCATTAATGCACATACTGGTTCAGAGTTAGGAAAATTAAGAAGCGTTCTGTCATCTTAATGCTACATTATTTATTTCACATATAGTTGCAGAAATTATGTTAAAACTAAATGTTGATGGGGGTCATCTATAACATAGGCTTGTGTTTTCAGCTTCCTTGGTATATTAGTGAGCTGGGTCTCCGCTTACCCACGATACACATGCCACTGCACAGACTGCAAAATGGTGTCAGCTGTGACAAAAAAAAATTGTGGGTACAGTTCAAGAGAACAGTTCTTAAAAAATTAATCAGACTGGAATAACAAAATAAAATATTTTTAAAATATTTTTTTAAAAAGCTGGATTCAGTCAATATATAAATTCCTTTGGCCTGATGGCCAAGTGAGCCATAATTCAGAAGTCTAAAAGTTCAAAAAATAGTGTTAAATCAGTCCATACTTCCCAACAGACTGCTTTAAAGTGCTTTTAAAAGCTTATCAAATACATATTTAAAAATTCCAGATTTATAGGCAGACCACTATGACAAAAATCCATCACCCAACTTGTATAAATCAAGACAGTAACTGAAAGGAAAAATACACAATATACTGTAATGCAGATGAAGCATTCTAGGAAGACACTAAGAAACTAGAAGATGCTCTAGGTTATAAGTTGTCTCTGCCAATCGGAATTTGAAGTAACCAACCAAAACTTCAGAATCTGAAACAAGTGAAAATACAGGTAACCCAGCAAAGAAGTTTAATCTTTTACAAGGGAGTGTAATACTTACATAATAATTGTCATTTATTTGTACCATGGGTGCATTTACACAAGCTCCTAAACATTCCACTTCTATCAGCGTGAAGAGTTTATCAGGTGTTGTTTCCCCAACTTTTATACCTAAACCAATAAAGAATATTATGTGCAGCATCAGTTACTGAACAAGATTAATAAAGCACGAGTCTAAGTACTCCATAGGCTTCTCATTATTTGTATTGTAGCCTTAAAAACATTTGCATAGTTAAATCCTCTTAAATGAGTCCAAAATGTTTCCATTAAACAAGAGATCCTAACGGACTGTGAAGTCAGTCTTCAGATACATTTTTGAGGCCTCATTTACAGGCATGATTTAATCAAAAAATAACCATGAAAGGACAGTTCTAAGGAACAGAACAGCTCTACTCAGGAACATTTTTAGTAATCAATACAATAGAATGGAAAAGTAGGGAAAAACGTAGCTTTTGTGTGCTGATATGAAATGCATTAATATACAGTGTTGAGACCAAATTCCCAAATTAACCAAGATCCAAGCATTAACACTGTTAGCAACAAATTCGTAAACGCTTTCCAGATATTTACACAAAGGCTTATTTCTTGAACAACTCTGTACACATACTTAGCTTCCATGATGCATTATTGTTCTAGTGATACAGATACAAACCTTGCCTAGAGGGCAGGTTAGCCAAAATAACATCTCGGAGTCTGATCTCAACAAAATTCTCCATGGAAGGAATAATGCTGAAAAGCAGTTTTCCTCCGTAATTATTAGGGGGTGGGGGGGATTAATAAAAGTCTAAGGCCTGTGTTTTAGTAAGAGCTACACAGTTATCCTTAATGCTTTGACTTCTCAAACTAAGAGTTTCAGTTAAAATTAAGCTGTCTTTGCAGTAACAAACCAAGACAAATTTCATCTAAATAGACTTATTCCAGATAACAAAATATATGAAATCCAAGATAATAAGCAGCTGTTCTGCAGCTCTTGTCACAGTGGTTCGTAGGAAATGTTAGCACAGCTTGCTGCTTCATAGAAAGGGAAGAGTTGTTAGTTGCTGATCTTATCCCCTCTTTCCTTCATAACCACCCAACAAGGAGGAAAAAAAAACCAAAACAACCCACACGCAAAAACCATGGGTTCTCCTTACATCTCACATGATGCAGCACTCTCAACTGACTTTCTCCATGGAGAATTCAAAAGTTCTGTTAACATGTTTGCTATCCAGAGGGACCTTGACAGGCTAGGGAGGTGGGCCTGTGTAAACCTCATGAAGTTCAACAAGGCCAAGTGCAAGGTCCCGCACGTGAGTCACGGCAATCCCCAACATGGATACAGGCTGGGCAATGGGTAGATTGAGAGGAACCCTGCAGAGAAGGACTTGGGGGTTATCAGTGGATGAAAAACTGAGTATGAGCCAGCAGTGTGTGCTCGCAGCCCAGAAAGCCAATCGCATCCTGGGCTGCATCAAAAGAAGCATGGCCAGCAGGTTGAGGGAGGTGATTCTGCCCCTCTACTCCGCTCTCATGAGACCCCACCTGCAATACTGTGTCCAGCTCTGGAGTCCCAAGCATAAGAAGGACATGGACCTGTTGGAGTGGGTCCAGAGGAGGGCCACAAAGATGATCACGGGGCTGGAGTGCCTCCCCTATAANATAAGGACAGGCTGAGAGAGTTGGGCTTGTTCAGCCTGGAAAAGAGAAGGCTCCGGGAAGACCTTATAGTGGCCTTCCAGTACCTAAAGGGGGCCTACAGGAAAGATGGGGAGGGACTCTTTATCAGGGAGTGTTGTGATAGGACGAGGGGTAACAATTTTAAACTGAAAGAGGGTAGACTTAGATTAGATACTAGGAAGAAATTTTTCACTGTGAGGGTGATAAGACACTGGGACAGGTCGCTCCAAGAAGTTGTGGATGCCCCATGCCTGGAAGTATTCAAGGCCAGGTTGGATGGGGCTTTTAGCGACCTGGTCTAGTGGGAGGTGTCCCTGCCCATGGCAGGGGTGGTTGGAACTAGATGATCTTTAATGTTCCTTCCAACCCAAACGATTCTATGATTCTATCATCCTACTGAAGTAAAAAAAAAAAAAAACAAACCCTTACAAACAACTTTCATATAGCATATACCTTTAAAAAAATGATCTTATTTTGCATATAAAACAAGTGCCATAGCATTCAGAGTCCTCTTCTACATATGGCATAGGGCTTCCTTTCTCAGTCCAAGTGTCATATTACAATAATGCATTTCCTGGCAAATTGCCTTTAAAACCACTTTAAGACCACTAAATCTTAGTCCAGATGATGGCCTTTTCTGCTCTACTGTACTGAAATCTTTAAAAATAAAGAATAAATGCCAGATCTGAAATTTGAAGTATTTAGTGCCTATTCTCCAATGATGGCACTCTATATTTTCAATAGTATTGCCCTATCCCCACTATATGAAAAATTTTACTTCAGTATCATTAAACAAAAGTAAAAAAATTACAAGTAGTATATTACAAATTTGTGTCATACCAAGTTTCTTCTTAATGGCTTCTAAAATACTATCAGAGTCTCGCAGCATGCAAGGTGTGGTAGTGCAGACCTGAATGTGGTATTTCCCAACAGGTTTGCGATTATACATTGTATAGAAGGTTGCTACTTCATACACTCTCATGGGAGGCATTTCTAAAATTTCAGCAACCTGTAACAAGGGGAACACAGACACTACATTGAATTCTCACAGCACATCAGTAAAGGCATTTAACAAACCATTTCAATAAAGTCACCTGTCCTCTGTCTGCAGTAACAGAGGGAGGGGATGGGTATCAAAGCACAGCTGTATTCCAAGTGCCAAGAAAAGACACCCGAGTTACTCTGACTGGAGTCACCCTGCTCGAGCACAAACTCCACTAAGCCATGGATTAGCACGGCAAGGAGCTCAAGTCAGTTCCCTCCAGCATCTAGCATCATACACAAGCTAGGCGTGAGGCGTCAGCTGGGTTCCAGCTTTCATTGTCAGCTCCAGCTCATACTGCAGTTCTGCTCTTTTGCTGTATGAGTGAATGAACTTGTACACATCTGCCCACACCATCACACCTCAGCCTTTTGCTAAGGTAATACGTACAGGCTGGTACTACGCTCACCTAATTTAGATACAGCCAGTCTGTCTCAGGTTCTTTGACACACCAGGGCTGGCCTTAGAAATGCCACTGCTACATCTGCAGATTGGCGTCACAGCTAATAAATAGGCAGTGAAGCACGATCTCCATGGAGCTAGTTCTGGTGTAAGTGTCCCTGACCTCATTAACCTGGAACCCTGGCAAACTGCTCAAGTTGAGAACTCACTGTTTTCAAAAGCGTAACTGTTTTATGTTCCAGTCTCTATAGCAGGCAAATAACAAACCACGGAAAATATTTGATCACTTAAAATCTTAAGATCTTTTTAAATATAGTATCGATCCAAAATGTTGAGTAAATAAACAAAAATGCTTTTCCCATTCAGTACTAATGGAGATTTGAGGCTTTATGCTACACTGTAAAAACAGTAGCAGACAAAATGTGCCCTTCTCTAAATATGCACTTAACTCCTTCAGTGATTTCTGTAACACTCAAAATCCTCACTTAGCATATCTTGATTGAATTTTAAACTTGTCATGTTAAAACTGATGATATGCCAGATTGTAGCACAAAATATGATAGATTTAGTCATATGAATATAAACCAGAATTTTTTGTTTCTTGGTATTTGATTACTGTCAGGCAACCTATCACTTTGGAACGGTGTGCTTGCTTATTTTGAAACAATTTTAATAGATCATTTGATAAGTCTTCACTTGCTGTGAGGAGTTATAAAACACTCTTGACACATAGTACACTAACACTGCTTTGCGGAAGTCTTCACAGGCCAAGAGATTAAGTACAATCCTGGCAATGTCTGTAGTGCCACTAATCTGAGAGCAGAAAAAAACCCACCATCATTATCTTTTGCTTTCCCCAAATTCAGCAGCAAACAAGATGTTTCAAGTTTCTGTTTCTACTTCCAGGATGATTCTGGGAAAAGACCCTACCTAAATAAGGCTCATGTAATTTCTGTCTGTAGTTTCTAGCAATGGACTAACCTTTATGTAAACAACAGAGCCCAGAGTTCCCTGGGTTAGTTTTCCCTTCTATTTTTTAAAATACAGTCTCATAGGGAATACCCACAATTCTGTGCCACATGTATGCTTTGATACATAAATGCTAAGAAAACAGTAAACTTATGCTTGAAATATAATTAAGTACTAAATACCTTGTTCATAGCCGATATGGGCAACCATCCATGCTGTCTTTGGGCCAAATCTAGTACTGCCATGACAGCTGCAGACTTGTGGCCCCCTGGGTAGTTGTTTATGATTGCTTCTATTCGCTTTTTAAAGGAAAAGAGGGTAAAAAAAAGAGTCAGTACTGATCTAAAGACAAAGTCTGTGTATGTAACTTTTTTTGGCTGCATACCTTTTGGTTTTCAGGTGTGAACTCAAATGGAGTATCTGGATTATTTTCAGGACTATCTCTGTGCTTCAGGAAGAGAAAAAGAAAATGTAAAAATAGGGTTGTCAGGAAATTATTCAGGACAAATTTACTGTTGTAAAATATCTTCTCATTAGACAGTTACAGCTGAGTTGCTTGAATAAAACTGATATGTTCCAGATAAAAATTTCATAGTACTCAAGCATAAATGATAAAATATCTCTGGGAAAGTAATAAAAAGTGTTGGCAATTATTTCATCACTCTTTAAAATGACAACTTATTCCTGTTATTTCCTACTCAGAAGATTATTTCTTGAGGAATGTGGTGGTGTTATCAAAATATGTATTTTTAAACACTGTTAATACAGTTTGGCAATTATGTTCAAACTCATCACAGGTAGCTTAGGAGTCCTCTGGTTAATACCTTAATAAACAGCAAGGGACTAAAACAACAGCCCTTTTTTTTTTTTTTTTTTTTCCCATGATACATTAACTATAAAAACTTCAAAATTCATCAGGAAGCTTGTTATATAACTAAAATGTTCGCACAGTCAAACACACATTATTAACCCATTTTAACATATTCTTCTGATTTGCAATGGATTTCAACATTTTAATTTTAGATACAATTCTGAATCAGGGTGGAAGAAGCAGAATTTTGAATTAATATTTCCAAAATAAGACACTCTATCACATTATTTTTAAGGTGGTCTTCTAGGGAAACGTCAAATTGAAATTAGTTCTTGTTTTCAGAAAATAGAAATTTTGAAGTCTTGGAGAAAGTGACATTTTCCTATAATAAAATCTTGATTCTGACAAAAATACTTCTCCACAGGCAAAACTTCCTGCACAAAATTTTCAGTTATCTCTAAGCAGCTCATTATGGTATCTTTGAAATACTCATAGCTAAGTTTAATTCCAAACTTTATACAGTTTTCAAATTGAGACAATGGAAAGTTTGTGGAAGAACTGAAGCAATACTTGAGGCTTGATGTTAAAAGTAATCCACAACCAGCTGATAATAAAAGCTTTAAAAGTCTATTTAGGAAAAAGAAACCCACTCCACTGACTTTCACTTAATGATAATTTTCTCAAGTAACCTAGGGTGATTTTGCAGTTTCCACACTGCATTATTAAGCAGTGAAGGACTTAAGATTAACACTGCAAGATACCTACATACTGAAAGATTGTCATCAGTGCGGAACTTAAAATATGTGTGGTCCATAGCTATTTCTGAATTTAGAAATTCTAACATGGAAGTACCGAAAGGCCAAATACTTAATTTCAATTACATCTAGCAATTACGTCTAGCAAGAGATTCCTTTTGCTTATCCTATCCATATCCTGGAGCAGACAATAGTACCGGCACCATCGATTTGAGAGCACATACCCCTACCACAGTTCCAAGTCAAATATAAAAGCACAGTCAGTATCTACTTCTCCACCAAGGATTACTTCCTCCTAATAACAGGAATTACAGAAAGATAAAATATTTGTGTGTTCAAAGGGCAATGGATATTAAGTATGAATTTATTCCTTATTGTATGGTCTACAAGATAACATAAAACAGCTTTTAGGGACACAATTGCCACTATTTTAGACTGGCCCTTCCAGAGAAAGGATTTGACGACTCATATGTAGTGCTGGTGAGAGTTTTCTGCCAATTTTAATGAAAGTTCTTAAAAAGAGGCTAATGGAGGAAAAACTGATAGGAAATACTGTGCAACTTTTAATTTTTTTTTCCCTTACAGACCTGTTCTGTGTCTTAGCTGCACAGATCAAATTCATGATTCATGACACATATTTCCAGAACTAAACTCTTCCTTCTCAAATCTGCATGCCTGTTTTATTTCAGGTTGCTATTTTGCCTTCCACAGCTATTTGATACAGTTACAGTTGTACTTAATCTCCATTTCCTTTGCAAATAAGTATATTTGATTTAATTAAAATCTCCCTCTTTGTCTAGAACAGCTGTTCTTTTCAGTGTATCATCTCTAGATGGATATCCTTAAATACCGTACATATGAAGAAGAAGAATAAAGACTATTCTGTATGAAGCTACAGTTTGCCACACAGTCAGTTCTGTGCAGCAAGACTCCAAGATACATTGTAAAAGCTACAGCACAGGTGAACACCACATAAGATCATGTCATCTTTTTTTTTTTCCCATTTTCCTAAATGGGCTTCATCTAATTCTGTGCTGTGGAGAGTTTGATAGTTTTCATTGAGAGCTTACAGAGCTCTAGGCCTACTTGAGCTGTTAGGAATCTGTCAATCACATGTTCCCTAGTATTCCATTTGTCTGACAATGCATCAGTTATCTGAGACTTAAATGAGCAGATTTGCTCCTAAATGATATTGGTGCATTTCTGCCTTTTTTTAGGATACAGATTCTGCAGAACAAGATCAGAATTAAGGACACAGCGTTGGAAGGAATACTGTGTTAAATCACAGAGTGGTTGAGGTTGGAAGGGACCCCTGGAGGTCACCTGGGCCAAAGCAGAGCCACCCAGAGCTGGTTGCCCAGGACCATGTCCAAATGGCTTCTTCTGAATATCTCCAAGGTGGGAGACTCCACAACAATTCTGGGCAACCTGTGCCAGCGCTTGGTCACCTTCACAGTGAAAAAGTGTTTCCTGATGTTCTCTGAGACCATTCCCTCTGGCCCTGTCACTGGGTACCACTAACAAGAGCCTGTTTCTGTCCTCTTTGCACCCTCCTTTCAGGTATTTGTAGACATTTATAAGATCCCCCCTCCTCCAGCCTTCTCTTCTCTAAGAGTTCCAGCTCTCTCAGCCTTTCCTCATGTAAAAGACACTCATAACAAGAAACCAATATATTAAGGCTTTCTCCATACACAAACTAAGTACAATTATGTCTGTAACAGCTACAGCAATTTGTTGAAAAGCAAGGTCAAACTCTACCCAGACATTTTTTCTGATTCCCTTCTCATGCCCCCCCAATTTCCTGAAGTCTTACACAATACGTTTTCATTCCATGCATAGCTTGACTGTACCACATTTGTATTGCAGGACTCAGACTAACCTACTTAAGGGTGTGAACAACTGCACTGTGAAGCCCTACCCAAGCCCACTGTCCCCACAGACAGTGTACTCTCCCATGGAAGGTGCTAAGGCTGCTGAATGTCCATCTGACGTTTGTTTTGCTATACCAACCTGGGCCATTTTATTATTCTTTTTCAGTGATCTAATCACCTGTCTTCCTTGGCACAGAGAATTATTAAAGAATGCTGAAGAATTACAATAGAATAACTAGAATAATTTAGCTTTTATGCATACTGCAAAAAAGTTGGCCTGTGGTAAACATCAGTCCAAAACACTGTAAACCAAAATGAGAGAACTGTGTGGTCTGTACAGGGAAAGATGTTTAGGGCAACAACCTGTTAAGAGTCCGTATCAAATCAGCAATGAAATTTATTACTTTTCCACCAAGGGGAAAGTACCCTGCATTGACTATTCCAGCAGAACTCAAGATATAAACCTCTCTTAAATTAAGAATGGTGGAAGTGCTTTCAGACCCAAGTATCTCACTGACCATCTTCACAAGTAACTAAAACTATAATATAGTAATTATCTAACCTTCTGCACTAAACTCCTGTGCAGTCCTGTGACAAAGCCCACATCAGGGCAGTTAATGCATTACGGAAACTCAGTCCATGTGTTGAAAACCACAAAGTAGAAGAGTTAAGTTTTAGCTTGTTAAGGAGGCTACAGACAGGTAAAAGTCAAAGATACGGAAGGCATATTTAAAGAAAGAAAGGTAACTATTGTAAATAAAAGTATCTTTGAAATGAGCTATTCCCTAGCCATCAGAAATATGATAGATTTGGAGCAGCTCTCTTACGTTACTATAGGCAAACAATCTACCTACTTTTAAACTTGAAATACTCTTTCTGGAAGTGTGATCTAGCTGCCTGTGATGGCACCAGACGGAGTTTAATGGTTAAGAAAGTCTCTTCTTGGCTGTTTCAGAATAAAACGGAGTTTCAGTAGAAGTTTCATTATTTCTGTATGTTTCTGATAACATGTAAGGAAAAAACTTGCATGAAAAAAGTTTGCAAAGGGATAAAAAGGCATGCAAATCAGCACTGTGTTTTAATACTAGATTTTAAAACAATCGGGTGCCCTGCCAGGCTGTTCCTTGCTGTTAAAAAACAAACATACTGTATGTGTTTCCCATCCTCACATACAGACTTCATACATGGAAAGTGCAACAAGAAGCACCAATATGCTTTGCAAAATAAAAACAAGACACTGGTGTGTAAACTGACATATAAGGAGGACTACCACAACAGGTTAGAGTTACTCCCAGGTAAGCCTATTATTCCTCCACAAGCAGGTTTAAACAACCTTCAACACTTCATCTGCTTGTAATATTCCAGAAAACTAAGACTTTTTTTTAACGTTGTTTTTTTTCCCCTTGAGAAATCTGGGTGGGGAAGTCCCATTTTCTGATTGTATACAAACATCTAGCGTTGATTAAAATAATGCCTATCAACTCAACTCAGCAGGATGGGTTTCCCTTGAAATTTGCTATGTTAAGTAACTTCTGAAATTTGCTGTCAAGGATTTTAGTTGCAGTTAGAGCAAACAATTAGACACGCACACAATGACATCCAACTATCTTCTTTTATATATATATATAGTAATACTATACTATAGCCTTTTACTTCATAGAAGAACAAATATTACCTATTAAAAAAACAAAAACAAACCAACCCCCACACAAACAATTTCCTATGCTCTTCTAGAAAAATTCTGGTTTGGAATAAAAATAAAAGGAGTGAATGATGCTATTAAATAAAACAGCTGGATATCACAAGTGGCTAACTAACACTACTTTACTTCCCTACTTCCCTTTCTCTATTTTAAGGCTCCTCCCTCCAGCAAATAATTTAAAGTTACATAAATCTTGAAAAATGCCTGGAGAATTTACAAAGCTGTGCCTTCATATGCCAGGCACCAACATCCATTAGGGTGCCAAAGACACCTTTTGCCTGCCTTCACCAACCTCAAACTACAAGTGTGATTTCCTAAGTTGTCAGCCTACACTCTTTCCTCTATTCCTTGAACACCAGCTCTCACTCCATAAATCATCAGTGACTGCTCAGATTTCTGGAAAAGTATACGAAGCATGTACTGTAATCCCATTAACTTCATCTTATGAGAAAAGCTGTAGAGACAGCTGCAGAAAGGCAACAACAACAAAAATCTGTGCAAAAATGCTGAGCACCTGCTTTCAAGAAAATGGTCAATTCTCTAGTAAAGTGTTGATTTCCACCAAATGTTGGAAAAAACACCGAATTGTTCAGCTGTTGAATTGCAGACTAGATAAAGCTCTGGACAGAGCAGAATGGGACAGGATACACCTCTCTCAGATGCTTCAGGTTCTCTTTGGAGGTAGACAGGCAACATGTCTGCTTCACATATTTAAATTTGAGGGCTTTTTTTTTTTTTGCAATCACTATTACTATTTATACGTATTATGATAATGCCTAACCGTCTTAATTATGAATCATTATGCAACATGCCATATGACATACAATATGAACAAGAATTGCACTTTTCAACTGCTCGTGAACAGGGCTAGACCTGGACTAAAGGTAATTCTGCTGCAAATTTTTGAAATCAAGAAATTGGGCCTGCAAAAAGTTTTATGAGCTTCAGTTACAAGCTCAATTAGCTTCAGTTAAAATAGGAAACAAGAACTGGAACAACACACAAATGCTGCTAATATCACCATTGCTATTAATAAACAGGAGTTTTCACTGTACAGGGAAAGAAATACAAGGCTAAAAGCTAAAATAAAACCTTTTAATACTCCTATCACAACTCTAATTATAAGTTCTGCTGAAAAAATGCTTCTTTGTAAATTCCAGCAGGCTTCTATAGCAAGTTCTGCCCATCAGAAGCTTTTAGGCAGATTAAAAAAGCATATGCCAAACTCTTCTTACACATCCCCCTTCCAGTAAGGCAGAAAATTACTTACCACAAATAAGGCTCCACCACTGGCATTGCACACTGCTGTTCTATGTAAGTATCGGATTTGTCGTATCTACAAAAAAAATAAAGTAGATAGTACTAATAGTTAATAATTTCCATAGTGCTAGAGACTGCTTTCAGAACCAGCCTGATTTCTATTCTAACTGTAAGCCATTAATTCTACTGTCATCACTAATAATTTAAATTAAGTCAAGAAGATAATATTAAGGGTTCTCCTATGCTACTAGGAGATCAAATCTCTTAACTCACCTTGACCATTTCAGACAACGTAGAAGTTAAAGGATTTAACTGCAAACAGGTAATACTCTGCTACAGCTTAATCTAAATGCCTTGAATACTAATTATCAAACACTTCATGAAGAATTTTGCAATTTGTTACTTGATATCATGTCCTTTTAAAAACTTGCAGAAACTACCACTATTGAGGTTCTTCTCTAGTAAGCATTTACATGCTTCTTCAGCTTTTATCTAACTGAACAGTGAGATCGAGCATAAAAGAACAAATTTAAGAACATGAAATATCAACAGGACACAAGAACCATATGCAAGTTGTGTTCAGCTATTCTCTGTAGTGTTTGTCTGAATCTGTCATGCCAAAACAGATCAGAACTGCTAGATTCTGGATGGTATTACTAAAATAATCTGAGGATATTATCTTGTCATAAGCAAACATTCTATAAAAAAAATAAGTTTATACCATTTTAATATTAATTTTTACATTGAACCCTAGACCAATTTTGAGAATTCTTGAAGTAACAGAAGTATAGCATATTAAAAAAACAAAATCCCCCCCTTAACTACTTAATTTCTGTTACTGTATAAAATTTGTGGGATCTCAAGTGGATCAGCATCAAACTAGCAAAAGTACAGGCATGAGGTCAGATCTGAAATCCAAGCCTAAGTACCAGGGAACTACACTCCCTGCTTTTCTGTAAGAGCAACCTAATCAGCTCAATCTTTTCAGCAGCAGATCATGTAGTTTCACCTGCACTGTACTTTCACACAGTGGCTGCAGTCTTTCCCTGTCATATGATCAGTCCTTCCAGGAAGCACTGGATCTACTATGCAGTTATGCATATTATGTAGTATGAACCCATTTCCTCTTTGCTTTCCACTTCTGGCTCATCTGAAAGCAGCAGCCAGGAAAGCAATTAATCTGGCATTCTGTGTCACAGGCCAAAATCAAGTTTGGGATACATGGATACCTCTGTGGACTGCAGATCCTTCACGAGTGACACCTTTTCCAGCAGACTCTCAGTCTATTGTCTTTATCAACTGACACGAAGCACACCAAATGAGCTGCCCTGGCATGCCAGTTTGAGTGCCCTCTGCGAACCAGACAGCATGTAAAATTCAGACAAAAGGCTAAAAATGTAAATAGGGCATGCAAACGCAACTGAAATTCTGCAGACAACGCTGAAAGGAGCATATGAATGAGGATCTGATACTCTGGTATAAATCCTACTAAATGGTAAATAAATATAGCATATATGCAGTTTTAACTCTGAAGGGATCACCACCACATTGTAAGCTTCAGGTTTCCAACTCTAAGAGGCAGCCTCCTACCAAAAGAAGCACTTCAGATGAAAAACCTTTCTTCTATCAAAAGACAGCATACTGTTTCCAAGAACCAAAACCTGTCAATTTCAGACTTTAAGAAGAAATAGGACGAGACCCCCGTTTTTTGCACTGCCCTAAAGGATTTCAATTAATGTGAAGAGTTGACTCGGGATTAAAAAACAAACTAAGGGGCTTCCTCCCCGTGGTTAGTCTTACATGCATGGGCAAGTCGGAAATATTATTTCCACTTGGGATGCTTCCCAATAACCTACAACAAGCACCAAGCAGTTACTGCTGGAGCCTTTTTCACTCGATGCAGGCAGCGCTACTCCAGCGCCGGTCCGGTAACTCCGGCAGGCCCCGAGGCCGAGGGAGACACCCGGCAGCGACGCCTTTCCACCCACCTTCCTGCCCCGAGGCCCTATCCCGCAGCGGGCCCCCGCCGTTTGCCCACTGCGGAGGCAGCGCCGACNAGCGGGCGCCCTGCCCGAGCCGGCGGGGGACAGACGTGTCGCCTTACCGAGCGTGCGGCCGCAGCCCGCAGGGGAGCGTACAGGAACATGGCGACTGCCACAAAAGCGACGGCGACAACCCCAAACCTCCCCCCGCTTCCCTCTCGTCTCCTTNGCCCGGCTGCGCGCTCGCCGCCGCGAGCCGGCCGCCTCGGCGGGAGCGCGCCGGCGCGCGGCGGCCGTTGGTGGTTGGCCGTTAGCGCCTTCCGTTGTGGTGGCCGCTCGTCCGAAAGCAGTGGGGTTGCCGCTCGCTTCGCTCACTAGCGGGTGTCGCGGCTGCCCGCTCTGGAAGGAGGCGTGATCCAGACCGTCCCTCCGGCGGCTGGTGAATTCCTGTCCTGTCAGACCTGCACGGCTTGTGTCAAATAGCGGAAGCAAACCAGAGGATCTGTCTAAGAATTTTCAGTGAGTTTTAACCTTTTGTGACATACATCAGTGTGAAAAAAAATATTCCTTTGGAAGCAAGTGTCTGTAATAAATAGGGGAAAATTGCAGAAAATGGTGTGCTTTTTTTGGTCCTCTGTTTTCCTCCCTTCTCTACGGGTTTGTTGACCAGGGTATTTCATGTTTGAACTGATGGCATCTATGTTTCGACCTCCCTTGATCAGAAAAAACAAGACTAAACATCTGTTTTCTTGGCCTTTGATAAACGTTCCCATTCTACAGTATAATTCAATACACTACAAATATTGGAACTGAAGAATATCTAAGTGACAGGCTCTTCCTTGGACATACCACCAGTCCTTACACCAGTCCTAGAGACATGGATCCTAGAAGCATCGGTCCTAGAAACTCTCGTCACAGGTCCATCCTTGTCCATACCCATTATCATTCAGGTCTTGTGATGAGGAATGCAAATGTATTTTTTTCACTGCACAATAAATTCACGTTTTTCAAATAACAGCTAAGAAGGAAGTATTTTATACCAATGAGCACTCAGCATTGCAGATTTGCAAAGCATCAGCTGATGTTCCAACATCCCTTACGATATCCTCCTTCCCTCTGAGGAGGAATCTCCTGTGCACTCCCCACCTTCTTGCCTACCCAGGCTCTCAGTGATACAGCCTTATTAAATTCATGCAGTGTGCAGTGAAAAACTATCCACATATATTTTTCTTTTGCAAAAATTGTGGTGATCTGCTAGTTGATGCTATAAGCATCAAGCACTTTTAGTAAATAATAAAACAAAAATTCAGCTTTCCTTACAGTGTTCTCCTTCATCCAAATGTTAACTTATTTTTCAGCTGCTTACTTATGTTGGATGACCCTTTTAAACTTCATACAAACATTCATAAAAGTCAGGAAAAGCTACACGAGAGCAAACTGATTTTTTTTTTAAAAAGGTTTCATGACTACATTATGGATTTGTACTGATAAAATTATCCACCAGGATAACTTGTTCGGACAACGGGCCAGCTTAGACAGAACCACAGTGGCTATGCTTATGTAGTTGCACCTGGAGAGCTCCGTAAAGAAACCTGTGTGCATGGTGGGACAAGAGTCCCAGTACATCTCAACAGATAGCTCTATACAAAGCCCAAAACACTCAGCAATGCACATATTAGAACAAATTAAGATACTTACTACTCTTTCAGATAATTGCATATATACACACAGACATACACATTTATGTATATATATGCACATATGTATTTGGCAACTGTTACTGTAATTAATGTCCTTTTAATAGAATACATTTCATTTGCACAGATCTGGTAGAATGTGGTACTAGCTCCCTAGTTCGATTGCTGCCTTTTACGTTTGAGTTCACTGTAGTCAGTTGTTGTCTTCCTGCTTCATTTCTTCAATGCTGAGGGCTACTATCAGCATTTGTAATTTAAGTACTGCTACCAGGATTTGGTATTTTCATTGAATTGTTTTCACTAATAATTTAGCTGCTTATAAACTTCATTTCTGTACTTGTAAACTACCCTGAGATGAATTCTTAAAACACTTAAAAAGACTGCCTAAAAAAGAGTAAGTGCAGAGATGTGTAATGGTGCAGAGATGTTCAAGCACGGATTACAGATTCCGTTGCTGAGCCAAATTTTATATTCCGTTGAGAATCTGCCCTAGGCATACAGTCTAAGAATAACAATGGCCATGTATGAACTGTTCCTGTGCAGATAAATTCATAAACATTTATTTGCCTACTATAAAACATATCACACAGTAATTTGTTAATTACATAAATTAACCCAATACGCATTTTTCAGTTGGACTTCATAAATGTGTTACTAGATAGGGGGGAAAAAAAAAAGCATTTGGAATAACTTGTAATTTAAACTCAGTTTATTTATCAGATGAAAATACTAAAAAAATAAATTGTAAACAGTGTGGCCTTGAATGGGAGTCCTATATGTGCAGTGATCTGCAGACTCGCCCGTTGCTCTGTGCCTTCTGCATGCGCTGAACTGCAGTGCCAAAGTCCTGCCCCACGCAGGGCCTGGTGCAGCACTGCAAAGCGTGTGCACACACCTGCTCAAACTGCCAGTGATTCCTAAGAGGGTCTTTTATGGACCACAGTGATTTCAGACAACTCCATTTCCAGTGTGACCCATCCACAAGGGAAGCTGCATTATGGTGAACGAGATTCCCTGTGCTCACTTTTTTGACAAGGCTCTAGAAATGCAGCAGGTGGTGTACTTGTGCCTGTGTCTCCAACAGGGCAGGTGTGCAAGGACAGGTGGGAAATGGCCAGACCACCTCATGCTGTCACCCCGTCCTCAGCTGCCTCATAAGCTCTCATTGCATAGGCTAATAAGGGAGAGATGGAGAATAGTATTGTTTTCCGCAAATGTAGGCTAGAGAATTATTCTTGCAATCAAATAATTATTTACTGTGACATTGGATTTCTTTATTAGTATGCATTATGCGAAATAATAGCTTTCAGGCTTTTGTTTTAAATGGAAACATTAGGGATATATTGGTGATATTTAATGACTGTTAAATTACTCTCCATCTTGAGGTATAAAAATAAACAATCAACTTTCATTAATCTTCAATCCATTATTCATGTACAAGCATTTACTGTATATTTTCTGACATTCAAAAGTAATACTTCCAGGCGTAGCAGTACAAGTAATGTTAACCAATCATACTTGAAAACATTGAATTTTAGTTATTTTATGATACATGCTCTAACATTAAGTAATATAAATAGGAATTCACAGTGTAGGGACTGTGAATGTTGGCAACCCATTCTTCTGAAAACAGGTAATCTGGAGAGAACATAAATACTGTCAAAAGGTATCAAAAGCTTTTTATCACAGTAAAACACCTTCAATCAGCTCTGCTGCAACTATTAAAAAAAAGAGAAAAGGCTATTAAGATCTTTCTGAAACCTCAGCAATATACATTGGTATGTTCATATTTAACCAGTATAGTGATCTACTTAGGAAGTGTGAAAACAGAGAGAGCAAAGAGAAGAGATCATATTAAATAATTAAGACCTGAAACCACTGGAAAACAAAAAATTCTCCGTTGCAATCTTCACATTGTGCAAAAAACCTGGCTTATATACCCTGGAGTGTTTCAGATGAAAAAATGTTGCTATCCTTGTGATAGATGAGATTTGATTCATCAATAATGTATATGTACTACAAAGCAGAATTAGTGTAAAGGGTGTTCTGAGACCCATTTCTGTAAGCAAAGTAGAGACAAAGCAGGCAATGAACTGCCAGCTCCTTTAACACACTCGCCTGAGAACTGTAAATATTAGAATGGATATTTATTAGCATCATAGAAGGAACTCTTCCAACAAAAGATGACTGTATGGGTAGTGTTGAGGTTGTACATGGAACTACTTCTGCAGAACATTTTCCTTCGGGGAAATAACTGCGGAAGGACAGAGACTGGAAAGAAAATGAGAAGGCATATGGAACATGGAAAAAAAAAAAAACCGAACCCACAATTATTTAGCCACAGCGCTGAATAACAATTGAGAAGCAAACTGGAAGTGAGCACCAGGGAATACTGCTGTAGGAGGAGGCTGACTGGGATGACAATAGTCCTTACTATAGCAGAGAAACCTGGAAGGTGTAATAAGTGTTACAGTATCTCATAATATACTTCTAAAGAAGGAGCATGACACTGCCACAGGTAACTGGCCATACCTTCTGTGCTGCTGGAATGTGGTGTAGCTCCACCAAAGGAGAGAGAACTGAACTGATTTTCCTCATCTGAGGACCAGACTCACTGGTTTGAGAGATATGAGCTTTCACAGCCCATTGTATACAACAAATATATTTCAGTTCTTCTGTTGATGATTACTTTGCCTCTATGGCTTGAGTACTAGAGATGATAAATTTTCATCTCGGTTCGACAGGTTGCTTGAAGCAAATGGCAGCAGTACCAGTAAAGGATGGAAAACAACAATGACAACAGGCTCTAGCTGTATTGTGTACCCAATGCAGATAAAATGCTTGTAACCTCAGCATCCTTCATACAACACCCACTGAATGAATAAGAGGAAGTGTTGCATTAGCTGTGGAGACGTGAACTCAGTAAAATATAGATACATGGTTTAGCCAGTTATGTGGTTTTATATCATGAAGTTTGATATATATTTAAATATAAAAGTAATATGTGCTTAAATTCAAAGATGACTTCTTGGCATTCCTTCATGATATAGTTTGTTCTGTATGCAGATGGCATTTACAGATTAGCAACACATGATGTGTTTTTTCTTTAGAAAGTACCTCTTTTAAAACACACGGCACTTTATTCAACATGCTTATATTCCTAGATGTTGCTTTGCTGTTCTAAGCTCTGACAATGAAGAGTAATATGAAACATTCTTCCACTGATAGAATAAGGGATGAAAAACATCTTAATGGTGTTTACTATTTGCACAAAGGCATTGTACGATTTTGTAAGTCCCTTGATTAAATTTGTACTTTCTACAAATGCAGTTGTTTCAGTATGCTGTAGCAGTTTAAATTTCACCTTTATGTGGAAGTATATTTCTTACTATGTGTGAAAGTGGAAATGCACTTAAAGTTTAGAAAACTGTCCTTTATTTCTACTATTCACATTATTTAGAAATATGTAACAGTAACTTAAATGTGCCTATGCGGATAGATTTTTGTGCTGGGAATGAAATAATCGTAGTTGGTATATAATTAAGACTTTGTTATCCAAAGATGAAGGCCTCTTTTTTTTTTTTTTTGTGATTAGGAATTATTATATTTATTTTACAGAGAATATGAGGCAAACATGTACTGACCCCCGATAAGTCACAAGACGTCGGTAAGAGCTGGAAAAGAACACAAGTCCACCAACCTATAACCTGGTGTCCTATTCTGTGGACCATGTTATTCCCCTAGCCTGAGAGAAATTTAGTTCCCAGCGATCAGGCATTCGTAACCCCTGGTTTGCAGCATTGGAAGGGCACTAGGAACAAATTCTTCTCAATTAAACTATTAATAGAGAGGGATGAGGAGGTGAATGTATTCACACACTTAGCATTAGATGCATAAATGCCCAGGCTAGGAACTTGCACTCCTTCTGCAGTTAACTGACCCTCTGCTGACTACGTACAGAGCTTGAAGAGCTACTTTCGTAAGTTAGTCTCCTAAGTCAGGTACCAAAACTGTAAGGAAGAACAGCTTCCAAATAGTGTACAGAATTTAATTTTACCTCTTACATTGCTTCTGTATTCAGGCTAAATATTGATTTAAGCTTAATAATGTTTTGATGTGTAAATAAACTGTTGTAAGAGACACTGCTTCTCTCTTCAACAAGGCTATGAAAGGCTGGTGTGACCTCCATTGGCTCCTGACTTTCTCATGTTAATCATCTGTGAAGTTCAAACACCATTCAGAAAAGGGATCAGCATCCTTTTGCAGCAGCTTTGAACTTTATTTATTCAAAAGGGCAGCTAGAACTATAATTAGGTACAGCTAGTCTTCATTATTTAGCTCATTTATTATTTATGTCTTTCTCCCACAGTGTCTGTGAACCTCGCATCTTGTGCTGGCAGAGATGGGAGTCTGAATATTGCTCTACTTGCTTTCACAATCTCCAAGTAACACAACAGTCTCCATGGCATGGCCCTTGATTCGTAAGCTGGGCTTCGGGGTGCTGGCCAAATGCAACCAGTGGTGTCACAGCCTCTAGCGTCCCAAGCAAAAAATTTACCAAATGCACTCTCTCCACCTTTCAGGCAAGCAATCGGAGATGAACCCCCCTGTGCACAGTTTCTACCTGCACGTATCGTAATTCTTGTCACTCCCTACTGCAGTGAGGTACCTCATACTGGACAAATTATTTTTTCGACATTTTGTGGATTATTGTATTACCAACTTCCGCAGGTCTTATGGGGGGTGGGAGGAGAGGTAACTGTAATTTTCAATGGAGATAAATGTAGGAAGGACATTTATCCTTAAAAGGTGGAGTTTTAGGCTGTTTTCTTTTAAGCTCCTGATGGTCAGTTGTGTTACCGTTATTTTGCAGAGATTGTGCATGACCAGAATGGTTACAGCTTTAGTAACAAGTTGCATTGCCTTGTCATACTCTTTAAGAACAAGTTTCCTCTTTTCTGCAGTATGCAGCTTTCATCTTTCTGGGATGTCTTCCTCCCCAAATCCTTATCTGTGAAGGATTAGCAGATGGAAAGGCAAGAACTTGAGAACAGTCTGGTGGGTCTTGAGTGGGTGAGGTTGAAGTGGAATACAGTAGAACTGCTAAAGTAGATTTGAAATTTCCGCAGAGCTTCCCCCCCCTCCCCCCATTCTAAAGAGAATAAATAAAGATTTAGACTACAAGTTGCTTTAGAAGGAGGGCAGTGCAGAAAAAGAAAACCACTGACCTACTTAAAAAGAAGAAATTAAAATGCATTAAACCTCTTGGGGTTGAGGTTACAAAAAAAAAGTAGTAACAAAAAAAGCAACGCAATGAGTGTGTGCATGAAAGGAGACAACATCTTCATTTCTTCCCTAGAGGCAACAAAACTCTACCAGGAATGAATTTGACTTCTGGTCAAATTACTGTTATGCAGTTATTATTATGCAGTTTAAAGGGATATTTTTACTTTGCCTAGTAAGACTTTTAGGGCACTGACTTTCTAATGTGTTAGTATATTGTCTGAAAACAATTGCTTCTCACCCTGTCAGGTATCCAAGGGCACAAATAAGTTGCTGCCATCCTTGTCTATTATCCTATTTATTATAACAGTTATACTGTATTTCAGTAAGTCTTTTTTTTACTCTGCCCTCCCCCGTCCCCCAACTGTTACATAGACACCATCCTGGATGACCAGAAGCTGTTTTTTATTTTTCCTTTAATCTTTGATCTCTTCACCTTGCATGGCCCTTCCAGAACTTAATGCTTCTGTTGGCATAGCTCTTGCTAGCCCCGGGTCGTATCAGCCTTCCTCTTGCATCAAAGTGGGTCCCCAGGGAAGGAGTCTGTTTTACCTAACGTAAATCAAAACATGCAGACCTTGTCAGAGCTACCTCCACAGGTCTGCGGATAATAATTATAAGCACAGGAATTACATTTGTCTTACATCCAAAGCTTTGAGAATAATTAAGTCTGTTGGGAACAGACAGGTTGATTTGATACCTTTGTGGATTATTAGGATCCAGCTGTTTCACACTTTGATACCTGTGGTGAAACAAACGGCTGCCCAGTTGACAGAAGCATCCTGGTTCACAGGTCTCCCATGGCTGTGTCCCCTGCACACTCACTTTCCAGGACCCAGCACCAAGGCTGGGGTGCCGGCAGTGTGACTGCACCAGAGTCTGGGCCAGTCTTTCACCACCAAAGCTGACACAATGATTCATGATCACCACACTGGAAGAGGAGACAGAGGAGCTGTTTACCAGGCCCAAAAACATATATTCCCTTACCCATCTGTAACTTGCTATTCCTGCCACCATAGACTCTGAGGTTTCAGGTTTCTCATTTGTTTTCCTCTTCTGACCATGTTCCTAAGGGCTTAATTTCATCCTCTCTTAGTTTCTGATGCCCTCTCATCTTTAATCATCTTCAGTCTTCTCCTCACTCTTCTTTGGTTTATCCTCTTCACAGATCCAGGAATGATTTAACCTCTCCCATCTTAATCAAAATAATGCCCTTGAACTCACCTGCCTCTCCTCTTTATTGCCTCATCATCCTTTCTCTTTTCATCTCTCAGTGTACTTAACAAACAGTTTACAATTGCTGTCTGGGGTTTCATCAAAAACCCCACTTTAATGCAGCTTCTGCCCTTGTGCTTTGCTGACACCTAAGTCTATTATTTATTTCAGTAGCTGTCACGTTCTTTTCTGTCTCCTGAGTAAATGTCCTAGTGATTTCAATCTTTCCCTATTCATAGCCATTCAGAACATTGCTGCAAATACGGATTCCCTAAATTTGTTGAAAGTTCTGACTTTCCTTTATTTCCAAAGGCTTGTTTTCACTGTCAAGGCCTCTCCCTCCTTATGAAGATGCATCAGGAACATTTTTTATTTCTTCTACTCAATCCCCATAATTATTTTGATTCAATTGTAAACCAGCTATTTCTGTGTCAGAAACTGGGTGACAACAGGAACTACAGGACCAACAAACACAACAGGTATCACCTTGCAGCGTAGACCCTGCCTGACAAAATCCACGGTCCAATCTGCACTGCACTGCTAACTGTCGCTCCTCAAAGGTAAACAAGGACATACCACAGCACTAACTAACTGATCAACAGAAGTGCCTCTCTCCACTGCAGGGGCTGTCGTGCAGAAGACGCTCTCTCCATCCTGGACGTTGTCCTCATACAGAGTGACAAGCGATTGCTTGGCTTGGAATTGCCAGCTCATGTTTGGCATGAATTCAGCCATCTGGGCTGCAGTGTGGTCACCTGCTCTGCACCAAAACCAAATATGTGGGAGCTCCTGGACAGGCCCTTGTGCAGGTCTGGTGCCATCAAGGTGATGGTTCTATGGAAAAATCTCCTCTTCTATTACACTATGATGCTAATCTGCATTGGCCACTTGTTTCATGGTTTCCCCGTGCTGCCCGCTTTGGAGAAATTTCCTATATGTATGAATATCTAAAATAACCTTTCAATGCCTTGTTAAAGTTATTCTTTGGTTTGACATCTAAAAAACCCATGACAACAGTTAAGAGTGCTGGAACTGATACTAGTCGCACTGATGAATACTGTTGTGTCATTTCCTTGTGCTTCCCCATCTGTCCCATAAGTACTTCTGTCCTCTCCTGTTTAATGCTTTGATTTAACCTCCTGGAGACAAGGATAGGATGTAAGAGGGGCTTTACTCAGAGGAACTATTCCAGTGACAAAACTAGTTCTAACATGGGGCCTTGCAGAAAAAGAGCTATATTGGAAATTACTGTAAAGACTTGAGTGGAAGAGTGATGTAAAGGAAAGGGGAAACCAAATCCCAGTCCTATTGCAAGTTCATTCTTCTCTCTCACAGTTTCTCATCCATTTGTGGTGTGGATGATTCTAAACTGACAAATGTAACATTTATAATCTCAAAATCTGCTCAAATCAGTAGATGTTCAGTGCTTAGAATGCTGTCTTTCCTATTTTGCATGATCTGACTGTAATTGGTGTTAAGTTATTCCTATTTATTCTGGAAATACAAAACGTGTTACTTTGTTCTTAATCTGCATAGACTGAAACCATCTGCTGTAGTTCACAGTTGAAGAACAAGAGATTATAAATTCTGTCTAGTATTTATATCCAGCTCTCATCAAACAAGTAATCGTTACTGCTACTGAGTTGTAAGTCAGAGAAGTGTACAATTATAATCTTACATTTAAGCACATGAATGACCCATTCCCTTTACAAAAATGAAACAACATTTAAATAGACATTTATCTTTTGCTTCTCCCCGATGGTGAGAAGGCAGCTCTTAGTGGCTCAGGTAGAGGAGGAGTGGAGGCTGTTCTCAGGTGAGTCAGTGGCTCTAACTCCATGCTGAGTAAAAGGCGATTTGTCAAAAGAAGGAAAATCGTGCTGTACTCAGTTGCGGGAGCAGCTGGTTTGCCTCCAGAATGGCAGGAAGCAAAAGTCAGCAGGGATAGTTGTGCAGTGAGAAGACCTATTTGTGAAATACATGTTTGCGTTGTACCCAGATATACTACAAGCCTGCTTGAGTTAAAGCAGGAACATGAGGCATCCTGTTTGCCTTGCACCCAGACACACCACAAGACTGTTTGATTTAGGGTAGGAAGTGAAATATTGTGTAATATTTCTTTGCTTGGCATAGATGCACAAAAATAGTAGAGCTAAGATAACTGCACCCATTCTGCAAAAACTCAAAGGAATCAGACGGCCAGCATGCAGTCTGCAAACACGTAGCACCCACCCAGAGAGGCTGGACTGGACCTGAGCGCGGAAGAGTGTAAAATCTGACAAGCCAGAACAGGCTGGTTCTGACCTAGGGAAAGACGAAGTAAAACTTTGGACCAGACTGGTCTTGATCCATGGGATAGCTGTATGTAAATGAGTGATACACAGTGGAGCTGGGGAAGGGAGAACGTGCCGCCTTTGGTTGTGGCTTCCCCTGCCAGAGAGGTCTTAAACTCAGCCACCGCAACCTTGGAGGCTAAGAATCGTCAAATGATGTAGCCATCCAAAACCACAATGCAGCATCAGTCTCGCAGTATTACAGACAAAAGGCTTCACGTTTAGGTCTGTATGCTTAATGAATGATTGATTTTTGGTTGTTAACAGATTGATTGCCTAAAAGCTGAGCATAAATAGATCCCTGCTTGAATTATTGACTGGCTCATCCTCTCCGAACTCTCCCATTGTGGTGGTTCCCAGGTCCCAGCCATAACACTTGGCGAAAAGCAGTTTCTGCTACCTGCAGCTCTTTACCGGGTTTTGCAGGGCCTGAAAGGAAACTCCTGCCGGGAGGACTAATACCGCACAGAAGCTGAGGAGAGGAACAGGATATCTGTGAATCCAATGGACCAGGTCTCCTCTGCATATAGACACTGGAGTGCATTATGCATCCATGTATTAGACACTAAGTAATCTTATTGGTTTTGGATATTCAATGTATATAGATAGAATTGTATCCTGCACTGTAACCATGCCCACTGTCTGTCATCCTCTGGCAATCAAAATACTGATTCAGTCTTGGTTGTAAATCAGCTAAATTATACCAGAGGTGAATTTGGTCCTGTCTGATTGGTAAGTGGATTTTGCTTCTGCCCTAAATAAACTAGAGAAAGAGATAAGAGCAGCAAGGCTAAATGTGTTAGAGCAGATTTGAATCCTTATTTAGCTTTTTTCCATGATGCAAGTCTTCAGCTCACTATCTACCCTTATGTCTCCTAGAACACATTTTGAACGATGATGCTGCACTCCTTCTGGAACTGTTTACTCAATTTATTTGTTATATTTGCGCAACATTTTACAAACAAGATAGGTCAAATTTTTTCCTGTTGACATAATTCAACAGGCTTCACTTAGGTTTAGCTAGAAGGAATTTGTTCCGGTTAATTTTGTTTACAGATTTATTCAAAATTAGGAAATACTTTTAAACTCTAGGTCTGTACCTAACTTTCTGGCTGACCTTAGGACTCGAAAATGCCCAAGCCCATTTTTTGCTTGTGAAAAATGCCACTCTTACGAATAATTGTAGGAAACTTCCAGCTTCTTATCTTGAGATTTTTATTGTATTTTTTGTATAAAATCTTTCAAGCATCAATCTTTAGACTGTTTTCCAAGGAAAAGTTCTTTCTCCCATCCTTTTAAGAGAGCAGGTTTCCTCATAATTGTCCTGGTCTGACTTCTAGAGGAAGCAATACGCTAAGATCTAAACTGTTGAAAGGAGGAACCAGAGACCTTCTGGATGGATTTAATCTACAGTTGATTTAAAGAGACTGAACCTTTTGCTGTCTTTAAATATACGACATCTATTTCATGTCATAGAAAAGGTTTTAGCAGAAGATGACACAAGGCAGTGTTGTGACCCCCTGAGTTCCCCAGAGAGATTTAAACAGTGTAAGTTACAGGCAGAGCTCCTCAGTCACAGACACCCTCAGAACTGGGTAGGTGTAAAACTATCTTAACATCTAAAGATCTTGTAGGATGATTCAAACACAGAATCTCACCTCGGTGCTTTATATCACTGTATTTCCCATATGTCACGATGAATATAACACTTCTTCCTCAATCTGGAAAGGCCCGAGATAGCAAGCTTTATCCTCACAGTATTTTTATGCCTGGATAAATACTATGCTAGTTTGGTTCTAAAGGTCTTAGCCTTTATAGCTGAGCCTTATAGCTGCTGTAATTGCCTGATTTCAGAGAAGAGAGAAAACATAATTTCAGCTCCTTTTATCATATATGGTGCAAATTGCATATGTAAGTCTGGTTAGGCACCGCTCCTATCTGATTGAAAAGTGTAAAACTTTTACCCTTGTGTGTATTACTGCAGCATCATACTTGCATCCAGCAATACTCTTGGTTCAAAACAAACACCCAGCAATACTCTTTTGGTTCAAAACAAACAAAAAGAGATACCTTTCCAAGCAATGCAAACTTAAACATGGAACGTACTGCCATGCAGAGCAATCAATGCCAAACCGTACGCACGTTGAGAAAATGCAAGTAAGATAAATCCATTTAAAAAAACAAAACCAAAACAACACCAAAGGCTATCAAGCACAAATATCACCTCTGGGCTGGCACGTGCCTGAGCTTCGGGCTGTTAGGAACTGGAAGAGTTTGCCATCAGTGTTTGTGTGCCCTATTACAATGTGCCCCATGCTCTACTCTTGGCCACTGCTGGATGAACGCATCTTCTGTGTGACTTCCTGCAGCCATTTCCATGCTCATGTATTACATCTTTTGAACATAAAAGTGCAAAACAGAGGCCTATGCCGATACCACGTTTTAAGAGGCAAAATCATAAACACTAAGTCCCAGTGAGGATTTTTTTCACATGTTCAATTTGCTTCAAACAACATAGGAGGGAAACTTTTTAAAGCCTTAAGGTTAGTGTTTGTTAAAAGACTAGGTTAAAGTCCGGAAGAACGTGTCTATGCTTGAAAGGTTGGCATTTGTGAGACCACACTACTATCTACTAACAGATAATACACTTCTTCCAACTTTGCCTTTCTTTGTTTCTTTATGGTGAGCACTGTATTTAAAATAAGGTTTAACCAACAACTACATTAGAGCTTCTCCACAAAGGTTTGGCTGATCGATTTAGTCTGACTCGTGTTGTGGTTTAGGCCGAATTGGCTACTGGGGGCGGTCGGGCATCCCAGATGGGACCGACAGATCAATTGGCCTAGCTAAGAAACATAGTTACTGAACAAGATTGGTCCTGTTTTACCTCAAACCAAGACAATTTGTTATCATGAAACAAAAGGATGAAGTAAAGGGCAGGCTTTAATCTAAGAAGTGAATAGTCACTATGAGCAAACTGCTGATTTCTGTTAGAAGCAATACCTTGTTTTGTCACAGCTTCTGTCTCCCTCCTGTGATGCTTTTTCATTGCAAGAAAAGAAGTACAGTGCTGCACTTGTGAATTTTAAAGGCCAACTTGATAGAAAACATACAGCTAAAATTCAGAATATTCCGAGGAATATGCACGACTGTGCCAGGAGCATCCTGTAACCTTTTAGATTAACACCGCTGGTTACACTGCCGAGACAGGACTGATGGAAACACCGCTCCACAGTCTGGTTATTTAGTGCCACCCAGTGGACGTTGATATCCATTGCTCAGGTCTGTGGTTTGCTGGACAAGGTGCCACATTCGACCAGAGCAGCCAAGATCTGAGCTGGTGCTTTAGCTGAAACCCATCTTCGGCATTAGTTTAACCGGAGCTATTGCACTGTGTACTGAAGGTGAGGAATGATGGGGTGATGACTTCTCCAGCTACTGCTGTTTTCTAAGTAAATGTGAGCCTTTACGCTTCAGAGGCGTAGAGAAAGAACCAGCCCTATATAAACACCTATAGAATCAAAACATACTGGGCTGGTAGAGCAGACTCTTTAGTATCTTTATCAATGATCTGGACAAGGGGATCAAGTACACCCTCAGTAAATTTGCAGATGACACCAAATTAGGCGGGCATGTTGATCTGCTTGAGGGCAGGAAGGCTCTACAGAGGGATCTGGACAGCCTGGACTGATGGGCTGAGGCCAATGGTATGAGGTTCAACAAGGCCAAGTGCGGGTCCTGCACTTGGGTCACAACAACCCCATGCAGTGCTACAAGCTTGGGGCAGAGCGGCTGGAAAGCTGCCTGGTGGAGAAGGACCTGGGGGTGTTGGTCAACAGCTGGCTGAATATGAGCCAGCAGTGTGCCCAGGTGGCCAAGAAGGCCAATGGCATCCTGGTTTGTGTCAGAAATAGTGTGGCCAGCAGAACTCAGGAAGTGATCGTCCCTCTGTACTTGGCACTGGTGAGGCCCCACCTGGAGTACTTTGTTCAGACGCTGAGGTGCTGGAGCATATCCAGAGAAGGGCAACAAAACTGGTGAGGGGTCTGGGGGACAAGTCTTATGAGGAGCAGCTAAGGGAACCGGGATTGTTTAGCCTGCAGAAAAGGAGGCTGAGGGGAGACCTTATTGCTCTCTACAGCTACCTGAAAGGAGGTTGTAGCCAGGTGGGGGTCGGTCTCTTCTCCCAAGTAACAGGCAATAGGACAGGAGGAAATGGCCTCAATATGTGCCAGGGGAGGTTTAGATTGGATGTTAGGAAAAATTTCTTCACTGAAAGGGTAGTCAAGCATTGGAACAGGCTGCCCAGGGAAGTGGTTGTGTCACCTTCCCTGGAAGTATTTAAAAGACGGGTAGATGTGGTGCTGAGGGACACGGTCTAGTGGTAACTTGGCAGTGTTACGTCAACGGTTGGACCTGATGGTCTTAAACGTCTCTTCCAACAAAAACGATTCTGTGATTCTATGACTTCAGTGATATTTGAGTAGTTGCATTTTTAATGATATTAGTAATCAGGTGGCAGGCACCACCAGGTTTGTTATATAAGCATGCAAAATTTTATGAAATAAACAGCAGCATGAAGTACTAGTCAAAGGGTTCATTGACATGAGTTTGAGAAGCCTACTTTACTCAAAGTAAGTGTGTGAATTATACCCATCATCATAAATGAATGTCATGGTATGCTTGTGCTATTCTATTATGTATGTGTATATATAAACTATCAGAAGAAGATCCGGTTTCTACAAATTTCTAAATGTCCCAGTTAAACTACTGAGGGCTACTTATTTTAATCTGAAACATATTAAATAGAGTGTCTTGTAGCTGGTACTATGGAAAAATGCTGTTTGTATTCAATCTATGTTTTGCTTCCATGATTTCTACTTTTGGGTTCATCATTGCATTGGATATACCCATTTTAAACTATTGTTAATAAACTATTTCCATTTTAACTATGGTAGCATAAAGTCTCCAGAGATGTATAAGAGATATTGTTTGTATATTCTTATTAAATAAAACATGGTGGAGTAGATAATTCCATTGTGTAGTATGCCATTTATTATATACATCTACATTTTCATTAGATAGCTACTAAGTTAAATACCAGAAGGAACCTAAAGGTCAAACATTGGCAAGACAGCACTGAAAGGCCTTTTTTTCTTAACTGCACCATGTTCTATATCACAATGCTTAATAGCCAAAAGGCTCACACTTTTGAGCTGTGGGGATTTAGGTCTTTTCTTTCTCAAGAATATATCACCGAAGCATGAAACTTACCAAAACAAAAACTTGTGAACAAGGCTGGTGTTTTGAAGAAGCCACTTCAACTCCCAAACTCCCAAAGCATTTTAAATGTCAGAAGGGAGACATTGTTTTAGCACCCAATCGATAGATGGCAGTGGGCTCTCCTGCTCTCAGAGGTGCTCTGAGAAGGGCCTTCTTTCAGCTGGTTAAGACTGTCCGTTCCTCTGCCTTTAAGAAAGACTGGTAAAAGGTGGGAACACATACCGGCAGTAGACAATGTGGCGTATTTCCAAGCCACAGAAGCATAAGACAGAAGGAGAATGGAGACAAGGGAGTTAACATGCTTATAAAATTATCCTCTCATGACAGTACGCAAGATAAAATGGAGCAGGCATCAGATACTCTTCACCTGGCCCTGTGTCTCCCTTCTTTGACAGAATAATTTGCATTATTTTGAATGGTTCCTTTAATGAAAAATGTTAGAAAAAACTACTGTAAAAATTAAGGGCTATTCACACAGATTAGATTTAGCCAGGGAAATTAACCTCCTTTTGCTTATCCTATAGCCAATGAGGTGTGATAACTTTTTCTGCAATCCAGAACAGCTGAAATACTGTGTAAAGGCACTGACTATAAAAGAAGCTCTGGGAAATTAGTGCCCTAGGAAAGAGCTAAGTATATCACTGACTATTATGACAGAACTTCATAACTTTAAAGAAAAATGTGTGCACGTTGCTCTGACCCTGCGGAGTTCTGGCAAGAGATTTCATGCTCAGGAAGAACTTTGAGCAAAGTGTAAGCTGGTATATAAACTTGTCCACTTAAGGAAGTGCTGTGCTTCAAATATATGCCTATTTGCAAAGCATATTCTTTTCCTCTTGCTGCCTTGTGACCAGGAAGATAATTCACAGCAGTTCTTTGAGATGAATGTGCACTTCTTTACATTGCTCTGCCAACAATAATGGCTGTCTGAGAATTTATGGGACAATTCCACTTTAGCTGGGGCGTCCCTGCAACACATGCTGCCTGAAACAATCCAACATACCTTTGGTGATTCAGGGAGCACAATGGTACTGCAATGTTTTGGGCAATATGATGTTTGGGTGCCTTACCATCAAAATGATAAGCAATTTCCCAAATAGGGAGCCAATTTCTCCCACTTGAATGAGCCCAAAAGGAGATAACATATCAGTAGAGATATTATTCATATTTATATTAATTCATATGCTCAAATATTTCCAGGAAACTGAGGCCTATAATTTGATACAAAACATACTTACGTTTTCACCCTTAGTGACAACATTTTTCATGCAAATAACAGATATCAAAACATTCAGCTGCAAGCACAGCTTTGGGATTTGCACATGTAAGCACAGATGTACGCATATGGAGCTCCTCTTACTGAAAAGTGGCCCAGTTAATGCTTTGGTTCATACGGCAGGATTATGGAAGACGAATTAAGAGGCACCCATTTGCATGTAAAATTCTAGGGATGTGCAGCACCACATAATAAAATTTTGAAACAAAGTAAATAATAGGAAGATGCTGCCATCATTTTTAAGTCCCCTATTACCAGAAGAACTAGACATTTTCTTTATCACTGTAACATGTTAATGACTCCCGTAACATCTGAACACATCCCTAAGACTTCACACCACCTAATGATTTATGTATGTTCTTTTCTACATAGTTTTTATGTTTTGAAAACTAAAGTGTTGTCAGAAAACTTTAAAACCTGGCTGCGTGAGGACCTCAACATTAGGTCTTCTCAGCTGGCTTTTCCTCCTATTCTGTAGGTAAGCAATTGGATGCGTAATGTCGGCGGTTGAGCACTGAGCTCCAGCACTGCTTTTACTTGCCAGGTTCATGAAACTCTGTTTCCCTGCTACCACAATCCTTTGCCACGCTTACTCCAAGGAAGAACAGTCATCGACAGGCCAAGCTCTTGACACAGACGTTGGCTACCTGCTTTTTCCAACGTACCTTGAGTTTGTCAACCAAGAACTGGCACTCGACTCATTTCTTCAGTGCTGTGTCCTGACTATCCTTGGAATATGTCTCTGACGAAGTACTGGCTGTGTATCCCACTGCCCACGAAAACTGACTTTTCTTAGGACAAATGGAAGTATTTTAATCTCCTTTTCTATCTTCACAGCCCTTAAAGTTTCCTAAAAATCTACAAGCAGAGCTATCTATCTTCCAGCCCTTAAAGTTTCCTAAAAATCTACAAGCAGAGCTAAGTGATTTATTTTCAGAGCTTGGCAGTTCCTCTTATTTATATATGTGTGAGGACACTCCTGAATGTGTAAGAAACCTTAATATAACCAAATCTTCACCCCCAAAATGGCAATGAAGAATTCTGCCGAAGTCAGCACCCATTTTTATAAGCTAACCTTTGGAAGGCAGTAGCTTGTGAATAGCAATTTCTCATCTCCCTTGCTATGCTCCAATTTATTCCTCTGGAAAGACATTTTAGGTAGATTTACCAAAGGCAAATGTAATGATGATGATATATTAAAAGCTCCCAAGCTGGTTAATCTTTAGAAGCAATGGAAATTTATTGAGAGCAATATAACAGCCTGTGCTAGCCTCCAGTCACAAGATACAAAGGTGTTTATTTTTAAAAACCTGAGTGAGGATTGAGCTTCACAATCTATTTTCCACACTATTGCACTGAGGTCAAGAAACCTTTGGTGCTAGAGAGGGAAAACGCAGCAGCCTGGATGCCCAGCGCTCCCTGAACACCAACGGGGTCTCAGAACTGAAATACAAATCCCCAGTAAGGTGAGCTAGGGGGTACCTATTCCTCTGAGATGCCTATATTCAGGATTGTCGTGATAAGACACGTAGATGCAACACCCATGTCTATCCATCTCGTTCTGTGGGTTACCACGAGATATAACAGCTTGCGTGATAGTGAGTTTGTGTTTTACACACTTTTTTATTAATGAGGGAGAAAGAACCTCTAACCCAGAACTGAAGAGCCTATTTAAGGATGTTTTTCTCTGGGGAAGTTTATCATCTTTATTGGTTTAATTATATCACGGAGAGTATGTTAATTTTAGTCCCCTCGTGAACATCTCTGTGATTTGAAGCTTGTTTTCATTTTGGCTTAAAGTGCTTTTGAAGAGACATATGTTAAACTGAAAAGAGACATTCCAAATCCTGAGAGAAACTACCTACAGAAGCTGTTGCACTGTCTCAGTAGTAGCAGTGTAACTATTTTCCTGTAGCTGTATGGCTAATTTCCCTTCACAGGCAAGTTTCTGCTTTGTGGCAGAGACTATATCCCAAAATACTCCCATTTTATTTCCCTGGGGCAGCAGTGGCCGGAAGATCTGCTGTGACTTTTGAGTCAGTTACGAGGCAGGGATGGAGGAGAATGTTGATCCAACACTTAGCAGATAGTTACATTGGCTATATAACTAATTTCACTAATAGAAATTTCACTAATGGAACATAAATTTTCACTAATGGATTCCCACAAGAAATACTTTAATAGGCAGCAGCTCTTTCATAATACACCATGTCTGACTGTGAATTATTGCAAATTACAGAGGGGTTGGAAAATACTCTAGAACACCTGATTCTCTTTCAACTTGAAGGTACCCAACCCTAATTACTGTACAGAAGAAGTCCTGAAAATAGATGAAAATATAATCTACCTTCAGATAGATAGTCACCAGAGTGACAGAAGCGGCCTGAGAGAAGGAAGAGCCAAGTTTAGAGCAGCGAGGCCTGTAGATAAATAGAGAAAATATGGTATTACTTTGGAAAGTACTACCAGATGAGAAATGAAAAGATGTAAAGCAGAAGCTGTACTCAATACATTTAAAGGATTCAAAATTGGTATCTATTCTTCATATTGTTGTAATAGTATTTGTTCATGAAAATGGTAACTGAAATTGCTGTAAAGATTAAGCATACAAAAAAGATCAGTGTTTGAAAAAGATAATTAGTGCTTTAAGAAGTGTGAAAAAAATTGAGCATCTGAAGTGTGATATTGCAAAAACTAGTTCCATTCCGGAAAGAGCAGAAATTTAAAATACCTCATCTATAAACTTTCAGGCACTACAATTCCTAAGCAGAGAGGCAATCTCCTAAACCAGATCTCTGCTAAGCCCAGGAAGAAAAGAACAGAAGTATAAGTCTGGCAAAAGGCTTATTTTACTGCCCCTAGTTTGTGATCGAGGATGCAATATTGACATATAAATGTACCAGATGCAAAAATGTGTGTATGTTTATTTATAAGTCCAGTGATTATACTTTACAATCAAACAACAGCAACATCAAGACAATATTAGTATTGAAATATCCAACTTCACTCACAGCTTTGGTATTGATGTGTGTAAATACAGACAGTACATGGAGCTCTATCTTCTGAAAATCTGGTGTTGACAAAATTCTTGGTCAGGTGGGAGGAAGGAGCACAGAAGCATCAGTCTGCATGCAAAATCCTAGGGAAATACAGCCCCTAATAACATGAACACGGACCATACTGCAGACAATTGTACTTGCAAAAATTACGGTGACTGCAGGCTAGCGATACAGCTGTTTTCTGTCACAACAAGGAGTTTAACTGTGGTGGTTTCAAATTCAAACAATCCAGAGATTTTGTTGCTATGGCAGCACCAGCCCTCCACTGCAGAAGTCCAAATACACGTGATACCGTTCAAGTCCTCTCACATGTGCCCATTTTATTTCATAATAAAACCTCAGAGAGCCAGCATTTAACCACACTAACACAACCACTGTGTTGAGTAAAGTTAAGGGTATTGCTTTGAGGAAATACGTTTCACAGCATTTAGCTTGATGGCAAGAACCATGACTCATAACACTGAAGAATGTTTTCATGGCTAAGAATAGGCTGCAATTAATATTTTTCCTGAAAAACAGTTTCTACTGTTACATAAGTCTGCAGCTGATGATCTCAGGGACTATATGACATTTTTATTTCAGTCAGTCAGATGGTGGAATGTTCTATAAAACCTGAACTGGGTTTTATTTATACTTACATGAGTCCTACTACTAGAAGAGCACCTGCATCTTCAGTGTATTCATCCTCTCACTGTTCCTAGCAGGCAGGATGTTAATTAAAAGCTCTTTTAAATATGTGGACCTTGCTTGCCAACATCTGAAACATTTCTGCAAAGTGTGGCATTGACACTTGTGACATACATGTATGCATGTTGGCTTAGCCAAGAAAAAATAGCCCTTCTCTTTTTTTCAGCTTGCCACACTACTAACCTGTTTCCTGCAACAAGGAATTCACAGATGGAGATTGAAAGAGATTTTTTGCATGGTCACAGAGACCTTTGAGCAGGAAAACTGTTCCTTGGTTTCTCAGTTTCCCATTTAGTGCCATAACACAAGGTTGCTCTGTTCAAAGCCTGCAGCTGGGTGCTGCTGCGCTGTCCTTCCACTTCACACGGAAGCCAGCAGAGCTACATCACTTCCTTATCATGCCAAATTCCCTGCAACTTCAGCAAGTCATTTGCAGCCGGTTGATTTGTTTTGCTTGGTGGACTGAATGAGTTACCACTGCGAGCTCTAGGCTTTCCTCTACCCACCCTGAGTACAAATTCAGAGGGCTTCTGCGTGAAAATGCCTCACTTTTGACAGATGTCTCAAGATGTTGTCTGACATACGAGAGCTTCGACTGGAGGCAAAATGTTGCACACTGTGGATGAAGAGACATTCAAAATAATGTATAGAAAATTCTGTCAGAAGATCTTTTAAGCTTAGAGACTCCTGTGTATGTTTTTCTGTGAATAAGGACGACAGGGTAGCAATAGATTGTACATACTTATGAGTAGCTTGGAAGCATCTCTTAATTTCTCAATCAGTAAGTCACCAGATCCTTTACTTTTAGAATGAAATTTTAGTATACATTTGGTGGGTTTTTTTTTTCCTTTTTATAATGAATTTTATTGCCAGGACTTGGCAGGTTTTTGTAAATGCAGCAATGAAGACATGAGCACCTCAGTATGTTCACATTAAGACTGCACCACACTTTATTCCTGGCAGTTTCTATAAGAGAAAAACGGCATTTACCTTCAGGGTCTGGTGGAAAGGACGGATAGAATTACTCAAGGTAAAGAGAAAATAAATCTCCCTATGCAGACTTTACTGAATTATTGCTCTGGAGATAGTATTTTTCCATCAAGTACAAGTTCTGAGCTCTAAGAGAATGTGAAGTAAGTGAAAGTGGAGGAAGCACTGACAGATGACTGAAAATCATTGCTTGGAAAGGATCTATTTGAAACTTTTTTCCAGAAATGAAGTATATAGTATCTTACTGGTTAGTTCATTGTTTATATCTTAAATCTAGACATTTATTTAAATGAATACAAAGGTTGAGACAGTTGCAACCAGAATACTGAAGGCCTTTTTATACATTAAAAATAAAAGCAGATGCTGCATTAATCTTTAAAAGAACTACAGAGTTTGTTCCGAGGATCTGACTTTTGTACCAAGCAAATCCGTAGAAATTATAAGAGAGAATAAAAATCAGTCAGTGGGTAAAGAATAAATATGAGATTTAGGGGGAAAATCAGCACAGATTTCTTTTTATTTGCAAGTTTATTACAGTCTTTTGAAGATGTCAATAAGCAGTTGATTACAGTTATTCATACACACGGATTTTCAAAAATCTTTAGAAAAGATTCCTTACCAAAGGCATGTGAAGCTGTCATGACCTAAGACAGAAGATCTCTCAGGGATTAATACTGTATTGAAAAATGGGAAACAAATGCTAAGAGTTAATGTTCTGTTTTCACAAATATATTTCACGTTTCCTTAAATTCTTGCCATTCATGTCAAAAGGGTTGTTACATTGTACTTGAGCTGGGAAGGATGCTGAGAAAATGGCAAAATTGGTTGGTGAAATGGAGCAACTCCCACAGAAAAAGAGTAAGTAATCTAGAGCCCTTCAACCCGGAAAACAAACTGCGGGAGGGAAGAGAGGGATGTGATAAATTTTATAACACCATGAGTGGTACAGAGAAGGTGATGAAGGAGTGGCTGTTCATTATTTCTCACAGTATGAAAACTACAGCGTACTCTGTGAAATTATTTGGTATCAGGTTTAAGAGCATACTAAAGCAAGTTCTTTTTCCATAAGGTCCGTGATTAAATCATTAAACTCGATGCCACTGAGTCCAAAGTATAAGGGTGTTCAAAAAGGATTTAGAACCATTCATTGGAGACCCTCTAGCTCATGACATCCTAAATCAGGTGGTTGCAAAATGAAGCAGGTAATTAATGACTTTGAAGACATTGTAAGCTCAGGATTTTACCTCTGACATTTATGTCCTGGTAGTCATAGAATCATAGAATTGCTGAGGTTGGAAGGGACCTTTAAGATCATCAAGTCCAACCATTAACTTAACCTGACAAAACCCACTTTTAAACCATGTCCCCAAATACCATGTCTACCCTTTTTTTAAACACCTCCAGGGATGGCAAATCCACCACCTCCCTGGGCAGCCTATTCCAATGTTTGATAACCCTTTCAGTGAAAAAAAATTCCTAATATCCAATCTAAACCTTGACTGGCATAACTTGGACCCATTTCCTTTCGTCCTATCACTTGTCACTAGGGAGAAGAGGTCAGTCCCCATCTCTCTACAACCTCCTTTCAGGTACCTGTAGAGAGTGATAAGGTCTCCCCTCAGCCTCCTCTTCTCCAGGCTAAACAGCCCCAGTTCCCTCAGTCATTCCTCATAAGACTTGTCCCCCAGACCCCTCACCAGTTCTGTTTGTTGCCCTTCTCTGGACACGCTCCAGCACCTCAATGTCTTTCTTGTAGTGAGGGGCCCAGAACTGAACACAGTACTCGAGGTGGGGTCTCACCAGTGCCGAGTACAGGGGGATGATCACTTCCCGAGTCCTGCTCACCACACTATTCCTGATACAGGCCAGGATGCCATTGGCTTTCTTGGCCACCTGGACACACTGCTGGCTCATATTCAGCCGGCTGTTGACCAACACCCCCAGGTCCTTTTCTGCCAGGCAGCTTTCAAGCCACTCTGCCCCAAGCCTGTAGCACTGCATGGGGTTGTTGTGGCCCAAGTGCAGGACCCAGCACTTGGCCTTGTTGAACCTCATACCATTGGTCCATTGGTCTAGCCTGTCCAGATCCCTCTGGAGAGCCATCCTAGTCAGTCATTTTGATCTAAATGTGACGTGTCAATCCTGTAACTGTTGTAGGTGAAAAACAGCTGCAGTAAGACACTGTCACCTTAGTGAACACCTGTAAGTGAGCAGACTCCAGAGAACTGCATTGCTTCAGAAATGTGAATGCCCTTATGGACATTATGAGTCATTATTTGTGTTTTATTGCCGTGAATAAATAAATACATGCCTTTAAGTCAGCTCAATTCTGCAAAGATCCTTCCACACAACTACGTATGAGACATGGGATGGATTTCTGCTTTTGGTTTGTTTTGTGCATGAAACACTACATACCACCTCAATCTCCTTTGGAAGAGAAGACTGGCTTATTCCCCGTTCCTTTGGCTAACTAAGAAATGATGCCAGGAAGTTTCAAAGTTGGTCTCTACAGTGTCTTTTTTAGGCAGATTAGCAACAGTCACCTTTTGAAGACTCATAGCAGATGTTCTTATACTGCTGGAGAGCAAAATGGAGTGCAAAATATCACTCTGAAAGGCTGAAGATAGAAATGTGGGTGAAAAGAAATACAGGCTTCTTTTTTCCACTCTGTCTCTGTGCTCTTTTCTTCCCTAACCCAGTCCAGAAGGATACTTTTGCAGTTTATTAATTTGCAAGAACTATTAGTTCCTAATGTGGAAGAAAGATGCCAGTTTGAAGGCGTTTAGATTCCCAGTGCATCCGGCTGAGCCTCTAATGTGATGAATCACCTGCAGTATACAGTGCTGGGCTCAGCATCACTTTGCATTCAGCCTTATCAGCCTGCTGAAGTCTGGTCCCTCATGCAAACCCATGGGGTACAGGTATCACCTTCTATGGGCAACAGTCCCTCTTGTGAAATGGATCATGTCTAACTAAATCCAAATGAGCCATCTGGCATTCGAGTTAGCAGCAGGTACGGGCTTCCTCTGGAGAGAAAGAATTCAGCTTCAAAACAGCAAGCACTTTCCTTGTTCTGAGTTAAAACTGAGGGAAGTCCACAGATTTGTTAAGGAATTAATGACCAAATTAGCTTTGGCAAATGAAAGCAAAAGAGAACAATGCTTAGAGTATGATTAATTTATCATGTGCAGCATATACATTAGGACTCCAGAATGGTCTTTTGACAGAGCATTTTTCTTATATGCATATGAAAAACAGACAGCTCCCTGGTTTTGACTGTTTTCCACCTGAACTCAGGCTTTCTTACTCTTCTGCCTACTTTCTGGTTCATTCTGGCTTTCCTCCCTTGCAGCTGAATCATGGTTTACTTTCTGCCACCCCAAACATCTATCTTTGACTTTATTTGTTTCTCCAGTCCCTTCCCCATCTTCTTTCACCTCACTAAAAGTGATTCCACATTCTAGATCTTATTCATTATTTTCAAGCTCTTTTCCAACTTCTGGCTCACAGAGGTTTTGTCCAGCCCACTGCCTGCCTTCTTCCAAGTCGCATCTTAGAACCAGCGCTCCTTCATTTTCCTCAGCCTGGCCTAGGGAGGTAAACAACATTTCTTAATTGCTGGGACGTACACATGTACAGGGGAGAGAGAAAGGGGGAAACATCCAGATTCAGCCTGTGGAGTCTGCTCGCATAACCGGGCACCATGCTGTTGGGTGCAGCCACAACCTCCTGAAGTGCTAGCATCATGCAGTGAGGCTGAATGAGGCACCTGAACACCCCAAGGCCCTGGCCTGGTGTGACTTGTTGAAGGGCATAGAGGGAGTCCGTGGTAAGGAACTGCAGCCTGGTCAGGTATGAATTTTAACCACTGGGACAATCGTCATCTGACTGTCACACTCTACAGTTGCTTAGCTTATAAGCTGTAGGAAATCCACAGCGAGAGGCTGATGGTCTGGACAGGAGGATCAGTAGCCCTTTTAATTTTTGTTCTGCTCATATAGCTACGAGTTGTACCAATAAATGAGGAATCCTTTGTAAAGGCTGCTAACCTACCTGCTTTAATAACCTCTGAAATATTGAGATGAATAACTGACACTTGGGGAAAGGGAGGGAAAGCAATCTTATTTTGCTTTGTAAATCAAAGTAAATGTAGACCTTATTGAAGACTAGCTAATGCAGAGCATCAATCTGTTGTTTTTAGTCACTTCTTAGGCTGTCATTGACATTTTGAAGCCCCTACATAACACTGTTGATTACAACAACTATCGATTAAATCTGGATTTTTTTTCAGAAAGCCATGAGTGTTTTTTTAAAATGTGTTCAAGAGCTTGTCACTCCATAGAGATGTTTTATTCTTCCCAAGCATATGTGGACACAAGCAGAAATATCCCAAGTTCTCTGGAGAAGAGGTGGCCATACTTGTTTATCACCTACAGCCCAGAAAGAGAGAAGCCTGCCTTCCGCACAGTTTGAAGCAAGGACAGAATGGGGCACTGAGAGACCAGCAAATGTAGCTGTAAGCTACAGCTGCAGGAGTTCATGGTCCTACAGCCTGAACAACCATCATCACAACATGAGACAGGATTGGGAATGAGAGAGCTGGCACAGGAGGAAGAGGGCAGGTGTTGTCCTTGTTTGGGAGTATAAATGGGATCTCCATCCTCCCCCGCCAACCTCTTCACTGCTTTTCTCCTGAAGGGGTTTTAAATGTGGAACATGTATTTGATGTAGTTGTTAGTGCTGAAGAATAAGCAAAAGTGGTTGAACAAGCATGCTGTCCTGTGAGGTATTAGCTTAATTCACCTAGAAGGTTTTAAAGCATAATTCCTTAGGTTTTCATCTTGAATAAAGGTGACTCAGATGAGATCTTTACCCTTGGGCTGCAGATTACAATTCAGGCTGCCGGCGTGCAGGGAACGTAAGAACTGATTACTCCTCCTGCCTGGACAATTAAGACTAATGTGCAAGGCAAGAGCTGAAATGCCATCTCAAAGAAAGGCTAGGAGCTGCAATAGTTCCTTGCCCTTGAGTTATTAACCCACAGGGTAGTCACCCAGCTAATCCCTTGGTCAGGTACAGTAATCTCAGACAGAGATGTCTGATTAGCCACCTATTTCTTCTGCTCTGATGGTAAAAGACTCTACCAAATGACACAGGTGTAAAATGCGCATATATGAGAGGAAAAGTTAGGATGTAAGTGTGCAAAAAAAAAAAGAAGTGTTCTGGCTCACCTTGAAAATAAGTACATGTATATAATCGTGACCAAGGCGCTGAGTTGCTTCCCTGGCTCTTACAAACCATTTTCCTAATGCATTTGAAAATAGTTTTCTTTGACTGGTGGTGCACAATTCTCACAGGACAGCCACAGAACTCAGTGCTGCCCCAGATCCTCTTCATCTCCTTTTGCTTCCTTTGCTGCTATATTCAGTAATTAGTTTGGAAGCTATCTGAGCAGGAATCCTGGAGTCAGAGATATCCAGCATGCTTTCTGAGCCCCTTGAAGCTTAGGTAAAATACCAAACATCCTAGCCTTGACTTGAATCTGCTATTATCAAGAAAGAACCCTGCTTTATGGTAATATAAAGGTGAAAAGATGAACGGAGTGTAATGGATGAAATCTTGCTCTCAATATCATCTGTGTGACCTCATTTACCTCACTGAAAAAGCATAAATGTACCTTAATGTCAAACTTGTCTCACTGTGAGGAAAGAAGAGGACCAGGAATGCTAAAGGGCATTGGGAGTTAATGAAGTCTTGGAGAGAAGGGTGACGGATGGCTCTTCACTCTATAGCTTGCTGTGCTGACAGCAGGCTATGATCAGTTTTTTAAGCTAGTCTACACCTCCTCCTGCAATAGGCATGATATGGTAGGTGTTAGCCATACTCTGATGGCTTATACACTGAGCCCTTGAAGGAATTTAGGCAAAGGGACATCTTTGTTTTCAGTTCTTGATTTGACTTGAGCTTGATCTCCGCATAAAGACCTTACCTGATTTTTCATGGATCCTTTCTCCCAACTTTCTAGGAGGCATACATGAAAAATCAGGTAGCTGGCATCAATCATTCCTTGTTCTGGATGCTCTGTTGGGCTTTTGTGATGTCACAAAAATGTGGCAGACATCACTACATGCAGTCTTGTCCATTCCATGTCTAGAAGTGATCACATGCTAGCTTGCCATTACGTCTCAGCCTTCAGGTCAATTTTTCATTTTAAAAGCAGTTCTGAGTGGAGAACTTGTTGTCTACTAATAGACACATCTATTAATGGTCAGTCATATTCCTGCACTTTGAAATCCTGTCTACTGAGACAAAGGTAGTACAAGTCAAATGTCCACAATTGGTCTGTCAATTACTTTTTTCCCTCGAGCTAGATGTACCCCCTTCAGAAATCAGAGAACAGTTCGTTTCCATGCCCTTTGGCTTCTTAGCTTGTTTACTGAAATAATAAGGAGCCCAACTATTGGGTTTTAGAATAATGTAACTATATTATCTCTTGTTTACAATATCTCTACTACAATTTGTCATCTGCTATTTGTAGTGCATCACAGCAAAAAGGTAGAAATTAGGAAATTATACAAGAAAGTTAGAGAAAAGGAAAAAGATAATCAAAGATCCCAATCCACCACCACCAAAAAACAGTGAGCATTTTCCCTTGATATAGAATCATAGAACCATAGAATAGTTTGGGTTTGAAGGGACCTTTAGAGGTCATCTAGTCCAATGCCTCTGCAATGAGCAGGAACATCTTCAACTAGATCACGTTGCTTAAAGCCCTATCCAACCTCACCTTGAACGCTTCCAGGGATGGGGCAGCCACAACATCTCTGGGAAACCCGTCCCAGTGTCTCACCACCCTCAGTAAAAAATTTATTCCTCGTGTCCAATGTAAATCTACCCTATTTCAGTTTAAAACCATTGCCCCTTGTCCTGTCACTACAGGCCTTGGTAAAAAGTGGGCCCTCTCCTCAACGCTGTTAAGGTCCCTTTGGATGGCATCCCTTCTCTCAAGTGTATCAACCTCACCACTCAGCTTGGTGTTGGGACAATCTCAAACACAAATACAGGCTGGGTGGAGAATGGATTGAGAGCAGCCCTGAGGAGAAGGACTTGGGGGTGTTGGTTGATGAGATGCTCAGCATGACCCAATGTGCACTCACAGCCCAGAAGGCCAACTGCATCCTGGGCTGCATCAAAAGAAGTGTGGCCAGCAGGTCGAGGGAGGTGATTCTGCCCCTCTACTGCGCTCTTGTGGGAACCCACCTGGAGTACTGCATCTAGCTCTGGGGCTGCCAACATAAGAAGGACATGGACCCATTGGAGCGAGTCCAGAGGAGGGCCATGAAGATGATCAGAGAGCTGGAGCACCTCTCCTAAGAGGACATGCTGAGAGAGCTGGGGTTGTTCAGCCTGGAGAAGAGAAGACTCCAGGGAGACCTTGCACCAGCCTTCCAGTACTTAAAGGGGGCCTACAGGAAAGATGGGGAGAGACTCTATCAGGGATCATAGCGATAGGACGAGGAGTAATGGTTTTAAACTGAAAGAGGGTAGATTTAGATTAGATATCAGGAAGAAATTCTTTACTGTGAGGGTGGTGAGGCACTGGAACAGGTTGCCCAGGGAAGTTGTGGATGCCCCATCCCTGGAAGTGTTCAAGGCCAGGTTGACGGGGCTTTTAGCAATCTGGTCTAGTGGAAGGTGTCCCTGCCCATGGCACGGGGGTTGGAACTAGATGATCTTTAAGGTCCCTTCCAGCTCTAACCATTCTATGATTCTATGATCTGCAAACTTTCTGAGGGTGTGCTGAATCCCACTGTTCATGTCACTGATGCAGATATTAAATATTATTTGTTCTAGTACGGACCCTTGAGGAACATCACTCATTACTGGTTTCCACTTGGACATTGAGCCATTGACCGTAACTCTTTGGATGCAGCCATCCAGCCAATTCCTTCTCTATGTAACAGTTCATCTATCAAAGTCATTTATCTCCAATTTAGAAGAATGTTGTGGGGAATAGTATCAAAGTCCTTACAGAAGTCCAGGTATGTGACATCAGTAACTCTTCCCTTGTTCGTCGATCCAGTCAGTCCACCCTAGAAGGCCACTAGATTAGTCAGGCATGACCTTGGTGAAACCATGTTGGCTGTCTCTAATTACCTCCCTGTCTTCCATATATTCGACATCTTCCAGGAGGATCTGGTCCATTATATTACTGCACACAGAGGTGAGGCTGAGTGGTCACTAGTTCCCAGGTTCCTCCTTTTTAGCCTTTTTACAAATGGGTGTGATGCTTCCCTTTTTCCAGTAACTGGGGACTTTGCCTGACTGCCATGACTTTTCAGATATGATGGAGAGTGGTTTAGCAAGTACATCAGCCAATTCCTTCAGGACCCCGGGTCCCATGGACTTACATATGTTCAAGTTCCACAGGTGGTCTTGAATCTGATCTTTATATATCCATGAGTTTTGAATCGGCTTCTGAAGAAATTAACTAATTTTTAAATTTGGTATTTATTCCCAACTCAGATATGCTTCTGAATGAATAATAAAAAATCTTTAGAGTTTTCAGATAGCAGGAGCATAAAGCCAAAACTGTAATTTTTTCTTACTCAGAAAACAGTAATTTTCTGAGTTTGTTTTACTATTTTCTGAGTATGTTTAAATCAAATATTCTATCAAAATCTATGATCTATTGGAAACTGTGAAGGTAGCTCCTTTTACTTTTCATATCTGTTAACTGCATTACACTGTCTCAAAAAGTGAAATGACAGATAAAAAGATAAAAAGTCTTAAGCAGTGATGGTATAAAATATTTTATTCGGGATTTTTTCACTGTCTTATTCCTATAGTTTTAAAAAAAGTTCTCCAGCTGAAATCTTCTCAAAATCAAGTGTGTCAAATGAAGCAATACTGAAGAAATTTTAACATGTGTTAGCTTGACCAATTGGGAATAAAGCCAGGTGCTTACTATAAAAATATGGACATAAAAATATAACATGCCTTTAAAAAAACAATCAAGAGGCTTGTTAGTCTCAGATTAGGTCACTTGAGAGAGGGCAATCTTGAGAAAACGTGACCTGTTGTATCTTTTTTTCTGCCCTTATTTCACTGAAAGGTTACGGCTGTAGTTTAAGCCAACAAAAGCAAAAAAATAATGTAAGCACTGAGCATAATTTTTCCATGTTAAAACCCAGCTTCGTTGGAGGGAATACCTAAAAATCAAAATATAGTTTTCAGAGTCTATGCCCAGGGATGAATAGGCGAGACAGTAAAGCTATGGTGACTTTTTGTCTGCTAGCATATGTTCCCTATGGTGTACCCCCAGGTGCACTAATTTCACCTTAAGCATCTCGGGCAATGGGCTTGCACCATATTCTGAGCGCTTTAAGAGAATGTATTGTTGCTTTATAATTCTTGTGTGATAAAAGTGGATATTTTTTTCCTTCTATACCAATAAAGCTTTCTTCTCCAGTGTGTTTTTAAGTACTTTCCAAACAGCTCTTCTTCCCTTGGTATTTTTATCGTTTCTAGATGAGACTGTCAAAACCTCTCGAATTTGGTTTATTACTGTTCTTACCAGGGTCAATAGCTAAAGCACTCGGTGTTACAGCTTTTTGTCTGTTGAAATCAGTGGATGTGACTACATGCCTGACAGGTGCTATGGAAAATCTGCACTATCCTTTTTGGATTCAACTTTGTGTGGAAATATACAATTGATCGCATTTCTGGCAACTGCGGCAGCAAAAAAAGAAGCTCGTACTTGGATGCAGAAAATTTGCTGTGACCTTTGGAATTTAATGACACAAGCTTGGCCGAAAAAATACAACACGCTGCATCTGCATTCCTTCCATACAGCTTCACAAGCAGCAACACAGTCTTTCCCACTGAGAGAGCAAGGCAAATATATAACGTAAATAGAGTAATAATTATTTTCCACCAGGAATGCCAGTGTTGATTTTCAGTCAACACAACCTATCCCAACACCATGCATAATTAAGCCATTTTAAAGGTATTGAGCTCTAATTAGATCTGCTTCCATGTAAGTAGTTAGATTACCTCTACACATTCCGAACTCAACCCTCTCTGAACTCTGCCTGAGAGTTAAGGTATTAAGAATTAAGCTACTACCACAAAAATAATGATTTAGACTTCCAAGGGCACCTCCCTCTGAGACAGGGACAGCTTACTTTCAAGTGCCTTTTCACACTGGCTTCAAAACACTTGTTTACCACATTAAAAACGAACTGTGTCAAAAATGGGGAGAATGTAGCAAATTAATACAAAATATGTAATGCAAGGGACTCGTCCCACGCACATAAAACACAGATTTAACCTCATTCCCAGTGAACTGCTTGGTTCAATCAATGGTTTACTCATAGGAATAATACTCTGCACCTTTTTCTGTGTGCAAGCTCAGAGCCTTCTGTTTAGAAAATTATACTAGTTGAACCGATCATTGACAACAAAGGTTGAAAATTCTCTGTTTCTTGTAGTTTCCACGTTATTTAAGCTATTGTCAAATGAAAGAATATAGAATTTTGTGGCTATGACTGTTACAATGAATTTCTATCTTAGATTATCTCCTCAGAGGACTGGTTTACGACCACACACAGAGGAACACAGAGTTTTTCATTACTTCTGATAATGACAGAGATATTGGCAGGAATCTCTTTTCATACTGAGTTTTCTGGAGGGAATGAGAAATCCGTTATAGTTGTCTGGAGCAATAAGCTAGGTAAAGCAGCTAGAAACCTGCATCAGTTCCTCAGAGGAGACTCAGAGGATTCAAGGACTGTGCTCTCCCAGGAACTTGGTGGTACTTGTTCCGGTGATAACCTGATGACCCTCCTAAGCACTTCCACTTTTCATTAGGAATTTGATATTCACGTACCACTTTTGGAGCACAGGTGATCTTGAGCCTCTTTTGGAAGAAAAGGGTGCAGATATGCGTGTCAGGGTCCTGATTGCACTAAGAGGCTCTGCAGCTCCTTCCCTCCTCACCCCAAGGGTTTAGTGGGCTGTGTATTGAAGGCCAGCCCAGATATGGTGTAGCTGTGTATCCTGGGACAAGGCTGCTGTGAAAAGAGCTGTGTGGGAAAGCTGTGAGAAGCCTTGCCAAGGGCCTTCCCCCCTTTGGCTTGGGAGCTGCATTAAAGTTCAGGCACTCACCCTTGGTTGTTGCCTCAGCTACGTCTGTGCCTGGTCTTGTACCTTGCTGATTCTGACCCTGCCTTGCTCGCTTGGCTTCCCAGCTTCACCTCAAACCTGCCTGGTCACTGCAGACCTCTTGGCCAATCTCGGCTGACTTGGGTTAATGTCACTGAACTTGCTCTCCTCTTTGTGTTTGAGTACTCTTGGCTTCCAGTTTCCCTCCCCAAGTGGAGCAAGCCACTGCTGCTCCCTGACAGTGAGGGCTGTAATGCAGCAGTTTTAGCCTCACACCATCTTTCCGAGTAGCAATACTGCACTGAGGGACCCTTTGATAAATGAAGATGACCAAGGCAGGTGAACAGGATCACCTGGTGCAGCAGGAACTGAACAAGACCCTTTCTATGATGGCAGTCTTCACACTCCACTCCAGTCCCTAAAGCTATTGTCAGTTGCACAGGGCAGAAGTTTGGCAATGCAATTTGTAGCAGCTGAAGCCTTGGCTTTGTTGGAAAGAAACCTATATTTTAAACATCCATGCTAGGAACTTGTGTCAAAGCCAACTTATTCAGTTGTGTCTGGTGAAGGAGAGGAAGACAGATGTGCAGGTAAGAAGCAGGAGCTAGGAGCTGAGAAAGAAGCCCTGTAATGAGTTCAAATTAGATTACACTAAGGAATGCAAACTAATGCTTTGGAGAAAAAGAACCCTACCTATACTTGTGCAATGATGGGGTTTTAATTACCTATCGCTAGTGGGGAAAGAGATCCTGCAGGCTCTGCATTTAGCTCTTTGAAAACATCAGTGGAAAGCAAAAGGCAAATCAAATGACAGGAATTATTAAGTAAGGAAGAACTAGCAAAACAGGAAGCAACATTATGCTCCAGCATAAATCCAGGAATAGCGTGTGCGGTTTTGTTTCCTTGATCTCTAAGAAGATAGAGTATAACTAAAAACAGAAAAATGGAAAAAAGGGTGACATTTTTCTTGCATTAGCCTTGGTATGGTAGCAAACATCTTATGCGCCTTTTTCAATGGCCCAGATATGCTTTTCAGTAGTTTTAATCCCTTTGAAGATGGCTGTTATAGCTGTGAGTGGCACTTTGTGTTGAGTTTCCGGCACCTGGTCTCTTTCTTTCCAGGCCATCAGATAGCAATTCTTACCATACTCTTGAGGCAATTCTCACTAGACCGAGTTATGACTAGTGCTAATTTTGGAAAAAGTAAGTCAAGCATGTAGCTGGGAAATGGTTGCAACCATCTGTGATGTGTCAGCCACATAAATAACTTTCCATTTTTCTTTTCTTTTACTAGCTGAACACCATCAGGACACAAACTCATCCTATTTCATGGTACATGAAGCAAAATTTCTGAGCCCTGCTAGACAGTTGAAATTTCTCAGAAGCTCTCCTGAACCAAGTAGGAAATCAGCCTGCAAACCCCACAAATATGGAGTTGCAGCATCTGCAAAGTTTCTGCATCAATACAGTCTAATATTTGAAACATGAAGCAGCAAGGCCAGTTGCATACCTGGCTGCGAGCTATGGGGTCTCTTGCTCCTCCTTATTTGAAAACTCAGCAGAAATACAGCGCCTGTCTTGCCAGAGATGTATGTTACAAGAAACAGTACGGCACATGGCTGGAAAGCAAGATTAGCAGGTAAAGCCAAAACTGGGATGGGGATTTCCTCTCATATTGTCCCTCAAATACTCCCGATTTGACAGCATTTGGGCTCTCCAAATGCTCAACATTACCTACACATGCTTTTGTGCCCTGTACAGGGCACTCTCATGCAGAAGAGAAAACGGGGCTGCTTGAGTTAGCGGGGATGTGGAACACAATTGAAATGACAATCCTTTCTCTTGTACGGAATTTCTGATTTTATTGCAAGACAAATGTACTCAAGCTAAGATATCCATGCACTTTATAAATATTTATAAATATAGACTAATAATAGTTGTTCCTTTTTTGACTAGATCTTTTACACCCATCCAGATCAGGAGCCACAGTCTGATCTTACGGATTCGTTACAGGGTAAGTTCTGATTAAATTTAAGTTAATCCGGATTTATACAAGAACAAGAGAGACAAGAATCAAGCCCCACATTTCCAGCTGGAGGCCTTTTTATTAAAGTTGTCATTCTAGCTTCCTCATTCCCTGCCTGTAAATTTACCTGCAGCACCTGCAATATTAGTTCTCATAAGCGGTTGCGTGGCATTGAGGAAGCTTCTAATAGTGAGCTACTGAGAAAAACAAAAGGCTTATTCCCTTTTCTGATGTGCAGCCCCTAACCACTCCATTAAACAGGTCAGATTTTTCATCAGCTGCCATGCTCCATCGCACAGCAACCCTCCAAAGAAATCTAGCAGCAATAAACAGATATTTCTGACAGTCAAAACCCAAGGAGATTTTAAAATGTTCTGGGGAAAATATTTTGTGAAGACATTGCTCTGGTATGTATGATAGCACTGCAGGACACAGATGGCTCCTTTGTTATGTATCACCCTGTGAAGTGTCTGCCTACACGGCCCCAGTCCTACAATAAGCTTGTAGCAGTAACCAAAACCAGAACAATAACCGTGCTTGCACCAGACATACCTGTGAAATGGAAAGTAAACAAGCATTTTGTTTTTGGCTTTGTCAAGTGAATTTTGCATGGCGTATTAATATATTTCATACTTTTCTGGTACACTTAATAGATACTACAGTGTACTCCCCCTTCCTTTGGGAATGTCATCACTTAGCAAGATGCTAAAAATGGCTTGAGAGAGGATCTAGCATCACTACTGCACTATTTTTTCCCCTGTGTGTATGCATGTGTGACAATTCTGGCAGCTGCCTTGGAAAATCTACTGTACATTTTTCCCCCAATTATCCCCCTTCCCCCCCTTTTTTTTTTAAAAAAAACATGGGTTTCAGACAAAATTAGCTCCACGGAAAGCAATAGCCCGTGTGGGTTCAGGTGAGATAATATCAACAAAGCAGTTCTTTTTCTGCTTACTGCTACTGGTACTGAAGGTGCCAAATTCTACTCCCTCTGATAGTCTTAGCTCAGCAAGTGGCCCCAGACGTTTTCAGGTGTTGAGGGTCACTGAATTTGGCTTTGTAAATTAAAGCAGTGCAAATATGGAAGCACACAAACACATAGCAAACACTGAATGGCAGAGCCCTCAAAAAGACTGATGACCGTTGAACTGCTCATATTCAGATGCCAGAAACAGGTATTACTGGATACGTGAAAAAATTCTCCTCTGAACAAAGGGTTTACATAGGAATTCAGTCCTCTCTCTAAGAGATACTGTCACACCATGGAAAAGAGATACAGTTTTAGGTCCAAAATAATTATACTGCAGCTTTAGAAAAATCCAAGTGGAAGCAATCTAATGGAAAACTCTTTTTATAACCAGTAAAAATATAGCCCAAACTTTGAGTGAAAATATTGATGGTGTAAAATCTCTTGGTTTTTTGAAAACAGAGTTTAAATAGGACAGATCTGAACTGAGAGAAGAACAGAAAAAAAGTCTAAAAATAACCAGCCACTATTAGCCGTTGCCAAACATGCCTTGGAACTGTAATATAATTCAGCCTGGCCTGGAACAGAACCCTAACTGCAAATCACAGTCCCCAGGTGCCAAGGTAATAATGAGATACGTTAGAAATCGTACAAAAATAAAAAATCAGATGATACCATGGGCACACTGAGTAGATGCAGAATAAATGACACTTGGAGGACTCCATCTGAGGATACTCTTTCTACACAGCAGAGAACAACACTCTGAAACCTGTACCTGATGAAGCAGGTATTCACCACCTTTTGTCCATTTTCAAGCAGATTTGGTTGAATCAGTAAGGCAGGAAAAACTTGGGAGCTCAGCAGCTGGGGAGGCTTAAAAGGGTTCTTGAAGACATTTGGAAGTCATTAAAGAGGTGGGAGTGGGAGAAAAAGTTAAGGGTTCCTTTTTCCTGTGGCTCTGTGTTATTGGGTATTGCAGGGAACTTGAAATAGCAAATGGAAATTTGCTCATAGACATTTTCTCTGAGGGTAGATTTGCTCAGCATCAAGGAAATGAGTTTGTGATTCTCTCAGTTGTGATGTGTGTTTTAGTTACTATTTGTAAGCAAAGTAATTGTAACTTGTAATTCTGGGAGGATATTCTGCACATGGGATGGTGTAATCTGGATGTACATGTAGACTTGGGGGGGCAAGAGTCTGGAGTGCCCTCTGCAGAGAGTGATCTGGAGTTTGGTTGACAGTAAGCTCAATATGAGTCAACAATGTGCCTTGGTACCCAAGAGGACCAACCTTATCCTGGGATGTATTAGGTACAGTACAGCTAACCAGTAAAAATAAGTGATTGTCCCACTATGCTCAGCATTGGTGCAGCCTCACCTTGTGTGGCTTTGGGCTCTACAATGTAAGAAGGATATAAACATATTAGAGTGCATCCAAAGGAGAGCAGCAAAGATGGTGAAAGGAGTAAAGAGCGTGACTCATGAGGAGTGGCTGAGGATACAAGGTTTGTTCAGCTTAGAGGAGGCTGAGGGGTGACCTCATTGCTGTTTACAATTTCCTCATCAGGGGGAGTGGAGAGGGAGGTGGCGAGCTCTCCTCTCTGGTGCCTGGTGACAGGATGCATGGGAATAGCTTAAAGCTGCATCAGGGGAAGTTCAGATTGGACATTAGGGAAAAGTTCTTCGCTGAGAGGGTGGTCAGCCACTGGAACAAGTGCCCCAGGCAAGTGGTCATGGTCCCAAGCTCACTGGTGTTCAAGAAACGTTTGGACAACGCTCTTAGATATATGGTTTAACTTCTAGGTTTCCCTGGGTGGAGTCAGGAGTTAGACTTGAAGATGTCCATGGATCTCTTCTTAGTATATTCTGTGATTCAATTCTATGATTCAGTGGTTGTATTTCAGCTGTGGGAAGGAGCTGTAATCAGGGGCCCATGGTGGCAGACAGAAAGTGAGGGAACAGCCTGTAGTCTGAAATGTTACAGCATGGCAGTCTCTGAGCAGAGCTGGAGGTGAAGATCTCAGTTCGGGCTTGTACAATGAGGTGTCTACAGTGTGAGTGCCTATGTGTGAGTTCGGTGGTGAGGGTGCTATTATAACCGATGGTGAGCTACTGTAGGATCCAGTTGCCTAAGAATGGGCTCCTCACACTGTTTGAGATGCCTCCTCACCTCTGGGACATCCCTGCAAGACTGTGTGTATGACACAGGACCCACACGGGAAATTAACTCTTCTGGGACAGCAACTAGACACTAAGGTAGAGAAGATACTTCTAGTGGAGATGCTAGATTCAGTGTCTATGAATCCTCCCCATGCCTCCTGAGGAACCTGCCCTTGCAGTGGATGAGTCTAGAGGATTATTGAACTGATGTCAGTGTCTGCATTCCCAACTGCATTGACTAGGGACGTGGTTCAGTTGCCTAGACAAGGACACCTGCACGACCATTTGGTCATCCTCATGTATTTATGTAGTGCTAGTTGAGGTGGCCAGGATGCCTTGCCTCAACAAGCGTATTTATCTGCCATTTCAGAAGGGCAGATGTCTCACTGATGTCCTGTTCCATGTCTCCCAGCCTTGTACACACCTTGGATTTCCTAGAGCATCTCAAATGGTAATAGATGCCCATGTGTGTAAATGGAGTCCCTAGCCCCAGAACATCCTTTCTGGCCTCTAGCAGGATCTTCGCCCTGCAGGAGGACATAAATTGCCTGTGAGATCTGTGTAATAGCTGCCCTTGGGAGTCTCAGATAGCACAGGACACCTATGATTTAGGAAGTCAACTGACCCTTCACCCTCCTTTATAGTGCCATAGGCAGCTGCCTCATCATAGACCCCTACACCTAAATTTAGGTGTCTGAATCACGTCTTATAAATGGATGCTACTCCCACCACTAATGCTGCCTTCTTTAGTTAGAGCACGTCACTGCTCCACCTCAGTTTTAGTATCCATAACAGTACCAATGTTACATAAACCATATGGAGCTCCAGTTTATCTCATTAGTCCGGCAGTCTGCATGGGATCTGTACGTAGGCACACAGGGTAAAGGAGAGAGTTTGGAAGAGAACCCAAGAGTCAGTGTGTGAGTCTGTGACTGGAGAGCTAGCGGCAGTCAAAGAAATTCAGGAAATATTTCTTTTGGTTAAAAAAGCCCTGCCTTTTCCTGGTATTGTCCCACACAGTTCATGAAACAAATGAATAGGAAGAGCTGTATATAGCTAACTTGTGGTGCAATAATGGGTTGAGATAGGAGCTGTTGCATAAGTTTCTTCCAACTTTTAGAAAGTGTTTTGAAGGTACGTGTTATTATTCATGTGTGACAGCAGGATTTACCCAACCTGGCATGCTGTGCTTCCTTCCCTAGAAGTCTGTTGGACAGTCACATGTTGAATCTTCCAGCTGCTCTCATTAGCGCAGTTGTGATGCCATATTTCAGTGTAAAGCTGTAGGTGGTGCTTCCCAGAACTTTTATTTCTGCTTCTGGAGGGACTCATCTCTCTTGTGAATAGAAAGGTCACTTGTTGAGGCACCAAGAACTTGCCTGCCACAGCTTGAGGGGAAAGTCCCATAAACAGTCTCTGGACTATAGGGAGCTTTAACTTTCATAGCAGACTCCAACGAGCAGAAACACAACCTGGTAGAGAAAGGAATGATTAAATACTGCTGTCGCCTCAGCACCACACAACTAGGTGTAGCTGCACGCAGGAATGCCCAAGTACACAGGAATGACTCAGACGTGGGACCTGTGCTACGGAGGTATCTCGGCCCCCCTAATTCAGCAAGATGGGTTACTAACCCAACTACTTCTCAGAGTAGAAGAAACAAGTTAATCAATCTATTTAGCTTCAGCAGTGGTCAGGAGGACTCGGTCCACCAAGGTGTCTCATCGGAGCCGCTCCCCTACTTTTGTGTCACTCTCCAGTGTTGGGTCACCAACACTGTACCCACACAGGTGCAGTCTCTGCCAGCCGGTCTGACACTCCCAAAAGCTATTCTGACTTCCAGGAATGGCTTTGGTGGTGGGTATCTGGTACCATGCTCCCCGCCTCCAGACAGCAGAGGTAGCGGAGCAGGAATGGTCTACCAGCCAACGCTATAAGATGAGCTCCGCAGTGGCGAGTTAAGGTGATCAGTTAAAGCCTTATGGCAGCTTTGTGATGATGAAGGGAGAAGTGCAAAGCCTTGTTGTGGGCCAGCATCTAGCCCTTTCTGTTGACTTGTCCAGATGTAATATATAATGCTTCCCCAGTGAACAGCATATTTAGTCTGTCCCTAACCTGTATTACCTGTATCTCCACCCCTTTCAGTGTTCTAAAACATTCCTCAAAGCTAAGAGATCACAAATGTACACTGACAAGATGCGTGAACTTCATATAAACCCAGAATTTGTCCCAGCTGAAATTTCTGGAGTGAATTCTGGAAAAGTCACACTGATTTTGTCCCTGTTGCTGTTCACTGAATGCTGGCATGTTTCTGTTACAACTGTTTAAAGTAATGTAAATTTATTGGAATTCTGTTCTTAAATTTATTAGAAAATGCCAGGGAAAAAAAAGTAAAAGATCATGTCCTATAAAATTTCTGTCTCCCTGCTATGGACATCCCAGTAGGTCTGGAGAAACATAAAAGACTTCTGGCTCAGTAAGTCTCAGAACTTTTGCACATTTGTTCATTAATTATTTCTACTTATTAACACCCTTATATTGCTTTAACTCTAACTGCTAGTGAGGCCCTTTTTATTATAAAAGCATATAGAAAGAAAATGTCTCTTCTCTGAACAACTTACAGTTTACATAGGTGAAGAAGACAAGCGTTGTGTATTTTCTGTGTATTTTCTCTAAATAGATGATCTGTTGCAAATTTAGAATGACTCAGTAGATGGGGCTGGAATTATTTCCAGTTAAACTAAAAGCCCAGTCAGACTCCATATACTCAGCCAGAAATATGTTTGTGGGAAACTCTATTTTTAAAAGGATTTCACAAGAGATATTTGGAACTACTTGTTGTGTTGTGCAGAAGACTGTGTTACAGAATCCTGGTGGACTTGGTTCAAACACAGACTTTGGAGGATTTTTATCAGCTTTTGGGCTCTGAGTGATTTCTGAACAACATATAAGCTTATCTGAATAGTATGAAGAAAGGATAACCTGCAGCTGTCTTGTTAATACTTATATAAGAGCTCCTTCAGCTGCTGTGTTGATTTAGCGTATGAAGTCAAATGATTTATGTGAAAATGCAATCCTGAAAGTTTCATGTTCAATTATTTTTTTCAAAACTTAAAAAAAAATCCCCTATGAAGTAATTAACTTCGTAAAAAATATTTTCTAAGCAGACAGAGCTATCTGGGAGCTGATTTGTCTAATGCATACAACTTGCAAAAGTTTGTAATTGCAGCTTAATATCAAAAATAGTGAATGAGCTGAAAAAAATCAGCACTTCCCTCCTTTTGAATTGAAAAAATAATAAAAAACCAAACCAAACCAAAACCTTGTGAATTCCATGGTATGCATAACTTGCTGTATCTGTGCTGGGGTCATCTAATTATTTCTCAAAACTTTCAAAATCCTTGTGATTTCCCCCTACCTTCTGTGTTTCTCAGCTGTTTCTGTGATGCAGCCTTACAGGAGAAGAGCCATATTCTTTCACACCGTAGCCTTCACACCTCCAGTTATTCTCATCCTTTCTCAGCTTTCTAAATAGATTTTTTGTTGGCTTGATTTTTTGAGCAGAACTGCTTGTTGTCATGCAAATATAAAAATATCTAGGTTAATATGGTGGGTCAGATTCAGAGCCAAAGAGGAAAGCCGTATACATTTCCTGACATGACATGCTGGTAAATGGGCACCATCAGTAAATTGCCAGAGTCTTTGGACGTGTAGCTGGAGTGCAGCAGCAGTCCACCACGGAGAGCAATGGGGATGGGAATAAAGAGAGCAGTGACAAGGTGCAGGCACTGCTGCCTCCCCCGGGAGACTTTTGCACAAACGCTGCCACTTCTGCTCGACAGCACAGAGCTGGAGTACAGCTGGGAGGTACAGGGGTTAGGCCGGGTCTCCTGGGATGAGGAGACCAAAAAAGTGAGGTGAAAGGACAGGACTCCTGTCTACATGAAGGTTTTTTTATGCAGCTTGTGGCATCAGGAAGCCTGAGGTGTGGGAAGACAGGGTTACATCTTTGTGTGATTTTTCTATAAAACTTCAGGAAACTCACATAGGTTTTTAACTGGGCTATTAAAAAGAATCACACAGCAAAGAAAAGAGAGGCAACTGGATTTTCCCCCTCTTTGTGTATTTTCACTTATGCTGAAGTAGAACAAATCATGGAGATCACCTTTGACAACAATTCAGGACCTGCATTTGAGGCTCCAGGAATTTCAGCACGAACAAATGATTTGAGTTAATAATTCAAGCTTTTTCCTCTCAAATGCACTTCTGATTTGTGAGGCAGATAGACAGACAGAAGGGGCTGGGATTTACTCACTATTGCTAATGAAATCTTTTAAAATTAGAATTATTTTTAAGAGGATATTTACTAAGTTATTGTCAATAGAACTTGTTTGCCCTACTGTTACAATGAAGCCTGTTTGTTGCTTCATGAAACTTTGCAAAGAAATGTAGTCTTCTATATATTTCTGTGCTCTTTACTTTATGGTAGGATTTAACTTCCATCATTTTCTTCCAAGTTCCAGAAAAGCTCAACCACATTAATATTGTGAGAATTGCCAGATGGTGTTTTTATAGGTACCATTTACAAGTCCCACTTAAATGACAGTGTACTCAGTTAGACCTTGAAGAAATCACAGGATCACAGAATGGTAGGGATTGGAAGGGACCTTTGGAGATCAGCTAGTCCAACGCCCCTGCCAAAGGAGGTTCACCTACAGCATGTTGCACAGGAATGCATCCAGGTGGGTTTTGAGTATCTCCAGAGAGGAAGACTCCACAACATCTCTGGACAGCCTGTTCCAGTGCTCTGTCACCTTCAAAGTAAAGAAGTTTTTCCTCATGTTGAGATGTAATTTCCTGTGTTCCAGTTTGTGCCTGTTGCCCCTTCTCCTGTCACTAGGCACCACTGAAAAGAGTCTGGACCCTCATGGCACCCGTCCTTTAGGTATTTATATGACATCCCCTCTCAGTCTTCTCTTCTCCACGCTAAACAGACCTGGGTCTCTCAGCCTTTCCTCATAAGAGAGATGCTCCAGTCCCTTCATCATCTTTGTAGCCCTCCACTGGACTCTCTCCAGTAGTTTGTTGTCTTTCTTGACATGGGGACCCCAGAATTGGACAGGGGACTGNTAGCCCTCCACTGGACTCTCTCCAGTAGTTTGTTGTCTTTCTTGAACTGGGGACCCCAGAATTGGACACAGTACTCCAGATGTGGCCTCACCAGGGCAGAGTAGAGGGGGAGGATGACCTCCCTCGACCTGCTGGCCACACTCTTCTTCATGCACCCCTGGATGCCACTGGTCTTTTTGGCCGCAAGGGCTCATTGCTTGCTCATGGTCAACTTGATGCTCACCAGAACTCCTGGGTCCCTCTCTGCAGAGTTGCTCTCCAGCAGGTCAGCCCCTAACCTGTACTGGTGCATGGGGTTATTCCTCCCTGGGTGCAGGACCCTACACTTGCCCTTGTTGAATTTCATTAGGTTCCTCTTTACCCAACTCTCCAGCCTGTCCAGGTCTTGCTGAATGGCGGCACAGCCTTCTGGTGAATCAGCCACTCCTCCCAATTTTGTGTCATTAACAAACTTGCTGAGGGTACACTCTGTCCCCTCATCCAGGTCATTGGTGAATATGTTGAACAAGACTGGACCCAGTACTGACCCCTGGGGAACACCATTAGTTACAGGCCTCCAACTGGCCTTTGTGGCACTGATCACCACCCTCTGAGCTCTGCCATTCAGCCAGTTCTCAATCCACCCCCCTGTCCACTTATCTAGCCCACACTTCCTAAGTTTACCTACGAGCATATTATGTGAGACAGTGTCAAAAGCCTTGCTGAAGTCGAGGTAGACAAGGTCCACTGCTCTCCCCTCATCTACCCAGCCAGTCATGCCATCACAGAAGGCTATGAATCAGGTTGATTTCCCCTTGGTGAATCCATGTTGACCACTCCTGATAACCTTCTCTTCCTCCACATGCTTAGAGATGACATTCAGAATGAGCTGTTCCATGCCTTTCCAGGTGAGGATGACTGGCCTGTAGTTTCCTGGGACCTCCTCCTTGCCCTTTTTGAAGACTGATGTGACATTGGCTTTCCTCCAGTCCTCAGGCACCTCTCCTGTTCTCCATGACTTTTCAAGATACTTATTTTAATTGGGCTGTAGCTGTTTTTAAAAGCCACATTAAGTTTCAAAAGCCAACAAGACCACTGAAATTCTTTCCTTAACTTGTTCAGCCCAAATTTTGGAAATGATCCTCTAATAATATATGTAAGAACCATTGTGACTAGAGACAGACTGAAGCAAGTGAACAAATGCTTTCCCAGAGCAGGGCCTGTTCTCCCTTAATCAAATCCCTTTTAGGGCTCGTTCTGTGACTGCATCCCATAACCCCGCAAACAAACATGCTCTCAGAGCATGCTACAATGTAAGTTATAAAGTGACTAATTATAAGACGCTTGCAGTTAAATTTTAGATTTGCCTTTAAGTGGCTGTTTGCCAAAATCAGCAAGTTATGACACATGTATATAAGAGCCAGAAATCCTCCAAATAGGCATGCTCATATGTACATTGAGATAAACTCAGAACAGTTATTAAAATGTGGTTTTGTCAGTTGTGGTTCTAAACCACATCTTTCAATTATTATCGAAGTAAAAAACAAAACAAAACAATGGTGTACCATAAATAGAACTTTTGGATAAACTTTTGGCATCCAGGATTACATGATTTAGCCTCTAATTCCCAACATCTGCTTTAGATTGATTAGCAGAGATAGTCAATACTAATTATTTTGAGGTTTAGCAGCTATGTAAAACATAACTGTGAATCTTGATAATTTCATGGCTCTTAGCCTTCAATTTCTGAGCTGTTAGTAACCACAAGACATTTAGTTGACACTTGGTGTTTTATTAAGTTTAAAGCATATGCAGATTTGAGACAATCTTCTGATTTTCCTCCTGATTTCCTTCAATTGGATTATCATACCGTTTGTGTTACTTTGCCCACCAGTGGGTGAAATTTTTTGTGTTAGTGACCTGAACGAAAACCAGCCACAGAGAACTCTGTATGAAGTGGACATCGGGAAAAAATCGCTGCACACAAGAAAAAAAGCAGGAGCTTTTAAATGCCTTACTAATAATTTTTATACCTCTTCCAAAGCTCAACACGTTTTACTTATGGGGAGCAGGACTCAGCGCCGTTGTCTGCCTCCTGTTTCTCTCCACTTTAAAATTCTGAGTCAGATCCACCATATCGCTTTGCGACGGCTGGCTGTCAGGCACCCCGCAGCTCATCAGCCCTGTTGGCAAAAATGACAATGGTACATACAAGGGCACAATGACCTTGGTGTCAACGATAGTGTTCACCAAAGACTGGAGGGACGGTAAAACAATAAGTTTTATGGCTTTTGGCCAGCTGGCAAATGTAAGCTTTTGTAGGACTTAATCCATATGGATGAATGTGGAACTAAACAAAGCAAAATGATACTCTTCCTGGGTCTCAGCTAGAGGAGGGCCAACATGTTTAATCAGTGCAAAAAGTTGTAGTAGGAGGTAAAAGTAATAAAGTTCATGGGGATGTCTGAACCCTTTCCTTCAGCGAGTACTCGTCAAATTAGAGAGAAGTGTTGCTCTGTGTGGGTCACCTCCTGGTGAAGTATGAGCTTGTGAGAAGCAGATCCTTTTCTTTCGCACTCAAGTTTGGAAACATGTCTTGTTTCTACTGATTATCTTCATATAGAAACTGCAGATCCAAACTTGTAAATCCTGTTTTGCAGAGATAACCCTTGAATATGTAAGGGTTCTCACAACAGAAGCATACTCGTGAACAAGGAGTCACATCCCTATCCCCAGTACTGGTGATGAAAGAAGCTATTTAGGACTTTCCCTGCTGTTGGAAGTGTTATGGAATACAGATTCAAATTCTGCTTTCCATCTGTCCTCAGGAACTGTGCTTAGGAAACTCTACAGCACCACTACCTTTAAAATCATGAGAGAGGGGTATGACAGAGGTTGACTCCAGGTCAACAGCCCTGAGAGCTGAGGGGGTTCAAAGCTCCTGAGTGGATAACGATACAAACCACATTCCATGAAGGGGAAAGCAAGTGTATGGAGTGAATCTTTATCTTGGTGAGGTAATTGTTGATGCTCAAATACAAGCATTATCACATAGGGAGAAAGTGCAGCTAGAAACAGAAATAATCCGTATAACTCCAATGTTTCTCTGCAGAAAACCATGCACCTTCAGCACAGTTAGAAAATGAAAAGAAAAAATACTTCAACTCAAATGAAAGCCCTCAAATATATTTAAAACATTTTTTTATATGCATCATTGCTGATTAAGACCTTGTTTTCCCCTAAAACAGAAAAAAGAGAAGGAAAGTCTAATTAGATGTCATGGAGCTGTGATGGTTTCTAATTCATTGGATAGATTAGCTGTCAGCAAGATAAATGAATCATCCATAGATAACTCATATTGCCGTATTTATGAAAGCAGGATTGGAAAAAAAAGCAGTCAATAAAAATTAAATTGAAAATGAAAATATTGTTGCTGGACAGCTTTCCAAATGCATGCAACAAGAGAAAATAAAATGTGATAAAAAGTGAAATGTGAAGTCTTTTAGTTATTTCTACTATTGTTTATATGTTCTATTGTTGAATTGTTTATATGCCAAGCATCAGCTCTGCATGTTGGCTCATGAATCTTTTCTGTTTCTTATTTAGACATGAGAAGAGTGGCACGGGTACAAAATGGGTAGATTTTTCCAAAGAACTTTTAGTAGTGCTAGTAGCAATGGAGAAACAAGTTTAAGCTGAAGCAAGACACATAGTCTCGAATAGATGCGGGCATTTATCCCAGACATTTGGAAAAAAAAAATCCCATCTCCTCAACAGAGGGTACACTATGTTTAGCATGTGGGAAGGTGAATAAGAAATGATCAAAATACCTAACAAGACCAACTGAGGGATGGTGGGGAGAGAAGTGATGAGCCAACCTGATTGGAAGGGAATAAAGTTCCCGTGCTTGAGCACTAGAAAATATCCCAACCTCCCTTTCCCTCCAGTAATGTGGAGGAAACATAGGCAAGCTTTGTGCAGCACCACACCAGATGTATTGCCTCTGTCAAATCTCTTTGATCAGATTTTCTTTTTCTATTCTTAGCATTTTTGTTTTCTGACACCAAAGTTAAAAGCTAGTCTGACGAGCTTGAGATTTTACACCCATAAAATAAACATTAATTAGAAATAAGAAGTTAGGGAAGAACATCTCCTGTACTGTACACTGATGAATAGGTATTTGTGTCGAAGACTCAGGAACTAAGAAGTCTTAAGTGTGGGAAGGGTGTGGTGCTCCACAGACATGGAAAATGCTGAAGAAGCTCCAAATGTCCATCACTCCATGAAAGTACCTCTATAGCCCAGTAGCCACCTAATCACGGTGCTGAGACCAGAGGAAGCAGCAGAGCAGGTGTTAGATTACATTACAGTCCATCGCACATGACCTCTGGAAGAGAGGGTGTAGGAAGTTTGAACACAGAACCCATCAGTCAGTGAAAAAGAACTTCAAAAAGAATCTGTGACCAACATCCCTCTGCGTGGATCTAACTGACAATAACAGAATTTCTAGGGGATGCTTGCAGTGGGTAGCCTTACAAATTATCAATATAATGCTGAATTAACTTGCTTCAAAACCATATATCTTTTTTATGAAGAGTGCTGCCTGTTCTAAACATCAGAGGCCCGAGTCTGATCCCATTCACAGCTCAATGAATCAAGAACACTCCCAGCAAGATCCACAGAATTTATTTAACGAAGAATGAGTGAGTGACAGATTGCATCCTGGGCTCATCCCAGGAGTGAAGCATGTGACCCATAGTTGAGTCTTATTCTTTAATGGTAAAGGGCTTTTTGAAATCCATTTAAGTCTATTAGTGCTCCCAGAAAATTGTGCACTCACTCATTTTCTCAAAATAAATATCCTGGACTTAATGGAGCGTAGTGTCCTTTCACTACCAGTACCCAAGAACTCCAATTATGCGTTATTAAGCTATTAAACTGAACTGAACGGAAAGAACTGGCGCTTACTGGCAAGATCACTGTTCTGAAATGCTTGGTAATAAGCTATGGAAAAATTAGCAAGCGGTTATAAAAAATGCCATCTACTACCAGCTGCTATCATTTTGTTTTCTCTAACAGTTAGAACACATTTATGAGCACATCTTATGCATGTACACATACACGCAGAGGAAGGCGCACACAGAGCTCTACCTGAGCTGTCACAGACTGAGCTGGCAGGGGACTTCAGCAAGCCAGCTCACTCCTGAGCAAGTTGTAGGCTAGTTCGTGCAGCATTTCCCTCATAAAGACTGTGTCCCCTCTGGAAGTCTCTAAAATACCCTCAAACACCAGATAGCACATAGGGCTCTACAAACTTTAGGATGTAAAGCAAAAACATTCCTGACCCCCCATATAGCTGACGGGGTATTTTGATAACAAGTGAATCAACACTAGAGCTTCCTTCTGTTTATTGTTCTATTCGGGATGCAGGGAAGTTGGAAAGGGGAAAAGTCAGACATTGTAAACTTGTTACACTCTTGTAAGGTGATATGATCCATAAATTTGGGATTTCCAAGTAAAAAGATGATGGCAACATTATAAAAGGCTTCAGGGATGTGCAAACATCACAAATTCACCTGCTTGAAAAATCAAGGAATAACTAAGTTATTGTTGACTTCAATGCTAACCTCTTCAGTCACTTGCTCTATGCCTCATACTTAGAGTGCTGTTCAAAATCCACAGCCAACCTTCATGATCTTTGCATCACACTGTACATGTGCCTTCATTGTTTTGTCTGCAATGCTGACATCCATTATATATTTCATTTATTTTATTACTCTTTCTATTTTTACTTTCTGACATCGATTTTATAGGTGACAAACATTCCCTTGAGTTATGACTGAGTTGCCTCCTCACTCTTTCCCTAATACATGCATTAAAAGCATATGTTTGGATCTGCTTGCTCAAAATTGCCACAGTACGGAGTGAAAAGAGCAAGTAAAAATGTTAATTAATTATGCAGAGCTGATGGTGGAGCTAAGCCAGAGCTACTACCCCTCTCTACTTTTAGCAGCACAACGCAGTTCATCTCCATGGAGATTTATCGTCAATGTCCCCAAGAAGAAAATACAGTCTCCTGAAAGGCTGTAATAAAATATAAGTTTACATCACACCATATAAAGTTGTAAGGAGTTCACTGATTGCACAAATAAGTAGTTACAGATTTATGACTGCAAACACAGTTTTTTGCACTCACAGATGAGCTCAGGACCCATTTCATTCAATACTCCTATGGGCCACTGCAGCCTCATACAATGTACCAAGGCGTAATCCGTTGACCTGCCAGACTGAAGGAAAAGCACTGAACCCTTTCATCCATCTTCACACAAAGTACTGGCTAGAGCTACAATTTCCAAAACATCATCCCTAAGATTCGATACCTGAATCCCTGTTTGCATGCTGTAAATATAAGTGATCCAATCACACATCTGCTGGGCACTTATGGTCTCTTTGCTGCTATTGAAATGAAACTGCCTTTACCCACATTTGTTCATATATATGGTCAGCATGTCTGCATGCATGAATGAGGCTTTAGGGATTTGTTTGGCTGGTGCCATTCCGGGATAGGGTAGGGATGCTGTCTTGCGAGGGGAGTGTCAGGTAAAAGACCCAGATGGGCTTCTCAGCTTGTGCCAGCAGCCTTTCTTCCTTCTTTTCAAACACAGAATCAATGACATACATTTGATATCTTTTTAAGTAGAAACTCATGATAATCATAACCAGGGTATCACACAATAATGGAAATTATGTATGGTCATTTCAAATTGGGACAAAGCTAAATGCACATTCACTTCTTGAGGAATGTGGATTTATTGTTTCATATTCTCAGCCATTAAGATCATGAAAGGAGAAACCCTCTCCTACAGTGACTTTTGTATTTAGTAGGCTGGAGGTAAGCAAGCATTTCTGGATTGCAAACAAGAATTTTGGTACATTATAAAAAGGCTTACATTTTTGATATATACTTTATACAAATAAGTATAGGATATTATTTTTTTACGTAATAAATTCCCCAGATTCCCCAAACACATATGTTTTGTGTTATACATGTTTAAAAATAACATTTTAAAAAAGCATTTAATGTATGGGAATTAGATGCTCAGGATCAATTTATTTATGCTTTTTTGCCTTGTGTATATTTTTGTTCAACCTTTCCTGAGCCTTCTTTTTCCCTCCCTTGAAGGAATGTAGGAGGCAAACATATCCAAAGGTTAGTGACAGGAGACAAGTGGATTTTGAGATAACCTGTAAAATAGAGAGAATGATACCACAACTATACTGCATTTCCAGTTGTCAGCCACATGGCTGTTGATTAGGAAGGGAAGAAACTAAATAAAAATACTTCAGATGTTAAAATAAATCTTTAGCTTTTTTGTAGGATATCCATTTACCCCATCCTTTTGAATGCTTTCCTTTTACAGATATTTCCGAGCTCTTGAGTTTCTTATTTCCTTCAATTCATTTTTCCCCCTAATATGTTTCTCCCCTTTACTGGACTTCTTAAGATTCTCATTTCACTTGTCTCTGAGCATATTTTCCTCTGTTTTTTAGGACCAGAAGTCTGTGTGGATCAATTAACAATGTATCCGTTGCTTCTCTGTGATGCTTTCTTTTTCCCAAGCACTTTTCAGGGTACCAAGGAGAAATGCTAAGGAGTGTAGATTGGAGGACAATTAGTTTCTTGTGTAGCTTTTGCCTCTTCCCTGCTATGCCACTTCTTGAGTTCTTGCTGTCTTCATTGTACTGGCACTGAGGAGCTCAGTTCATCACTACTTTGGATTTTGTGCAGATGCTTATGCTCTGGCAAAAAACGTTTCACTCACAATAAATGAAAACTGCTACGTTAGGTGCAAGTGGTGGAAAGAAATGCACTCCAGTGAAAATGTTTTTCCTTATACTTGGGTTTTGGTATTGCTGCACTTAAGAGCTTCCTGGATACTGGATACTGCAGATGACACTGGATACTGCAGAAGTTCCACAGAGCCCTCCTGAAGGAGCATCCATACACTTGCTGGAGACCACAGCAGCAGTGACCTCCACAGGGTACCTGCACACCTGCCCATCTCTTGGGCCCCAAGAGTGGCTATGGAGAGCCAGGCATGGCTGTTGGGGCTCAGGAGGCCCTGGTGATTTAGGGTTGAGTGATAAAAAAATGGACCAGTTTTCACAAAACTACTCCCTCCTCACAGCAAAGACGCTGTCCCTGTCTCCGCCACTTGCCCTCCACTGCGTCTTCAGACAAGTGGTTTAGTCACGCTCCTCTCTTTGGCCAGGCCTGTGAGAAATGGGACATGTGCATCATCTGAGCCTGGCAAAAAAAAAAACCCAAACCCAAGAACATTTTGATGGGGGGCAGCCTGCCTGTTGCTTGAGGCCCGTGAGCCCGGGCAGTCCCGCTGGCTGGAGGGCTGCTGGGCGGAGGGGGGCCGGGTTGCTGGTCCAGCTCTGCCCGTCCAGCTGCAGGCAGCGGTTTCGCCGTGCAGCCAGGCGGCTCGCTTCCCCCTCTCACCGCTCTGCTCCGGCCCCACGCTCGCCCACTCACCCCACAGCCCTGCGCTGCCCCGTCCCCGTCTCCCCGTCCCGCCGCCGACACAAGATGGCGCCGCAACCCCCGCAGAGCCGCGGGCCGGTGGCTGACAGGCGGCGGCGGTGCCACGGACAGCCGCCGCCGGGGTCACGAGTTGGGCCTGACCAGCCCTCAGGGGATCGTCTGAGGAGGCCGAATTACAAACTCCACAGAAATTCACGCGTTGGCTTTTTTTTTTTTTTCCGGCATGTGTAGCCATAACGGTGGGCACGGCCGTGGTACCAAGCAGGGGAGATGGCGTCCTGACTTCGAAAACCCAGGCTGAGCGCTGTAGCCACTCGCGGAGGGAGGGAGGCGAAGACCAGGCGACACAGATATGCCCACCTTTGGGTGACGGTCAGGGTGCAGGCGCATGGCTGACCTCCGCTGGGTTTTGGTCTGCGCCTCTTGGCTGCTCCCCATGCGGGTGGCTCCCACAGGGGCTGAGGCCACCAGCTCCAGGGGCTCGGCGGGGGCTGGGGGGGGGAGGGTTGGCAAAAGG
>VZSZ01000684.1:71601-95488 GCA_013398815.1 Ibidorhyncha struthersii
AGGGCCAAGTTTTTCTTTTTCTTTTTTTTCCCCTCAGCAGCAAATTTTCACGGGGGCCTGGGCTCCGAGGAGCTGTGGTGGGAGTTTTGTGCCATGAATGTCTATAGGTTACCTGCCTGTCCTCTTGGGACTCGCCTGAGGAGTGAGAGAAAGTGAGGCGAAAAGGTGGCACAAAGCCATTTCAGCTGCAACACGCTGGCTGGACTGAAGCAGATCAAGAAGAAGTCCAGCGTTACATGCGTACAGTACCCATATATATGTATGTAATGTAGTCTAAGGACATTACTGAGATGCGGAGGGGGGGGGTTGTCTCTGCTTCTCCAAAATCTCTCTTACCTCTGTGGAGGGAGGGATGGCGTGAAAAAGAAAGGGGCTGTATGATGCAGGGATGAAATCTGGGCAAGGGCGGCATGGTGGTGGTGCATTAGGAAGGGAGCTGTGTCTTTACGAGAAGGATTTTGTGGTGACTGTTAGGAAGCCGGGAGCAGCGATGCCCTGCATGCCGGCTGAGGAGCATCGACGTCAGGTTTCCTGCTGCTGAGTCACTGCCCAGCCATGCCTGGCACCGGGAACTGGGCGCTGCGGCACGACGTATATAAATAACCTCACCGATGACTCCATGGATGTGCAGTGCTCTGATAATGGCCTGGTTGAAGCTGTTGTCCTAAAGACCCTGTGCCAGCAAAATCAGAGAATGGGAATTTGGATGTAGTCTGGAGATGCAAAGAAATGTGGTATTTTGGTGGGGAAAGGCCAGCATTAGCTGAAACTGGCCATAAGCAATTTATCGCCATTTCCAGAAAAAGGCAGTTGATAATAACGTTCTTTTTTTCCCTGCCCTTCCCTGAGTACAAAAATATCACATTCAGCTGTGCAGATCTCCAAACTGGCGCCAAACCTGGAGGAGCTGTGGTAATTGCAGATATGTTCTCATTTGGCCAGGGTGGAGCAACGTCCAGAGCTGGATTATGTCAGTCAGACTGACAAAGCAGAACAAAGCATCCCCACAACAAAAAGCTCAGGTTGTTTGTGACTGCTAGGCTCCTGGTGAGGAGAAAACCCTAAGAGAAACTTCATAGTCCTTTAAAGAGAGCCCTTAGGAGTTTTTTTTCAGCCCTGCAAGTTATTTTCATTAACAGGCTACTTGAACACGTTGTAACTTGCCTAACAGTAATTTATTAGTTACTATTATTGTACTTTGCTGGAAAAGAAATATGTAGAGACCCAGACCTTTAAAGGTCTGGCAAAAGGCAGGTGTAGCTAGTTACATGGTGCAGAATTATGCTAAACAACATGGTCAATGAGAATATAAACAGGGAATGAAGCAGGCTTTTATACAGAGCCTTGTCTCTGATGTATCACCACGCAGCCCTCTTTTCAGCACTCCCGGCCCCCCCTCCCCGCAAGAGTTTCTGTTTCAGTCACAGGCAAAAACAGGGAATAAAAACCTTGGTGTATTCTTTCAAGGCCTCATCAAAGACTTTCACTACATTGTCAAAGGAGGGCAGTCTCAAGCAAAGCAAAACACTTAAAAGCCAAATCCCTATGAACCTAAGTGTTTATGAAAAATCCCAATAAAGATGCTCCATCTGAAGCTGAAAAGTCACTGTCTGTACACTCCACGGTTACATTTTCCATAGCCATAGGAATGAACGGGCTCTCCCCACTTTGAGTGCTTTTATAGAAGACGGTGAAACAAGAATGCAAAATCATAATGGTTAAAGTGCTAATGTATAGCACTCTGCTATGTAAGCAGAGAACAGAGATGAGCTGATATTCTTGTGAAAGGAAGAGTAAATAATAAACTAGACTATTAAGAAACATGAAAAACTTACGCTGTTCTGTAGCTAATAGATAACAATGACAGTACCCTGAGGATAAAGGTAGGAGAAAGCAACTACAATGAGTCTTTCCATAGCAGTATATCTTTTTGTAGAAACAAAATACAGTAAAAAACCCTCAGAAGACAAGTTGGCTGTATGTGTTATTAATGTAGGAGAAAGAACTGAAAGTGTCTTTGGCCCCAGAGAGAGATCTGTGTGCATCACCCGTCTGCTAAGAATGAGGGCAGAAAGGCAAACTGCTGAACAGTGTGAGGAATAATGGATGAACAAAAAACCTAGACATAAATCTGTTAGTAGGATGAAGTATGAGGCAGTAGTGGCAACTTGCTAAAATTAAGCCAGTGAATCTGAACATTAAATGTATCTCTGGTGCACCTTACTTGATTCACTGAGAATACACTTGGGATGCAGTTGACAAACGGCATTTATTAGTGGACTAATAGACTCAATTTGAACAGAGAGAGGGAAATAAAACAAATGATTGACATCACTGAGCATTTTCTTGTGGTAGTTTCTGTAGGACACTGTGACTTAGTGTATGCATCACTCACATGCAGGTTGCTCAAGTCACCAAATGCTTCATGCCAGGAGGCAGCACGAAAGTCCACTCCTCCAGCCCCAGCGCCTCTGTGCCTGCCCTAGAGAGCAGCTGCCAGAGCTGTGTCAGATTTGTGGTGCATGCTGCACTGTGCCACCCAGTGACTACATCACTTTACAGTCCAGTGACCTGTAGGACCTGAAGACCTCAAATAATTTGACCATCTCCAAATCAATGTTCTATTTTAGGCCAAGATTTATTTATTTGGTTAATGCATTTATTGACATCTATGAATTTATTATAAAAAAATGTTTTATTTAGACTAAAGGACAACCCTAATTAAAAAAAAAAAAAGTAGGGCATGGATGAGAAAGCAAGACAGCCTGGGGAAAAGCCCAAATGCAAGATGTTAAACTCTGTGACAAGAATTCAGATCTTAAATAAATGTAAATGGTCAAAGCCTGGTGTTAGGCAATACAGGTGTATTGCTTTGTGAGGTGCCTTACTTCTTGTATTGTTTCTGCTGAAGATGACTTTCAGAGACAAGACACCAAACAAACCCAGTTGTTACTGAGGATGACCATGTTCTTACAACCACACCAGGTGCCCGTTTGCAGAGGCAGTCAGGGTGGAACCTGTTGTTTTTTTATGCAAGACCATCCTGGAACTGGTTGAATACAGGTTGGTTTCCAGTTAAAAAAAATCCCCCAGACATGAGTGATGCTTTTTTGTAGGATGGTGATGCTGAGCTGTGTGAATGAAGAAGAGCTTCCCTGACACTGTGCCCTCTCTCTCTGTATCTCGTACTTAGTGAGGCAGATTTCCATCTGAGCTTCCACAGCAAGAAGGAAAGCAGGAGCTCAAGGGCAAGTCTCCAGCTGTCTAAGGATATTGTCCCTCTGGAGTCTCACCTGTAACTGGTAATTTGTTGGTGCAAATAGCCCACTTTGATTTTCTTCTTCTTCCAGAAGCCTCAGGCTAAGTGTTTTGTGGAGTGGGACTCCCACTCAGCCCAGCTGGAATGCAGGAGGTTTCTTTCTATGAGAGAGCAGAGTTGAGAGCAGTTCCATAGCTGGGTGCACTTTCTGGGTTACTGACTTCCTTGCCCTGTGCCCAAGTGCCTGTCTCTGCTCAGTACCCGCATTCTGGCACTTCTAAGAGGTTTCCAGAGCTTTCATACCTCTGGCCTGATCACTTCTGTTTTTCCTCTGGACATCCACAACTGTTCAGGTGGGCCAAACACAAGAAGCTGTTTTATCTTCAGCTGTTTTATCTGCCTGTATGTATGTGATCTGTTATATTTGCAAGTATTTGAAACATCAAGGAGCCTACAGGGTGCCTTAGATTTGTTGCAGCTGAAATCGGTGGAGAGAGAAGAGTTAAGGCCAGCTGAGAATCTAGGCCACAACATAACTATGATGTGTTGTTCTACATTCATTCAGTTGCTCATTACTTCTGTGATGAAAGAGAAGCACTGAATAAAATGGGTGAAAATGAATCTGTAGAACACGTGCATCACTTGTATGAATTCTGTTATAAACTTACTTTGTCCTCAACAGTATAGCTTCTGAGCTGTCTCTGAATCTCCATACATTTGTCTTCACAAAATGCCTCTGAGTACACTGCTACTGTCCTCATTCTACATGGTGTTTAGGAACAGAGAGATTAAGTGAACTGCTTGATGATAACCACATATTCTAAGTTCCAGTCTAGTGTGTGGACCTGGAGATCATTCTCTGTGCCAGATACTAATTATTGTAATAAAGGGACCATGGGATACAATTCCAGGCTTCTTGAAGCTCAGTTCTGGAGAAAGAGATTCAATAAATTTCTCCCGTCTCATTCCCCATTGTTGGTGTGCCATGGGTCTTCTCCAGCTCTCAGGCCACTTCTCATTTCATCTGTAATTCCTTCTCCCACATCACATAACTGAGCCAGTGGTCTAATATGCTGATAAAGGAGAATCCCAAGAGAAACTGAGATTTAGTTCTGCAGGCTGTAACTACTCATGTAATTGGCTGTCATCTCTATAATTATGCTTTGTCCAAAAAGCAGATCAAACCAAACTCGCTGGGGAGCAGGCTGTCAAAAATGACTAAACGTATCTCAGGGACAAAATGTCAGGCTTTGTTTTAAGAAAACAAAAATACAATACAATACTCTTTTTAAGGTGTTTTTATGATTTTAACAAACGATGGGCAAGAGAAGGTATAATGCCAAACATTAAATTTTTAAATGATGTTGTGATACTGCCATTTCCGTGTTGCTGTGAAGTGTGAGTGGACATATCCCTTACATTGTCTCAGATCAGTAAGGGACCCAGTGAACTTCCCTGTGAGTTTTTTTTGTATAAGTAGCCCACGTCACTAATCTTGAAAATTTTCTTAGAGAAGATTGTTCATGCTCTTTCAGGTGTGTGCAAATCTTTCTCTTTGCCGTTCTCTACATTGCCAAGGGTCCATTGCTGGTTTCCTTGGCAACTGGGGGAGAAATGGTGATAATTTCTGGGAAAGCTCTGTGAAATGTTCTTTCTCTGAAAAGTTTCCATTATAGGAGAGTAGTTCCACAATTACGTCTTCCTGGAAGTGAGCTAGCTGGAGCTCATGAGTGAAATCTTTAGTGGGAGAAGTTGGAAGCTGCCACCGGTGGATGTTGCATCTAAGTAAAGGCCACCAATGCAATCTGCAGCGCGGAGCCCATCCCCTGGTGAGGGGGGGTGTCTGCCTTTCCCTTTGAAAACGAAGGGCAGGGGGTGGGCTGCCCAGGGCTGGGCTCCCAGGCTGGAATTGCCAGTAGGTTATGGAGCCCTTTGAGTTGAGCAGGTCTGAGCAAGAGGAAAGAAGATGGATCTCAGGAGACCTGGGGAACACAGGCACCTTGGGTGGGACTCAATAAATTGAAAACTGATCTCTGCAAGTTCATAAGGATGTGCAGGTACCGTGAGCAGTCTTCTGAGGAAATCTATAGAGTTGCAACAAAGAAATCTGATGGGCAAAACATGATGTTACCTTATGACAGTTACCTGTTAATTAAACACCACCTTGCCTCTTTACCCATTCCTCATATAAAATTTATTGATTTCTAAACAGGCCTTTGGAAGAGTCATTTATGACACTGGAAGGAAGAATTGTCTAGTGCCTGCCTGACAATTTATATTGGTGGATTTCAACAGGAGCGAAGACAGTAAATTGTTGTGACAAGGTACAGTGCTGTGAGCAGATGTAAATTGCCAGCCCACCAATACTTCAGAGCCATTAAGTGCCCACGCTTATTGATTAGCATGTGCTTTCTCCTGCTAATGGCACCAATTTGTGAACAGCCAGGGTATGATTCTGACATTCATTATCCTTTCAGTGACTTGGAGGGGACTTGGCTAATTTTGCCCTTGACTTCCGCAAAAAAATCCTTTGTAGTGTCACTGGTGCTCTATAGACCTGGATTACATATACAGGGACTAGAAGCTAAGATCAAGGCTGGTAACAACCACCACACTGAAAACGCAAACAGCAGCTGTGTGTAATAAGCTGTGCATGTTTGTGTGTAGTTAGAGAGTTTGGTCAATAATGAGAAGAAAGAATGAGGAATAAAGGCTGACAAATCTTCTTTCTTCCCTGTCCACTCCCAAACCCACACAAACTCCAGTCATTTTACACTCCCTTTTGTGCCTTCAAAGAAGTCTTTTAGCTATCAGCCAGCATCTTACCCTGCAAACTCCTCAGATAAAACAGACTTCATGTTTCTGTTCCCTGAGAAAGGACACCATTGATCCCTTATCACTAATGATTAGCAGCAGACCAAATACACTAAAATACCTTCCCAGCCCTGGAAAAAAAAAAAAAAAAAGTGGGCTGAGATCAGAAACAGTCTTTCTGAGCCCTGGCAATAATCGCTTTTGTCCTTCGGTCAGTCACATCTCCTCTTTGCCTGGCAGAGGATGGGCTCACAGAAACGTGCTGAGAGCAAAAAGGCCCAAAGGAAATTTTGGCTCAGCTCTCAGGCATGTTTGTGCCAAGAACTTCATCTGGAGGGCAGAAGTCAGAGAAACCAATGAGGCAGAGCTGCGTCTGTGGGAAGGCAGCAGGGTTTGGGTGGGCAGGAGGTTGTGACGTGGAGAGGGGCTGATCAGCTCCTCCTGACTGCTCTAATAGGACTCATGTGGGGTGCTGCACACAGAAGAAAGGGATTTCTTCAGGCCAGGCCCTGGCCATTTATGTCAGGTTGTGAAACTGTACAAGCCCAAAGGTTTGTTGTCTGGAGAAAGTGGAAAACCTGCGTTAGGAAGGGAGGAGGCATAAAGCACGCTTGCTCAAACCAACCAATAACAGCTGCAAGGTGCTAGACAGTGTGAGAAGCTGGTGTAACAAATAAATACATGGGAAATGGATAATAGGTCCTCTTCTGGCACTTTTAAAATTCTTTTATAACTATTAATTTTATGACATAAAAAGGTCAAAGAGATGTCATTTTATCACTTAGTGCCACCATCTCATTAAGCAGCCGATTTTTTTTTTTTAGAGAGGAAAGAGCTTCGTTCTCTTTTTACAGAGGTTCAAGTAAATTCAGAAGAAAATAAAAATATTTGTTCTCCCTTGCCATTACTCGAGACTTGCAAGAACATGAATATCTACTGACCTCTTCACCCTCACAAATTTATAAATGGAAAACTTTTTGTGTTGAGAGCAAATAGTCTTTACGGAAAGAATAGAGAAGAAAAGATTGCTTTTACCTTTGCGATTAACATGGTCATTCCTTCCCAAAAAGTTTTTTCCTTTAAAATATGTGGGAAAGGTGACGCTACAGAAAGAGGTCAGAGACAGCTGAGCAGCCAAAGGGTGAGACAAAGATCCAGAAATCCCATTTTGTCACAATCTGCAGTTTCACTCGCACATCTTGTCATGATTCTCTAGTGGAGAGCAAATCGTAGGTGGTTTTTTTTTGAAATAATATAACCTTGCCATAAACTTTGTAGAATGAGAACAGGAACAAAAGGAGGAGGAATAACAGTGGAGTTACGTGAGCAAAAGTTACCCTAAGAACTGCGTAAAAGCTTACCAACTGATGGCTGATACCAAGTCACAAAGTGGCTGAGCCACTGTGAATGTTTGGAACTCAGCTGCATCTGCCACAAAATAGATGGAAAGAACCTTGTGCAATTTTTGAATGCACAAGGACATATCCTTGGGGAAACAATGGCCTTAATGATGAAGGTTTGAGGGAGTAGGAAAAATTCATTAGTCATAAAGAAATCCTGGTGAGCCACCCAGTCACTCAGGAATTTAAGATCATTCTTGTTCCCAGTAAGAAGGCATATAAAACATGTAAGAAGAACAAGTGTTGCAAGAACTGGATGTGAAGGAGGGAGTAAACAAAGGGAATTAATCTTTGGATTTTTAAAGTAAATTAAATCCCCTGTTGAACAAGAAATCTGACACCTGAATGGTATGACAAATCAATGTATTTGCCTTTCAAAGCCTGTTCTCCATCTTCTTTTGGTTAGTCCCAAAGAAAGATGCAAAACAGCCTGTGCAAACTACTTCCCAAACTAAAGTGTGATCTGACCACAGGACCTGCTTGTCACGTTGTGACTGCAGGATAGTACAGCTCACAAGTCACCAGGCTGTGCCCACTCCCATGTGCACATTTTGTTCAGTGCTTCATTCATCTCTGTTCAGGCAACTTGACTTGCTCGGCACAAGTATTTGGGACTTTTGGAACAGGCTCATACCTTGTGGGAAGATAAATGATGGACATACAGTTTGAGGACATTCATTCTTAGGTCACCTTAATCAGAGTTAGCCAAAACCAGGGAGGTGTGCATCATTATTTTGACATTTGGTTTTGTTCCAGTTTGAAATGAAATCCAATTTGTCAAAATTTCTGGAAGAAGTTCTCTAAGAAGAATGAAATTACACAGCAAATACCAACAACTTGGTATTTTTGCAGTGGAATATGCCTCCTCAAGAAGCAGGCATGCAAAGCCATTTGCCAAAGAAGTGTGGAGATGATGATGCTCCAGACTTGGTGTGGATCCAAAAGTTCATCTCAGCTTGAATCTGGGCATTGAAGAGTTTTGGGGCTCTCAGGTTTCTGCTTCCAGGACAGAAAATCTGGAAGTGCTGGTGGAGCAGTCCTGTCCTGGGGTACCATGCGCTGCAGAGATCTCCCCTCGAGAGCCATGACCAGCTCACAAGGCAACTTCCCGATGGAAACTTGAATTTGAGTCAGCAAAAGTCCTAATGGAAGACAACTCCGCAAAGTGTTACAAGTTTTATGAATCAGGATTTTTAAATTAAATGTTGTCCAACAATTATTAGTCAGTAGCCGTTGTAATTGCCTTCTCTGTATTCTTAACACAGAGAGAGCCCCTTCACACTAAACAGAGAAAGTGAATGGATGCATTGATTCTCCCTTCAGAGCTGAGCCAAAATTTGCATCTTTTAGTAGTTCCCTACAGTCATGGCATGAAGTTAGTTTACTCATCCCATGCTGATCCCATCTGCTTTGTATAAAAGGTCTCCGGGTCTGAAACACACTTCTCCACGTAGGCACACAGCTTCCTTTCCCCGAGCCTGACTGTCAACAGGTGGCCCCGAGTGCTGGGTCGTGTGGCGTTTTGAGGCAGGGTGGGTGCAGAGCAGAGAGCAGGCTCTTGCATACTCTTCCCAAGACAAATAAAACACAAATAAAAGGAAAGGGATTGAGATGAAGTTGTTGCAGGGCAAATCATCTCCATGGTCAGGTTTTGGGTGGTTTTGGCAATGATTCAAACAAAATTCTGCAGTCAGAAGAGAATCAGAAGGCAGCTGGGGGAGCTCAACAATGCTCTTCGCCCTGTTGGGATCATTTATCAAGCTGCCACTGGTTTGGTGGGAGTTAGATGAGTGTAGTGTACTTTTGAAAATACTTTCCTTGCTCTCTCTAGAATGTCCATGTCTAGACATTTATGGAATTGGCAGTTTTGCCTCGGTAAGTATGTTTTGCTAAATGTTGCTGTGTTAATTCAGGAATGGGCAGGCTTTTTTTAACCTGACTTGATAAGTGTCGTGGTTTAGGCCAAATCCCACTGGGGACGTGGGGGACCCCAGATGGGACCGACAGATGCTCCCCTCTACCCCTCTTCGAAGAGAGAGGCAGAGGAGGAAAAAGAGACTTATGAGTTTAGAAGGAACTAAACTACTTTAATGAAATATTAATAATAAAATAAAAAGAAAATAATGAAATATATACAAAACCGTATCAAGCTCCCAGGATGACAATCACGACACCGGCTGGCACTGGGGCAGTCCCAGGCTGGACTCGGTGACGGACGGGAACTGGATTCCGGATCTGCAGGCAGGATCGGGACCAACGGCAGACGAACAGTCCTCCTCAGATGTCGGCCATTGAAGGAAGAAAAGAGAGAGCCAGAGCCAGTGCTCCCTGCTCCCCCGCTTCCTGCTCCCACTCCTTGCTTTTTATACTGAGCATGATGCGGATGGGATGGAATACCCTGTTGGTCAGTTTTGGGTCACCTGTCCTGTCCGCTCCTCCCTGCAGGTGGGACCCCACTGTGTTTTTTTCTTCCAACCCTCCAATGTGGCAAATAACCAAGTTGGTTGGCCTTGGGTGTTATAGCGATAAGTATAAGCAAGAGCCTCTCCGCATACCACGTCTGGACATCAGCCATAACATTGGTCTTATCACTCTGAGAGAGCGAACATTGTCTGCACAATATGCTGTTAATTTCAGTAGTTAGAAGAGGCCCAGCTAAGAAGCAAAGTTACTGAACAAAATTGGTCCTGTTTTACCTCAAACCAGGACAATAAGAAAATGTTACTTAGGAGGTCATAATTGTGTATGTGCTGTAGTATTTGAATCCATGTATAATTTAAGTCAAAGTTTATGTGAGGTAGCCTTAAGTTCTGGATTTTTTTCTTTAAGGATGGGGAGGTTTGTAGGGGAGAAAGTTTGTATCGGTGTCCACAGTCAAGAACAGGTCAATGTGAATTCAGACCTCATTTGGGGAGAGAAAGGAAGTGAAGGAGGAAGGAAGAGTGAGGGAGAAAGTGATTATCAGAACCCTGATTTGCATAAGGCTACAAATGGAACTTGTACTTCACTAGACATTAATGAATCCAAACCTTGGTCGTGCTTAAATGGCTTTGGATTTTTGAGAAAGACATGAGGGAAAAGTTGGGATTGCTATAAACTTATTTTATGTTACTTTAGGTGGTGGATAAAGTGAAGTGGTTATAATGAGGCTTTCTCGCCACTCTTTAAGTATACTGTGATATCCAGTATGACAGTCCTCTTAAACTACATTTACAATTATTTTTTTTATAATATGTAAGTGTTAATTTCGTGCATTTATGGAAAATTGCATTGAGGGAAATCAAAGCTGGCAGATTATCCAGCCAATTTAACAACATAGTGAGTGTTGATGGATGTCAGTTATACACAATGCATAGTAAAGAGAAAAGACCATGGAGCAACTGTTACTCTGTCCATTAGATACTTGAGTAATGAGATTTTGAAAGCTTTTTGAAGGCTTGGTGTTAGCCTGGAAGATCTCCTATCTGCTCTTTGTCTACTGGAGATAGCACATTTCTTTTAATTTACAAAATGATTTAATGTGCTGGGGCTTTGAAAGGGATGGACTAGACATCAGTAGCGCCAGAGACAACTGCAAACTGCAGATAGCAAGAACCATTGGAAGCATTTCTGTTACACAACTTGCCAGGCGTTGTTTTTTTTTTTTCTTATTAGTCAAATATACCATGACAAACAATTTTATAAATTTGCAGTTTTAAGAAGCCACATGTAGAAAAGCATTCAAGGTTTTTCAAATGCAAAAAACCCACGAGTAGGTTGTTATGATTTTATTTCACTTACCAGTGGCGTAAACACCAGGTAATGAGGATAATGTGGTGCTTCTACATCCGTTGCCAGTAGATCATCTGAACACGCAGAAGGCACTTAACTTCTCTGCTTTGACAGATAACTTCTGGGACCTTTCTGCAGTGTCTTAGGCGATTAGAACCCACAGCCCTGCCCCTGCCTGCCTCTCCATGGCTGGCAGGTGACTGAAAGCAAAATACTGCTGAGCGATACCTGCCCATTGAGCCCAAATGGGAGCTCTGAGATCCCATGTGTTAAAAGAGTGTTGTGTTAATGCACCAGTGGTTCTCCTGCTCTGAGGTGTTGTGAAGAAACAGCAAGAGGGTCATAAGATGGGAAAGTCTTGTATAGTCTAAGTCATTGATTGTTCCCATGATAAATTGCAGTCACTTGGAACCCTATGTTATGGCCCAGATTCAGACAGAGTGCTGTCATTATTTCACGGGGACCTGGTATAAGACTTCAGGGTGGAACAGGATCAGAGGTCTGCACTAAGTTACGCTTTTGTCCTGTTTCTCTCAGAGTGATCATTCTGATGTTTCCTGTCCTTATTTTCACCCTTTTTATCAGGATTGCTTACAAAGCTGTTCAGTCTCACTGATTCTCTGATGAATCTTCTAATTTAAAAATAAAAGTTAGAGTTTTTAGCAAGCTTTAGGGACAGTAAATTCTGTAGACAGTTATCACAATGCATATGGCTGACACAATAATGTACAAATGAGGTGCTTAATGTAGGCTAAACCTGGACCGTTCCTCACTCAGAAGTGTTCAACACTCAAGTCAGAATTATTCAATGAAGCTCTAGGGTCTGTTTATCCTGGGGTATAGCTGTTTGATTGCAATGGGATTTAAAAATGCTCTTTAGTATTTTACTGGCTAGGAATTAACTGCATTATTAGAACCAGGCCATCAGAACAATGGGTTAAATTTGTCATTGAATATTAATTCATCTGAGATTTGACAAAAATGCTACTGCATTACAGTAAACACCTGAGAGATGCCTTCCTCAGAAATGAGTCTGTGTACAACAGGCAACAGCCCTGTCCGAAGTCCAGGGGGCAGGAACACCCCTGCGGGGGCTTCTTCTGCAGCCGTGCCTTGGGTTTGCCTGAGGAGCACCATTGCTGGTGAGCTGCAAGGGACGATGATCAGCAAAGTCTGCAAATGAAGCAGCGCCATTAGCATTATTTGTGTCTGGAGAGACTAGTGAGCAGCGAAATAAGCAGTTTATGATACAATAAACAGGGGAAACAGCAGAAATAAGGAAGTCTGTTTTTCTTCAAGTCCATGTCTGATTTCCAGCCTTGACCTCACTGCAATAATTGCAGCCTCTCCGGCTTGTCTTTTATGAGAGGCCTGTCATTCCTGCAGTTCCCTCTCTACTTAATCTTAAGCCTCTTCACAGTATCTCCAGGCCCTTCCACACCCACACCTACCAGTCTGAAAGAGGCAGTACCTGGCTGTGGCCAGTTCAGAACTGCATGTATGCTGCCAACTGGCGCTCTACAGGTGACGGATAAATGTTAAGCTTTAAGCTATGGCCGTTAACTCAGCAGGCAATGGAGTTTCACAAAACCCATTGGAATTTAGGGCAGGGTTCAGGTGCCTAGACATTTATGTCATTGCCTGAAGCTGACATGCTGCTCTAGAGACTTCCACGTGGGACTGGAGCTACGACACAAAATGTATTGGAGACCTGTACCTCTCTGGAGCAGCAGATGGAGGAGGCATGTGGACATCTAAAATAGCTCTAGATGCTTGTCTGAGCAATTGAATTGTCTCCTGTTATCTATTAAAGACTCTACTAAGTGTCAGATTTGATGGAAGTTGGCCAAGTATTACTGGGATGGACAAACAGATATCCAAATGCTACAGAATAGGCTTCATTTCTAAGCTAAAAATGGTAGTGAGTAGGCACTGAAAGTGAACATTTGAGCTACCCAAATGTATCATTGCTTGGTAATTAGATAGTGAAGAAAAGTAACTGGCTGTACAAGTCACTGTGAGCTGCTTCGAAAATGTAGTCAATTTGCAGTGACATACTTGAAAAGGATCCCTCTATCATTCCACTTTTTTCCCACACTCCAACTTAACAACTTTTCTCCCTCAGACTTCTAAGAAAATATGCGTATGTCAATAGTGTCTCCAAAATGGATGTGTCTCCAGACAACTAGATGGGGAACATTAATGTTCAGGGTGAAATTAAACCGAGATAACAACTTCTAGTCGTAAGCTTAATAGGACAGGGTGATCTAACAGCAAGGTCTCTTTATTTCCAGATTCATGAGTCAGACTTCCCATAAGCGCATATGTATAATTTTAGAATTTAGTGTGCAATAACTGTTCTTTTGAATTGTCCCCGAAAGCTTGCTTAGTTAGAATGATAACTGTCTGGAAGAAAGGAGTCAGCGTATGCTAAGGTATAGGATAAAAAAATTACATGAAAGTGTGGAATGAACACTGCAGTATAGAGTCCTTCGTATAGGGCCGTGGAGAAGTTTTAGCCTCCGCCTGTTTCAGCTTCTCTCTTTCTCTTGGTCGTAGCCTCTAGCCCAGACGGAGACACCCCTGTTCCAGCACCATGAGCTGAACTGAAGACGTGGCAGCCAGTTGCTTTTGCTTACGGTATATATGCTAATGGCTCAGCTGGATCAATTTCTCCATCTCACAGAATTATGAAAGGTACTTGTTAGTGCCTTGTTCCATTAGGACAGGACTATTAAAATGCAGAAGTGATTTCTCCAGGGCTATATATATATATGGCTGGCCAGGACACACAGATAGGATTTATTAGTATGTAGTGTACAATAAGTAGCAATCAATACTTCAGTCTTGGCGCAGTTTAATTCCGCAGAACAGTCTGAAGATACAGTTCATGCCAAATAGCAGCATAGGATTTAGTGCAGTACAGATGTATCTGGAATATTTTAATAAAAAGCAGGGTTATGGAAAACATTTGGCAGTTTCTGGAGCGTGCAGCAAATATCATATTATATACCATCTATAACAGGATAGCTGAGCATGTAAAATGTGCTAAAAAGATGTTGCATCCACATCCAATAAGAAGTTTCACCTTCTATAAAAATATGCCTATTTTTGAGGTTTCTACTTAGGCCAGACTTGTTTGATTTGGAAATAAAATCACATTTGTGCTGAACTCGACTTATTTAATAGCCTTGAAATAAGACATAAAACTTAAACTCTTCACAACAAATTCTGTAGTCTTCAGTTAAAAATGCTCTTCCTAGTACAGGAGAAAACTGAATTCTGGACTCTGAATCCCAAATGTTTCTGCTCTTTTCAACTGTGGCAGCAGAAAAAGTCTTTTTATTCCAATTAACCAGTTGTCAGACTAGGCAGCATTTCAAAGTGTAGCACTTAGAAGGGCTACTGTATTAAAGTGGAACTGTATTCTGCTCCCCATTAAGCTCCTTGGGTCCCTTGGTGGTATGGACAGTTGTGAAGAGATCCACACCTTGGAGGAGTGTAGACAGGACAAGCTGGCCTAAGGAATATTCCATACCACAGATGACATGCTCAGTATATAAATGGGGTTTGCCTGGGGGGAGGAATCTGTGATTGCTGCTCGGAATGGGCTGGGCAATCGGTCGTTGGGTGGTGAGCAATTGTATCACATCACTCCTTTTGTATATTCTTTTACCATTATTATTATTATTGTTATTTTCTCTTCTGTTACTGTTCTAGTAAACTGTTTTTATCTCATTCTGTGAGTTTTTTTTCCTTTTTCTCCCTCTTCTCCCTAACCTACTGGCCGGGGGGAGGCAGTGAGTGAATGGCTGCCTGGTCCTAGTTGCTGGCTGGGTTAAACCGTGACAGGTACTTTCTCTTGAGCCATTAGGGATGGAAGAAGACTGCTGATCATCATTGTCTTCGTTCAAACTTGAAATAATGTTGTTTTCCTCACTCTTTTCAAGGGTGTGAGCTACAGTGGAGTAAGTAACATTATAAAATCCCAAATAAATGTGCAAACGGAAACTTGAGCAGAGGAAATCTCTTATTTACCAAATTCTGTTACACCCAGTTGGACTCGTCTGAATAAAGCTAATCCTTTCCAGACCAGACCGTTGCTGAGTGCTAACAACATGGTCCCTGTGAGAAAGTGTAGTATCATGTGTCCCCTTTTCCTTTGGCATACAGCAGCCCTGAATGTGTTACTCTCACCCTTGCATCACTGCATATCCATGAACAGGAAGGCTACAGGTCCATGCCTGTGATGGGAGTCACTGCAGTGTTGACAAAATATTGACATCTGAAGGAACAGAGACATAGTAAGACATATCCACTCTGGAAAGGCACTGAAAATCAGCAGAACACTGGCAAAACGATGTACTGTATAGTGTGTTCTGAATGCACTACAAAGCTTAGAAGGAGGGTTGTATTTCTGTGGTATGATATGAAGGTGATTACGGCATGGGGGTAGTATATCTGGTCTTTCATGGCCTGTTCTTATTAATTGCAAAATTGTTGTGTCAAAAGGGCTATTGGGCAGTATCTGCTCAGTAGGAAGCAGAGAGGTGCTGCTGCTGTAACCAGTGTGGGCAGGTGTGGTGGTCTTTTAAGTAAAATTGGACCTTGGTCTGACATGAGTCTTTCTCTTGATCTTGTGTCCTTTGCAGTTTCTAGTGTCAAACCATTTCCAATGTCCATGCAGTGTTGGATTCCTATGCATGGGAAGACTGCCAAGAATCAAAGGCCTGTTGGAATGATACTTCGTGGTTAAGAGCCTAAATCTGATTTTCTTTCTGGCTTACCAGCAATGCATGTAGTATAATGTCTGGAACAACAATGCCAAAGTAGTGACCCCATTCAATTTTGCTTAAAGTTTTTTTATTTCTACCACCACAGAAGAGTTTCATGGCACAGACATTCCAACTTAGCGCTTGTAAACTACTTTTGTATTTGAAGTATAGTCTCTTACAGTATTTACAGAAAGGTTATGTTGCCTGATGGATTGTGTTCTGGTTTATGTCATGGTTTTATAGCTGTGTAAAAGCCAATGAAAGGCATATAACAAATAGTTGGAAATTCATTCTCTAAACCAAATCACTCATTAAAGCAGAGGACTGAATTATTTAACATATAGTAAGTGAGAAGTATGCGTGAGTGACTTCTTTACAGAAACGTAGGAAATTGCTAATGTTTGACTAGCTGTCAGTACTTTCACTTGTTAAATTTCAGTGTACAGAGTTGGCTTTGCTTTTCAGAGTGTTTTTGCTATCTCAAAATATTTTCTCTTGGAAGCCCTGTAATAAATACAGTGGGGAATTTGCATGTTTTTTAACTTTTGACCTTTAGATGAGACATTATTGATACTAATATTCCTGAAATACTTTGTCATGGTAGTTATGCCTTATCTAATGGTGAAAGAAACTGTTGTTACTCTTACTGGATGAAATTAAGGAACAGCCACATTGCTTGGACATGTTCCATTTCCCCATGCTATCTTATGGCAAGCCATTACTACAGACAGATTTAAAACAAAATGTCTGTTATGATGTATCATCTAAGAGCCCTTCCAGTAACACTGAGACAGGTGCTGTTTCTGATTATAAAAGAAAGAAGTATTACAATATGCAAAAATGGAATGCAATATATAATGGGTGGAAAAGGGAAAAGTAGTAAGAATATGTGTTTATATATATACATACATGTGTACAAATACACACACACATAGGAATCCTATGCATTTGAGCCTATACCAGCAAGAATTCGATAGCACCCTCTTATTTTCATATCAAAAAGCTTCCAAACTCTTAGTCCTTATCCTAGTATTAATTAGTTGAGGACTTTTCTGGTGGAAGTACATTAATTGGGTCTGCATGGTAGTTGTGGAAGAATATGTCGAAGTATTAATGGGAAGGCATGGTCATTTTTCTCATTCGCAATCAGTGATAAGACTGGTATAAGTGAAAAGATGAAGGAAGCTGGGAGGGTGATTCAGCAAATATAAATGTATGTCTATCAAGCAGGGCAGAAGTGGGGTGAGTAGGTTTTACAAGGAAGAGAGATTTGTATTTGATGCCATAGGACAAGAGAGTGCTGAAATGGCAGAACCCAGAAACGTGGCATTCAAAGTCGGAATGAATTGAAAAAAGAGGATGAAATATTCAAGAAGCGAGTTAAAGGTCACAGCTGGGACCTTCCTACCTGTGCAAACATAGAAAGAAGGTTGGGCTTTTCTGGAGGAAAAAGATAATACGGAGGAAGAAGACATGTTAGTACACTTACTGTGTAGTACAAGAGCTGAACCAGAATCAAAGAATGCCAGTTCACAGTCTTGGTAGCTTAGGGTAATGAAGGCAATCAGGCATACCACACAATCAGGCATAAAACCACAATATTAATTGAGTGCCACAAGATCTGCTTTGAAAAGGGCCTATATTGGAATTTGTGTTCCTTCAGGCCTTGGAAAAAAACCTTGAGAGAAACATCAGCTAAATACTTCAAGTAACAGAAGTGAAAAGGAGGTTGGGAATGCCAGTTTATGTACTGAGTATGAAGTAGGCTTTTATGATCCTGTTGCATCAATGCTTTTGTTCATTATTCCCCTGCATTATTTTTCTGAAATATCACCATAAACACAACCATAACAACTCTTCTGGCTGTAGGAGGCCGTTTGGGATGTTTGCCTCGGGAGTATCTATAGTTACTCAGAATAAGCTACTTAATAGTCAAATCTCTCTGAGAACAGAAAATTGCATGAGAATTGTATTAATGGTATGGAAACATGAAGATGGTATTTTTGTGTAACAAGAGCTGAGTTGAAATGGCTTCCCCCGCTCTGTGCACTATGGCTCTTCGCACAGACACTTTTGCTGTTCTGGGCTCACTAGCAATTAAATCATTGTAAATTAAACGGTGCCAGAGAACATTTCTTGGCAGTGAGATTTGGTCTTTTATGCTGTTACACATTTAAAGCAGTCGCCATCACAGCTGTGGTCCGGGTCAACTAGCATTCCCCCCCAGATTCTCAGGTGTCTTTGGCAGGAACGTTCCCTCCCAACAGAACTGCCCTGCTTTGAGGGCTCTCACTCTTCAGCTGTGTGGGTGCAACCTTTCCGATTGCATTGCCAGAGGATGCTCCCAGGGACATTTCACTATTACTGCAGATGCAGCCTGGCTGGAGTAATCTAATCAGTTGTAGTACGCATCTCCATTTATTTTGGTGCACTGGCACTCCTTTTAAATTAAGAGCAGCTTAAATGTATGGATGATATTGCCAGTGATAATTCTAGGCCATTTGTTCATCTGAGCAGGTGTCTGACTCATTAAGCCCTCGGTGCACGTATTCACTATAATGCACACAGATGGACATGGTAGGTACCCAGCAATTAGGCTAATGCAGAATTAAATGAAGCTGCACTTGACTGTTGTGTACATGAAGAGATAAGAGATAGTCCAAAGTAGGTCTTTAGTGTCCTATTTTTAATATTTTATTTCCATAAAGTGCCTACAAGTATTTTATTTAGGAGACCTGGTACGCTTTCTTAGGAAAAGTGAACATCCAGCACTTTAATAATAAAGATGAGTATAATGTACATCTTAAAAATATTCTGAATGTGTCAAGTTGCTAAGCCCTACAAAGCTGCTGTGAGGAAAGGCAGTATTTCTGAGGAGCATTTCTAGATGGAGGCATCAAAGCTGAGAAGTCCAAAAGGATTTAAAATAGGAGTTGTGAAGTTAAAGCTATTAGTCCTGATACTGAACCCACCAGAAGAGTAACCATCTTTCGCTTGGCAGTCCCAATGCAGAACTTCTTCTCCAGTTATGTGGCTTTGCAGGGCAGAGGATGATAATGTTTATGCAGAGAGCTCTAATAAAGGTGGCTTGAGGTGGTATGTGTGCAGGAGCAGGTGTCCCTTTCTGGGTCGCAGCTTCACTGCAGAATTTTGCTGGTTTTATTTTCCTCTCTCTATCATGCGTATAATCCAGTTTCAGGTTTCAGGTTTTCTAGGATCCACCACTGGAGATGCAACAAAACTGGTTATTAAGACTGTACTTTGGATTGTGAGCTGTACAGTTTTGAAGTAATGTGTGTTCATGTAAATCTTAGTCAAATAAGCATTCTGAAAATATTAAACAAGAGCTATACAACTTGAATTTTTACATAGGAAATAGATTTTCTTCAAGAGTTTTCACAGGTTCTTGTCCTGGTATAAATTTTCATCTCTGATCATAGCAAAAGACTTACGGTCTCTTATTTCAGGTACAACGGGGGTGAGATCCTCAACAAAGTGCAGTTAATGTTAAGAAAAGATTAACACAGGGGTAGATGGAGAGGCATTTTTTTTACGCTACATACAGCTTTTTCTGTGGAATTTTTTAGATATCAGGCAATCTTGATAGCACTGGGAAGAGCTCATTCTCTCCAGAGCACCTGCACATTATGCAGCTGTTCACTGATTTCAGGGTGCTGCTTACTCATCCAAATGCCTTGTGCATTCAGAGGGAGAATGAGGACTATGGTGATTTCATCCAGGGTATGTGCCGATTATTGCAAGCAAAGCTGATGGGCAAATTTCTACTGCTGAGTCCGTTGACGTTTTCCACCTTGGCAATGAACAACAAGGTCACCAGTTGGAGATCCATCCATCTATCCAGCCTTGGATGGAGAAGGAGAGGGTTTGAAACAGAAATAACAGAGCTTAAAAGCGGAAGAAGAAAAGGTCAAAGGGTTATAAACATACACAAGGCTGCCTGGGCCAAACCTGATCCTCAGAAGCACCTGGACATTTGTGCTGCAGGCAGGGGCCTGGAGGGAGTGCTACTGAAAATAGAGTGTGTCCCCTGTGTTTGAGATAACCAAACATTTTCCTCTTTCTGTTGTCCTGGCAGACTACAAGAGGCCCGTCAGGGAAGCCCTAGCTGAAGTTGTCTCCCATAATTCCTGATAGGTTCTGACGTACTTCAAGGTCTTCCATTTTTTTTAGGCTTTGGGCATCTCATGGGACTCTCGCCTCCACTTTGGGCATCTCCTCCCTGCTGAGAAGGGGGAAAAGTTTTGCCAACATTTGTGCACAGGCAAGTGTGCCTGTTCTCTTGAAACTGCCTGGCTGTGGAGATTATTTATACTTCTTAAAGAGGTGGAATGTGAACTTCTTTCTTACAATACCAGTCCACCAGCAGACACTCATGTCGGAGGCCTAAGCTTATGGCAAGTTTTTCCTATTTGGTTCCCTCTCCAAAGTGTGTAAATTTCTTTAACTGACATTTAGAGATACACAACATTCTTAGTCCTAAAACTCGTTATTTGTAAGGTTTTGGGTATGTTCTACAGGCATACCATTTTTTTTTGTTTATTTACAGGTAGAAGAACACACAGTGAGATTTACCATGGCATTGTCTTCCATGGAGTACAACAAGACTTAGAGAAAAGTCTTAGATAGGATTTTAAGGATCAAATTTCATCATTTACAGGCTTTTTATTGAGAACCTTTTTTCCCATGAGCGGTCCTTTCCATTAGGAACTTAGGCTGTGGAAGAGGAATGACCCTTCTGTTTGTTAAGCCTAAGCCCCCACTTTAATGTGCAACTGTGTCACAGAGTACCATGCCCAAAATTTAATCAAACAGTCATAACATTTCTTCTCATGCAAATAGCATTGAGTGCAGTTGGAACGCAGAGGAATACAGGACAGATCTGCGCCTTAATCTTTCCATGAGTGTTTAACATAACAAAAGCAAATTGGTTGAGTAAGCTAATGGAGAACCATGTGTTTAGTAAGAGAAGGGAGACAAAGAAAGAAGTCTTCCAGCACATGGCGTGATGCTGTCCCATTCAGCTCCAGTTTGATGGAAACAGAGTACCTCCTACTTTACAGAGTCTAAAACTGCTTTTAAAAGGGAATGCTTAAAATAAATGCTTGTGTTACATCAAGAATGACTCTTTTCTTATGGAAGAGGCATAAGGGAGATTGTTTGAGAATGTTTCTTCAAAGTGAATGTTTATATTCCACTGGGGAATGGAGCAAATTTTTTCTGACAGGCATTTCACTGAAAAGCGTGAAATAAGAGTTTCTGATGCAGATAGATAGTCTTTGCAGCAATCCCTGAATGTACACAGCAACAAAATTGGACTTTGGGAAGCTGAGGGAGGGCAATATTTTAGTTAGATCATGTTACTTTCACATATTATTTTTCTTTGACTATTACATGCTGAGATATAGGAACCAATTCCCACTGAATTATACCAATAATGTGAAAAAAGAGCAGAGATATTTTAAAGTGCCTTGTCTGTTCATATTAGTGAAATAAAGTGTTTACTGAGCCTGTATTGTTAAATTTAACAAGCCATTATTGGATGCAATGAGAATGAATTTGAGAGGTTTCCCAGCCCACTGGCTTAGCTATGTATTTGTGTGCCACTAGAAATCACAAGCCAGATTCTCCTCTGCAGTAAGGTCACTGGCTTTTCCTGAGTGGGAGTACCCACCTGGCACAGGTGTCTCTGCAAGACACTGCACTATGCCATTTCTGAACAAGGTCAGTGCTTATGAGCCTGGCCAAAAAGTTTTGCTTCCAGCTCTAAGCTAGCTCCCCAAGCAATAGCTGAGGCATATCTGCATGGCACTGCCTTGTGCTGCGTAAACATACGTCAAGCAAAGTTGCACTGAACGAAAATCATGTTTTAAAAATCCTTTTCATGTTAAGGTCTATGTAGGCTTATTTAGTTCAGTCTAAGCTGTGTTCTCTCACTTCAGGATATCTGTCTTGCTGAGGCAAGCTAAGGCAATATAAAATAGTTTTAAAGCTACATACACACACAAACATGTATGCATTAAGCTTTGCGGTGGTTTACCTAAAGTGTTTTTTAAACCAATCTAGTTAAATTAGTACAATCTTTGTGTTTTGACAGGCAGAGAGACCCCAGTGCTTTGAAGTCAGCTGGACCTTTGCCAGCGTAGTCAGGATTATTTGCAAGATCTTTATGCTGTGCCAGTGCAGGGAAATGGCACATAGAGAAAAGAAGTTACAGTCTCAAAAGCTTATCTGTAAACTGAAAGAAGGATCTGAATGAAAGTTATCAACAAGCAAGTTGTGTCTTTACAATAATTAAAATTTGTAATAAGATGGTGGTCTCTTTCCAAAATTCACAGTCATTGAACTCCTCCAAGCACTGCTTCCCTATGAGTGTCTGATAAAAACAATCCAAACTCCTAAAACAAAATTAAAAAATCTAAACCGCAAACCTCATGAAAATAAAAACAATCAAAATTTTAGGGAAAAAAAAAACAAACAAAACAAAATAAGCCATCTGCCAGTAAATTGTTGATCTAGACACGGATAAACTATGACTCAAGAATAAAATATTCATAGTAATTAGAGGTACAGACAGAATAGAAACATCTTCTTTGCACTTGCTGTTGTTATGGTGATTCTTCCTCCAAACACTCTCTCCTCCTCTCAGATGACATTGGCTCTCTCCATGGCTTTCCATCTGGCTCTTGCTTTCTTGTTTATCCCAATGAAATTAGCTCGACTGCTCATTTGTCACCTTGGAGGTGTAGTCGCTGTGAACATGTGCGGTGCGAGAGAGCAGGACAAGCAGATGGTACTTGAGAACAGATAAACAGACAGATGCATTAAAGAGACAGCAAAATTGTTGGTATGAAATAGTGTCTGGAAGATGATGAATTGGGTTTGTGTTTGGGGAGGCATGGCCAACTCCCGCATGCAAAGAAGTGTCGTTCCCTCATCCTTGTTTTCTTTCAGGCTGCTGGCACATGCTGAGGGCTCTTCGAATTGCTGAAGCTCATGGATAAGAAGAACCAGGGATACCACGGTTCAGATAGTATGCTGGGGTTTCATGTGAATTGCTGGAAAATGCAACACATTTTCCTGGCTGCTTCTACTTAAGAAAACGAAAAGCATAGCTCCACAAATCTGCACAAATCGCTTCTGTTATTAACGTCTGCTCTTTGTCCTAGAAATAGCTCCACTCAGTGTGCCATTTATGATTTCTGTGGTACATTATTTATGTGTAATGAGTATGTGCATAGGAAAAATGATAATTTCATTGTACATTTATTTAACTGCATTAAATGCAGAGTTGGTCTGGATTTATGTCAGGAGTCAAAATCTCTTGTCCAGAATGAAACAATGAGAGTTATCGTAGAAAACCTGTGAGAAATTAAGGACACAAGCAGAGGGACAGCATAAATGCAGACAGAACAGAGAAATAGGAGTCATCTTCTATTAAAATGTGACCTAGTTGGCCCTATCCGCAAGGCCAAAAACAATCTTTTGGCCAAATGAGATTTTAAAAGATAATGAATATGGCATGTTTATGTGCATGGCACAGGAAAAGTATCTATTAAAAAAGGATATTCAGAAAAAAACAGGATAATATTTACTTTCAGAAATTAATACTACATTTGTATTAGTTACTGAGGTCAAATTTCTGTTTCCTGAAATACAAATGGAGTGGAGTTGGATAGTAAGGTCCAACAGCTAACAAACTTTACTCCGTGGAGATCTTACAGCAAGATTGACAAGTTGCAGCTGTCTAGACCTATACACAAACAGTCACAAAGACATACACGTAGCCTGGATTAATGAAAAGGCTGATGGTGGCAAAGGAGCCCACTTCCAGTCCCTGTGCGCTGCCA
>VZSZ01000684.1:95640-119327 GCA_013398815.1 Ibidorhyncha struthersii
AGAGGAGAGGAGAGGAGTTGGTTGAAAAGGACCAAGGAGGAAGTGGATTGAGAGACCACCACGGGTGTTGGTGAGAAGGAAGATGGTTTGTAGGAATTCCTAAACTACTGGGGAAAAGGTGGGACTGGGGACTAGTTGGGAGAAGACAGTCTGTTTTGGACAGACTCACAGAATGGGTAGTGATGGGGCTGGACTGCAAAGGAAGCAAGTGCTTTATCCATCACTTAGGTGGCAGAGCAGGGATGTCTTTGCCTCAGACATGTGTTTTGGCACCATCACTGTGAAGTCCTCCAGCAAAAGGCTTAGGCCTGTGACAAGGTAACACCAACTTTCGGAGGGAGGTGAGGGGAAGAAAAGTCCCCACCCCTTGTGTTGTATTAACCCTCTTCATTTAGCTACTTCCTTCCCTCTTACCCTGTGAGCCTCTTCTCAGCTCACCTGTAGAGGTTGTTCTGTCGCAAACAATGAGGACAACATAGATTATGTAGTTCCTCATCCATGGTGTGGTGAAACTTGTTTTTGACTATGCTGCTGAGAAGTGGGAGCTGACTCTGAGGTAAACACACACATACATGAGTCTGAGAAAATGAACAAAAGGTCATAACTGTTAAAATTAATTCTTTTGGAAGAGATTGAATATTGTCAAGGCCTCGTTAATGGGCTAGAGGGTCTTCCAGGATTTCCACAAACCAGGCCTATAAGAAGTGGTGATTTAATTTGGTGTGGTTCCTTGGACTGCATTTCCACTCCCCCCCCCTCCCACCCAGTCTTTTAGCCATAAAATATTTTTAAAATAACTTTAGTTATGAGTTATTTAGTGCATTTCATTTTCAGCTGGACACCAGAAACTCTCATAATGTTTGCAAGAGAGCTTTCAAGCAGCAGCTAGAACTGCTGGAGCAGACACTGACACTACCTTCAAGCCTGGCCCTGAAGAAACCGTTTGTATAACTGCCAATAATATAGTGTGAATTCATGGATTCTTCTAAAAACGAAATTCTCAGCACTTTTCACATGCTAAGGACTGCCGTGGCAGATGTTAAGGGGAAGAGGTACAACAAACTGACTTGTGCCCCTGTCAGTAATGATGTGTCGGTCTAGTTTTTCTCAAAAACATAAAGCATGCTTTGCTAGAATCAATAGCTGACAACAAAGGTAAAACATATCAGTAGTATTTTTTTTTAAAACAGTAGTTTCATGCTTGTGAAAATTGGCATAGCTCAATGTGCTCCAAAAGTGCCAGGAAGTTCAAGAGTCTCAGAATCCGCTGGGAGACTGTAGCTCACTCGCTCCCCATGCTAAAAACCAGAGCATTGTGCGTGCCGTTCTCCAGGGCTGGTGCAGAAGTCAGTACAGGAACAAGACTATATCCAGGCTTGAAGCACATATTTGAAAATGAGGATGTTTCAGGCTTAGCATTTTTGCTTCTTGACACTGCCATGGAAAGACTGCCTGCAGCCAGGTTGCAGCAGCTTCTGCATGTTCTCCAGACCTCAGAAGTCGTAGGCTTTGTTTTCCATGGGCCAGGAATGCTAGTCCAGCTTCCAAAATGGTCAGCGCACATTTCAGAGCAGCATTTCACGTGCTTAGAACACAAGTGGAATTGCCAAGTGAATACTCACATTTAATCTTCATTTGTCATCTCAAGGATAAGTATATGCTGCTTCTCTGACTTCAGCATGACACACAAAATGCAGACTAAAAATTGTTGAAGTGCAGTTTTTATCCCTTTGATTTCTTTCTTGTCTTTGTTTCAGATTTCAGGGAACTAAGGTGGCTTTGTCAACATTTGAGCCTTACTGGTTCCTGTTTCCCTGGCATAAAATAGATTCCTTGTTCACTTTGTCCTGGAGAGAAAAGATTTTGCTGCATGAAGAATGCTCACTTTCTTGACTCATTCGCAAAATGTATCTCTGTTTTATAGAACAAAAATAACTGATGTATGCAGGAATTAGAAAGACTTGATTTTGGGCTACTCTATTAGTTCAGAGACATCATTTTGGCACCCTGGACACCTTGAGTGTCAGATGTATTATTTTTGGCCTCACATCAAGTGTTGCATGGTGTGTAATTCCACCAAGTCGCATCTACGTCCTCAGGTATGAGCATATTCAACACTGATGCATCTCAGTCACTCACACCATAAGATGTGGTGTTACCCTCCATGTTACATCAGGAACTACAAATGAAGGGCAGAGTCCAGCCTCCCATCATAGCCCCTCGGGAGCTGGGTTAGTTACTGCCCTTGTCACCCTCACTCTGTGCTTGGAAAATGAAGCACAGCAACTCCTGTCTCCTTGAGATGCTCTGTTTTAGAGCAGATCTGGTGTTCTCACTATGGTCCTGACACAATCCTTGCCGAGGGGAGGAACTGAAAAGAATTCTCCCACCTCTCTTTAGTTTTACAGAGAAACTTTATTTGTGCCGCACATTTGAGGACTAAGTTAAGAGTTGCTGAGTTAAGAGTTTTGGTTTGCAGACATATTAGGAGAACCCTACCTCTGAGTAACCAGGAAAGGTATGTTTAAAATTCATAGAGCATAGCTGAACTGTTTGATGACATAGTGTTGTAACTGAATGATGGGAGGCCAGCATGCTTCAGATGTCTGGTACACAAAAGAAAAAAGGAAACTCAGTAAATTAAATCCAAAGTTTGTTTTAAAATGCAAATGTAGTCAAGTTCTCTTGAAATTCCAGTTTGTCCATTTCTGTAAAGGGAGTGGCATATAGAGATGTTTTCCATACATAACATACACTGATTTCCTTTGTGAAACAGAGATTAAAAAAGTTAAAGAAAGAATGCTGTATACTAAAGGGATTTGCATATATCATATCTGCCTAAGTGGGTTTACTGGCTCACAAATAGAAAATAAGATCACCTAGCACTCAGGCAATGAGAAGCACTGGACAGTGGAACTACAGTAGTATCATTATGTTGATGCATTTCGTTTTAGAAATGAAATGATGGGCTTTTAGTTTTAGGGTCATTTTTTTCTAAGGAATTACAAGGACAGATGAAATGGGATGGAAAGGAGCAAGGAAATGTTCAGGAAGAACACTCCTTCGATCACAGTTTGCTGCAGGGTTTGAAATGATATCCAGAATTTCCAATATTCTGTCAGACCTTACAGGAGAAATAGACTTAATATTTTAGAATGAATTTCTATATTTATATAGAAATACATATTTCATACAAAGACCCTTGGCTGTGGCCAATATGTAAAGTGCACAAAAGGGATTTCAGTATGAATTTAGAATCTTAATCTCCAATAAACCAACAATTATTATTTCTTGAATTATAGGGATATTAACTTATGTTAGTAGTACATGCTAAACTTTTAGGTAGGGCACATGATGGCAGTGTTAATTACTTCTTAAAAACAGGTAAAGCTTAGTTAGGGGAAGGCAGATGAGGTGCTTCCCCTTTACCCTACTAAGAATTCTCAAGGGCAGTGTAGGATCCGTACCATGGTCTGATGGCCCCACTTCTTTATGCCAAACAGAACAAGAAGCACTTTCAGTGACAATTCAGATGAATCTTATTTAATATATTTTACCCTAGATAGTACAAAGTGGAGGACCAACATAGCTGTAAGAATGACAAATGAAGCCATTCTTTGGCCACCACATTTTAGGAGGAAACAGACTCTTGTATATTCCAACTGCTTATCTATCTTGAGGAGAATGAGCATTCAAATAGTTTAGATTCATTAACTTAATGATTCAACTTTCAAATCAACAACTGTCGGTGCAACAGGAAGAACTCCAGGAAACACATGGCTTGTTTTTCTGCTGCTGTATATCGTGCTTGATCTCATATATGGACATAAAATGATTGTACATAGTTGGTTATGCACATGCAAATAGTGTAAGGGCAGAGAAACATCTTTCAGTCAAGACTTAATCACAGTTTTTGTGTGTTCACTCTCTCCCATAAGGGGAATGATTTGTTATAATAATATAATTTGTTCTTAATATCTGATTGTTATATGATTTGTTTCTGTGCTTTTACCTGGCTGAGCATATGCTGAAACCTATGATAGGAGGCCATGTCCTGGAAGTATTTTACTTCCCTTGATGTTCAATGGATTGATCCGTACTCCTGACTGCTGCAAAATTCAATGGCATCTAGAAAAAAAGGATTTGGTTTAAAATCCCGATGCTCTTCAGGTACCAGCACATTTTTGTACTAGTATGTTACTTCTCTGTAAATTGCATGCCAAGTTGAATTTACTGTGTGAGTGTGAAGACTTAGAGGATGTGTCACGAGGCCCTGTGGAGAGCAATGTACTGGGGATAGCAGTGGCACAGGAACAGCCTAATATCAACTGTCAGCCCCAAGGATCGTAGTCACATCCTTTTATCAACTAGAATTTGCATGTCTTCCTAAGCTTTTCATCTTCTGAAGACAGAACTGACAACATCTGGCAATTGCTGAAGAGTACTTGGGAACACAGGTTTTGTCACATTGGATAAGACCGTTTATCTGTTTGTGACAAGCCATTCTCTCTGCAGCACATGCATCAGCTCTCTAGCAGCATCCCAGACCTCACGCACCTGGGGTTGGAAGTCTTCTATAAGGCAGTGGTCTCCATGGGATCGGATGAAACTGTGAGGTCTTTACTGGCATTGCTGAGCAGGGGCTGACTCGCATGAATCATCCCAGTGATCTCAGCAGTTGAAGAGCTGCTCACCATTGTGAGAAAAGGCTTCCCAGTTTCACATTTTTTACTGGTTGCTGTTTGTTTATCATGCAGTATGTTAAACCTTCCAGGTGAGTTTAGTATAGTGGTGGTGTTATGACAGCTCTCCATGGAACAAACCAGGAAGGACAAAATGAACAATACTGAGGCGTATGAGTATTTTTAGATTGTTTGGTCGAGGGCTTACAGCAGCAGTTCCTTATAGCACTGCCAAGTCACTCAAAAGATGGGAATGCTAAACTAAAGGAGAGGTTATTTAGTCAGTCTTCACCATCTGCAGAAGATGATTCTAAGATGACTGCTCTTTTTAATGAGTAGTTGTGATGCTAGAGCTTGAAGGTACGGCAAGAATTTGAAACCACAACAATGAGTCCAAGGGGAGAAAAAAAAAAACAGTTGGGAGAATGAGGCAGTAGGTGTCATTTCTGCCATGGCAAGGGCTTTCTTCTACACAGAGAGTGGGAAGCTATAGCGAGGCCAAGGTCTGTCCGTTCTTAACATCTGTGTGTGGAATGTCTTCGCCTTTAGCCTTTCCACTATTTCTGTTCAGTGAACCAACAGTTTGATGAGCTACTGAGGCAGCATTTACCTTTCGGTCTTCTTTTCATCGAGTCAGGAGAGTAGGAATGAACTTGGGGCCAACCGAGACAACAGCTAACATGAAAGTGAGTAGGATGCAGGGAAGTAAGGAAATTTTCTCAGCTCCTTTCACTAAATAAACTTGCTCACTGTCTTTTGCAGTTTAGAAGTTTTGCTGGAATGTCTGTCCTTGGTGAATTCTTAGACATAAGGTGGAAATGAAGTTGTTCTTAGTGATATCTGTGCTTGACCAAATCAGATCCTTATCATAATTCTTGCTTTGGCCATCTTCGGAGTAGATTGCTGTAATGCAGTCTTAGATGGAGCTATCTCTGAAGACTGTGAATGTAGTTTTGCCACCTGCTAACCTACCAGAGAGAACTACCAAAGGAGGAAATATATACTTTTATATGGATTTGGAGAGGAGTAGATCTTCTTAAGCAAGGAGAAGCATGGCGTAACATATCTTTACTAATCATCATCTGATTTCTAGTTGATATTTTATAATTATCTATTAATTTTTTTCCTTCTAGCTGTCCCAGAGATCATTGTCTCCCAGCATAGTTCCACCAAAGTACTTGAAGTACTTCATCATTCCAGTGCAAGCAACACTTTTCTTTTTAGCCTTTCCTGTGCTCTTACCTTCAACTAAATTGTGTATTTGCCAGTCATGCTGATTACTTCTGTCCTTTCCTAAGGAATGGGTTTGAAGAGTAAAGTAGGTCAATTTGAGAGTAGTTTGGAAAACAGAGTTTGTAATGATAGCATGAGAATATGATGGGCTAGTTAATTGCATGTGTGCCCTTCAGCAAGAGATGAGATTTTAAAGCACTCAAAATAAGACAAATCTGAAAACTTGAAAACACCCCAGATGTGCACAGCTGCGATCTGGTGACTCAATATTAGCAAATAATTCATGATTTAATCAAACCAAGTCACTTCGTCTTTTTGCTAAAGAAATTTTCCTTTTCAATGCATTTACATTGAAGATTTATTGGATTATCTGTAAATTCTACCTACTTAATGCTTAAATGGAATAATTCAAATGATTAACTCTCAAACTGAAAGTGCATACTGTGTTTGTTCAGTTCTACTGCTCATCTATTATTGCAGCTATGTCTTCACTAGGTGAGTCATTGGCATCTATGAATTTTGGATTAAGCGTAGTTTAGAATTCATAATTATAAATCCACTGTGTTAATGGTTACCATTTTAATTCCAGAGAGTAGGCAGACACTGTTGAAGTATTTGTGCCAAGACTTACAGCATATCAAGATTCTTGTACAAGATAAGATGCTCAAAAATTTAAGTTAAAAAAAAAAAGTGTAACTTTTCCCTTCCCACTACTTTACCGAGATGTACTAAATAAAAAGAAAAGGAAAATAAGCCCTGACTTTGAAAAGGATATATTTGAGGAGAGCCTAAAAGAAATGGGAAATTGGACTGTAACTACCCCAGAGTCTTTCTCCTGGAAATAAACCTTTACAGGACAGTTACTTCAAAGTAAATTTGCTTGTCCCTCTGAAAGAGCATAGATTACCGCATTTTCTAGCTGCTTTTGCCCAAGAGATCATGAGAGTGAAATAGCTCTTGGGAATTTTAGGCAAAAGTACCCATTAGTTTAGTCTAGCTTGTTTCTAAACAGTTAATGGGGAAGGTTAGGCTGTTCTGCAGACCGGTCCAGAGTGTGGTAAACACATCACCTGAAATGAAAGGAGGAGAAATAGCACAGTTTACCCTGAGTCATCCAGGCTGCAAACCACATAGTAAAAGGGAAAGAGAAAGATCCTCCCCTGTTTCTCACAAGGGAGAAGTACACTGAGAAATCAGTGATGATTAACTAACATTATTCAGACATGAGGTAGGAAGACAAGCAGCTTTCTGAGTAACTCCCTTTACTACAGTAGCCAAGTGGAAAGCAAGCCAACTCCTTTAATTAGGACATGATATCTTGCTCGCTCGTTACCTCATCAGCCAGCTGCAACTTATCATAACCTAGTTTATGAGCTCCCAAGGACGGAGAGCATATTTTACAGGAGGCTTATGCAGCACTTACTGCTACAGAACCTGCTCTATAACTGACATTGTAAACACTATTACTACCACGAAACCCAACAGAATAATATGGTTCGGAGATGATATTACCCCCAGGAAAATGTATGTAGATATAGAGCTAACCAATTAACCTGGTTATATTTGAACTTAATAATAAATCCTAATAAAAACAGGATCAAGACGAAAATTTATTTCCTTTTAGCTCATGTATTATATGGGAGAATGGTCACATGATGTGTGAAAAATAACCCAGGCTTATGCAAGGTCATGCTTGCCCACAGAGCCAATGTTGAGAAAAAACTAACCCAAACAAAAATAAAAATGCCTTCTGGAATAGAAATGTTGTGTGCATTGCAGAGAGGTGCACTTCCCTAGCCTTTGAGACACATTATACATTATTTATTGTCCATGAATAATTTGCTAGAGCAGTCCCTATGCACCTTCTGTTACATAGGCATCACCGTTGCCGAGAACATTTCACCACATAATGTTCACCTCTTGGGATATTTCCAGAAATGAGCAGGTCCCCAGTCTGTTACAGAGCTGGGGAATTTTTTCTTCCTCTTTCAACAAAGTAAAAGGGAGTGAACCCAAAATAAGGTTTAACTGAAAATAAATATAGTTGTGCACAAATTTGCTAGCCTTTTCACACGATCTCTTTCCTCTGTGTGCCAGTCTACAATTTTTTGCCTCATCTTTCCTTCTCCCTGTTACAGAGATTTTGCTTTCAGTCTTGCATGAGAGAAATTTGGCACATTGAATAATTCTTGCATTCCTGGTCAAATCATAAAGATTCCCTGTCCTCATTCTGCAGGAAATAAGAAGATCAAGTAAACATTTTTTTCAGCTCTTTACAACTCATCGAGGTACCTCGCTCTAGGGTTGGATTCATCCTTCCTCCATTTCTTTCCTTCAGTTTCCCAAGTCAGGGACTTGAAATTCTCAGAACTTCTGCATCATCCAGTTTCCAACACTTTCCTCAGGAGATGAGCTCTATCTGACGTGGTCACTATAAGCTCTCCTAGCCCCATTTTGAACAATGAATAATTTCTTATTCCCCTTGCAGCTCCAGAAGATCCTAACTTCCTAACCTGTATCCAAAATAGAAACAGCTTCACAACAGCTTCCAAGGCCAGAAAATGAATGGCTTACCCACCCAGGGATGGATTGTATCATTGCAACTATTTTAGAGCTATTTTTATCACACTTTGAGGCAGCTTACAGGATCCATTCGGTTTTCAGTAATGTTGGATATTCAGCTCAGTTGTGAGAAGCAGCAAGTGATGGAGGTGGTAAGCTGAGATGATTTCCAGAAGCTCAATTTATCTTTTCTGACTGTCACCAGGTCTCAACATCTCTGCAAATAACATTTAATCTAACTGATTTAACAATATTTTGGGGCTAGACAGTGATGACTAACTTGGGAAAACAAGTGACCCTACATAGCACCTTTTGGAGACAAACTTCTGCTTAACACACATGCTTGAAAAAAGCATGTCTTGAAGTCCATGCAGCAGCTTCATAAGTTTACTTGACTGCTGCTTCTTGGCTTTCTGCCCAAGATTTTGATTTTTCTTTTTGCTAAATGAGCCTTCACTCTGGAGAATTTGTTTTCGCAGGGCACTTTGATATCCATGTAACTCTTGCATTTTTATTGTTTTCTCCACTCATTCTCACAGCCATACAATGAAAAAAAAAGGATCTCACATGATCAGTAAGTACTTACTATATCAGAGCTTTTGATAATTGCGCCATAGGGAATGCTGGATCTTACTCTTTGTGATGAATCTTGAGAAGAGAATCAGAAAAGAGGGACTTGAACTGAAAAATCAGCCAGTGGCAGGTTTCCTCGTGCAGATTCCTGGGCCTGAAGAGAGCATGGCAGAGGGAACCTGATAGACTTCTTTAGAAGTAGGACTTACGAATATATTGTATATCTATCTTCTACATATGTAACACATGCTCATCTCTTCTGGAAGTATAGCATCGTTTTCTTTGGTTCTAGCTGCCTGTCTGTTGAAAAAGGGACAATAGGAAGGTCCTACTAAACTCCATAAAAAGCACCAGCTTCTTCTGTTTTAGCTGCAATGAGGAATCCATTAAAAAACATTCTGGGAAAGAATTTGCAGGAATATCTCAGTGGACAGTGCAGGTGTAAGCCAGTAATCAAAACAAAAATGCTCCTAAGCAACTCTAAAATCCGGAACTGCAAGGCAAGGGTCCGGACAGGGTTAATTAACAGCTGCACAGAGCTGATATCTGCCTGGTGAGATGGGACCTCTTTTTCTCTTCTACTTAAAAAGCCTTGAATTTGAAATTGATATAGGCCATATGAATACAGTTCTTTTAATTTCAGGTCATTACTTTTAGGTCTTTGGTAAGTTATGAATTCCCCATATGATGTGGACACCAATGAAGAGTGCATGTCTGCACTATTAAGAGAGGTTTTCCCTAGAAAACAGCAGAAGTTGTCCCAAAGTAAATCATCTCATCTTTGCTGGAAATGTTACCCTGCAATCAAAGTTGCTTTAGTTTTGTTGTTTTTTTTTTTTTAACTGCTATAAAGACATAAGTTCTCGGGGGCTAGTTTCTCAGGAGATTACTGAGTAAAACATGTTAAAGCAACAATATGCCAAAAACTAATGTGTGGTTCCTATCCATATAAAGTGAGATCAACAATATATTTTATGTCAGAGAAAGAAAAAAACTATGTTTGAGGTGGGTAGTATAATAACATTTATTCTTCAATCAAACACCAGAAAAGGTCGTGATTCTTTTTGAGAGCTGGAAGAAGGAACTTCACCTTCATTGCTAGCAAGCTATGTGGCCTCAGGCCACTAGGAGTTCACTAGGAGTTTGTCATGATGACAAACACATTATGGGAAGGAGGAAGAGTGTGAGTCCTGGTGGAGTTGTGTGCATTCATCATGGAAATCTAAAAATACTGTACAGGAAAGAAAAAATAAGAATTTGTGATGCCTTGAAACTCTTGAGCTCTGCTAAAGAAAGCAGCAGAAATATAGGCAAATATTTGCTTCTTGAGATAATGTTCCCAACAAGCCATCATTTTTAGTGAGCCTCATGTTGTTTTTTCTAGGAACTTTCTCACCGATGTTGTGAACAAGAGAAGAAAAATGTGAACAAGAGAAGAAAAATATCAACAAGCAGGTTGCAGAGCAAGTGTTCACGCAAGAAGTCAAAATGTCCCTCTAAGGGGTAAAAAAACTCCTTTATCTAAAAATACCTTTCCTCTGCTTATGAACTCTTATTTGGTCTTGGAGGAGGAACACATCACAAGAACAGAGCCTGAAGTCATGCCATACAAAAAGTCCACCATCACAACAGCAAAAATTGCCAACCTCAAGGTACAACATATTGCTATCAGGTGTTTCGCGTGAGAAGTAAACTTGGCTGAGAGATTGGCTACAAGTCCTATAAACAAAAGGTTCCTCACAAATTATGGAAGCATCCCTACATGAGCTCCTGCAGAGGGACTTGTGAGGTCTTAATCTCTGTTATTTTATAATTAAGGCAGTAGGTGGTAGGGATCAGTGTTTCTTACCCACAGCCATGGCTCTCGCCCATGCTTTACCTCAGGCAACTTGCAAGAAGCCATCCTCGGCGTCCAGTGAGGGCTATCTTCAGAGAGTGCCAACCCCCTTTACATTAAGATGGCTCAGAGATCGCAGAGGTCATACAGAGTGGTTTGTCGTCTAATGGACAAGTTTGCCTTTCATTTTGACTGGAGCCAATGTTTTGGATTCAGTGTCTCACCAATCTTCATAGATGATGTCTTTTAGCAGTACTTCAGAAGGGAAAGCTTTGGCATTGTGGGATTCTGCACAGAGCTGTAAAGTATCTCTACCAGCTGTTATTTGCAAGAATGGCTGTGGTACCTGTTTTTTCACATGAATACCTCTTACCTGGCAGCACAAGCCCCGCCCCCCCCTCCTTTTCTGTCCAGCCTCTGTCATCCCTGTGCACGTCTTGGGATGCCAATTCCTTGCTGCTGCCTGGACATCCTGCAGCATTCTGGGTGGCTGCTTTGGGAAGGCACTGAACTGTGAGTCCACTGAGTTTCCTTCTCATTCACCTCTTCCCTCACACCAGACTTCCTGTGCAAACAAAGCAAGACTTCATTTGACAAGACCTGGAGACCAGGTTACAAGTTAAATCAGTGTTAGACACAATCCAAGCCTATTCACAATAGAAATCCTTCCTACCTGCTTTGATGACTCTCACCCAGAAGCCCTACAGCATCTTTTAGCTTTGTACAGCCAAGGTGTCACGGTCTTTACAGTTGTTTCCTTGTATTGCTACTCAGTCCAGCTGGAGCTACTAAAACATTCCTATTATTTTACTAGATAACAGTTGTACATGTATTCTGTACAGCTCTAATTCTCAGCTGTTTTTTTCCAGCTTTCTATAGACCACACAAGATGTTATCAGCTACAGAATGGATTGTGTTACTTTTCTGCGTTTATTAATGTTTATTAATGATGACTGAGATGAGGTCCCTTCTGGGATGGTACCTACCTTTTCCACAATAGTTGAGACAGTACAAATTGTTTTAGGATACAAAGAAATAAACTGAAACTGCTGAGGGACTGGAGCATGATTGTAATTACATGAAGCAGAGCAATCAATGTGTAAAAAAACATTCAGGCTGTCAAGGCTTCCTTTTTAAAAAATTGGAATAAACTCATTTAACATGTTGTATATGACTCAAATATTTACAGATCTCATGTTGTGTTCTAAGGATTTGAAGCAAAGCCTAAAGAAAACAGCTACACAATAAACAATTCATTTTATAGATGGGGTTGGCGCTTAGTTTTATGAGAGCATATGGTGAATATTTAGAAGACAAATCTATGCAATTCAATTTTACCTCCAATATGCATATTTTCCAGTGAGTGGCTTAAGGCCAAACAGGATAATATCCCTTGTGGAATCCCCCACACCACTCTCAATTGATTCAAGACAACAAATTTAATGTGGGCTGCCAGTCATTTGTGGATTCTCTAGTTGAATGTTTTCCCAGATGTTAACCTCCGTGGGATGAAGCACTCTCCTCTCTCTGGTTCGCAGGGGAAAGCTCCTTTGATAGCTAAATGTATTATTTTTGATATGATGCTAATTTATGGGTTTTATATTCTCAGCACTTGGAGCCTCTGTGACATCTTAATATGTAAGAAATCCCTTCTGTTTGCAGCAGGAAACTGATAGTGTAGTGACTGTTAGCAAGCGTTAACAAAAATCAAAGCATTTTTGTTTTTAACGGTATTTCCCCCTGTAATTCTGCCCCATTTCTCCTGCTTTGAAACCACAGTGCCGTAACAGGATCAGTATAAGTGGGTGCACATGAAAGCCCTTACTTGGAGAAGCTGATTGCAAAACCCGGATTGCTCTTTACCACTGTTTAAGAGGTTTAGATCCTATATTGCTCTTCAAAGCATTTTCTGGACTTTCCTTGACAGCAAGGAACAGTTCAAACCACTTTTTTTTTTTTTTTTCCAGTGGAAGTTAAAATTTGTCACCCTTTTTACTATAAAAAAAGGAAAATTGTATCCCTGACAGAATACCTTCCATACCCAAAGCACCAAATGTTTATTGGGCTAGTGGCCCAACCATAGAAAAACAGCTGTTGTCATGCTGTATTATCATATATCTTTATCGTTATCTTATTTTTATCATTATCATTAGTATAACATGGCTGAAATAGCGCAAGTCTGCTAGACAGTGAACAGCCTAGGAGACAGTTCCTGGAACAAAAAGTCTTAAGTCAGATAAAGTTTGTCTCTAACTCTGAAATACCTCTCGCCAAAATCTAGCATTTTAAATATGATGAAAATAAGGGCAAGAATTATACCTCTGGGTATGTTTTGAAATGGAGTGGAAGGGACGACAACTGCTCTCTGTCTGTAAGGGGGTTCCTGCAGACATGGCTGGCAGTGCCCCAGTCTCTGTGCCTTCGTTTCCCCCATGCACAGGGAGCACAGCAATGGTACCGAGTCAGAAAATCTGGGCTGGACTCTCTGCCTGAGTCACTTCAGTGATTCTCAGTGGAACAAGCAGAGTAATTTCTGTAAATAATTTCGCCCACAGGCTTTTTACATAGATGTAAATGGCTTCAGAATTCGCCAGGAGGATCGAGCTTTGCAATATATTTGTTTGCCAAAGTTTTAAAATCAATAAAATTGTCTGGCATGAGCGAGCGTCTTGGTCTGGATCCAAACCGTTTGTGTTCTGGTAAAAAATGGGGTGTGGACAAGCATTTGACTTTGTGTGTAAACCTGAGTTTCTGGCCTGGGCTTACAACAGAATTAAGGCTAAGTTTAAACATAGGCCTAATGCTAAGTGTGGACTCTGAAAATTACAGTGCTGGCCCTCACGCTGGGGCTTTGTGTTACTGATTTACAGGTCCGATGGCAGTTAATAGTGGGTACCTCCTTGTCCTGTGTTAGCACAAAGGGTAGGACCCAGGATTTCAAGCGATGATGGAGGTTCTAGAACTAGAACAACAGCTGAAACTTTGGCTGGAAATAAGAAACTGCTTAGGAGGAAAGTCATGGATCTTTTGCCGGCATGTAAGAGAGGGATGTGCCCACAGATGGACAGAGGACGGCATCTGTGGGGAAGAACTGGCACAGATAAAGGTATCTGCTAGGCTCTTAGCTTCAACAGCTGTCTGCACAGCCTCCAAAGGCAAAGTTAATTCTCCAGCACTGTGTTCCCTTTACTGCTCATCCTTACCACGTAATGCCAGTTAAGCTTACCTGCTGTAGGTGACCCTGCGCTGGCAGGGGGGTTGGACTAGATGATCTCCAGAGGTCCCCTCCAACGCTGACCATTCTGTGATTCTGTGATTCAGATGCACCCATTCATAGGACCATTAAGTTTCTTTTTTATCTGAACACTTAGCAGAGTTTATATAGTCTTTCTTCTTTTCAAATGTAATTTAAAATGGACTATGACACTTTAGAGGAGTAGTCTGGATGCAAATCTCAAAGGCACCCTGAAGTGCCATCCTTCACATCTGAGCAGCTTTGTGTCCTGCCCTTGCACTGCTGCTTGTTGGAGCGGTGAGTAGGTTCTGTTTCTGGACTCTGGTACAGCCATCAATTTGCTGCGAGCGCCAGAGAGCTGCCATAAATGCTGCCAGCTGGGGACCCAGGGGGAGTGGATTTCTTTATCCCCTGCAAACCACCAGGGCCTGGTCCTGTATTCTCTTCCTTGCTAAATCCCTTGGGTGCTCTAGGTACACGTGGGATGGAGAATCAGGGCTCAAGACCAGGGAAGAAAGGGAAACCTACTTCTGTAAAGGAATCACAGAATTACCAGTACTTCTAGAGCCCAAACAGTGTAATTGGCCAAAGTTACTGAACCACGCCAGGAGAGGAAGAGGCAGTCTGTAATACTCTATGTCTGCCTTTGTTTGTCTCTATAACTTGAATGTTTAAAACTTCAATGAAGAATTATAAAGAAACATGAGGGTGACATTTGAGAGGACTGGGGGAAAATCAATTATTAATAAACTGAGCAAAACTAGATATAATAATGAACACTGCTCTAAAAACTTGACCTTTCTGCCCTCCTCATCCTTCCAGGCAGAATGCAGTCTCCTGTTGTTGATGCTAAAGGAGAATATGGTTGCAATGGCATAGCTGCTCAGTCATGAACGTATCAGGATTATTTAGAAAGCTTTGTCTTTTAAAATTAAAGTTGTGCCCAACTTTGAAACCTGACCTTATTGAGAATGTGTGAAGAAATCATTTGATGCTTTGATATTGCTACGGCAAACTTTCCTCATTTCCTAGAACAGCACTAAATTTCCAAGAATGATTTTGCCACCATTTCCCTCTAGAGGAATCCAGTGTCCAGACAGTACTGGAGTGGTTTCACAGTGTTCAGCAGACAACAGGCACTACATGAATCCTCCTTTTCTGTGCCAGGCCCCAGTGAGCTGAATAAGGATGGGACTGAGAAGAAAGAGTGCTCTGCAGGTGCTGGGGTCTCCTGCACCACAATAAAAGCCTGTCCCAGCTGCTTTGCTATACTGGTTCCCACCACAAAAGAATACATGAACAAGTTCTGGGCAGAGACAAGCAGGCACAGACCAAAACTTGGTGCCATCCACAGAGCCGAATGTGACATGAAACACAACTGACCTTTTCCTTTTCTTCCTCCCTTTTATTTTAAGCCCAGGCCTAGTCCCACCCTCCGTGCAGGAAGCATAAGGAAATGGATTGAGGTGGTACTAGATTTCATTTTCCCAATCTGCAGCACCGGACTTGCTGTACAAACAGCTCCACACAATGTCCCCGTGGCTTGGCAGGCTGGCCTTTAATTGTGCTGGGCGATGGCAGGAGGCCAGCACCACCTTTGAGACTGATTTCACCCCCAGTCTGTGACATGCCCACAAGCAACGTATTTTCATAAGGATCCATGCTCCTCATTCACCACTGAGACCAGGTTTTATTTGCGTTAAAATCCCTATATATGGCAGCGTGCCACCTGCAACTCCCAGGAAATCCTCAAAGATACTGACTTGAACTGAAAGGTGTTTTCCACGGTAGCGGTTAAGGCACATGCACATTTCACACTCCCAGGTTGGAAATTGGCTGAAATGCAGCATTTATGACACTGTTGTTTGATGCCGACATTCTCGGAAAAAGCAGGAGACATAAATGCAAGCAGATCCGTAAATACTCCCACTGCCCCTGCCCTGCACATCTTGCTCCGCTCCCCCTTGCGTGCCAACCATGCAGCGCAGCAGCCTGGTGGGAAGCAGCTCCTCCTCTGGGCTCCGGGGAGCTACAAGTGAGGCAGCAATAGAAAGCCCATGGCCAGGATCCTTGTAGCCGGAGCTGCTCTCTTCATGGAGGGTGCCCCTCAGCACCCAGAGCTGGTCTCTGGGCAGTTTCTCCTTGACCAGGATGGTGCAGCCCAGACGAATTCATTCCAGGGCTACAGTCCCCTTATGGTGGCTGGAGATAATGCCCATGGCCGTAATGCCCTGTCCTCTCTCGCTGGTGAAGCATTAGGCAGTATAAGGCATGGCTCAGTAAATTTCTTAAGGCACTTACTAAAATGCTTGGCAATACTAAGACGCCTTCTCCTTAACACCAGAGGGATGCTCTCCTCCTGCAGGCTCGCCTTATGTGGCTTTATGGCCCCTTCTTGTTTCATGGAGAAGTACGTAGGATCTGGAAGCTTTTATTAAACCTTGCCATTGATCCGCTCTAAGTGCAAAGGCAGCCTACTGAACTCAGCACAGCCTAGGAAGGAGCAGGAATGTTTGGTTTGTTTGTTTTTTTTTTCCAAGCCCTGCTGCACCTCATTAAATAAATCGTTTAACTTCTAAATGCCTCAGTTTCCCAGCTGGCAAAACAGCAACCATCACACGAGAGAAAGCAAACTGCCATATGTTCCCAAGAAGCAAATGGCTGTGTAAGCATCGTCTGGACTCATACAGGATCTTGAACAGGGAAAACAGTATCAAAATTCAGACAGGTACTTAGAAAAGAGGCTGAAAGTCAGACACAGTCCTGCCGGGTGCTGGCAGCTTTCATCCTTCATCTTGGCTCCTGGAAATGGGATGGGTAGTTGTAGTTTCTTATGTTAGCTGTCACTTGTTCTTGCTGCAATGCTGCCTGGACCCCTCCTGATCAAACCTGCCAAGCTGTCTGGATTAGTAACTTTTCCACTGTTGGATTTTCCATCCAAGTTACAAAAATACAAATACATCTTCACAGAGAGCACACACCTTCAGAAAACTGGGCAAGAGCACTCCTGTCCTCAGTCACAGGACACAGCCAACTAAAGGGCGTCCAGCCTGCATTACAAAAATATCTAGAAGTGGATCTTCTCTTGCATAGCACCGCTACTGCATCAATGTATTTCCTGAGTGGCTATGGATTTTCCCTATTCAAAGAGGCCGAGTTCCAAAAAACTCATTGTAAATCTGTTTCTCTCACTGCCAGAAACAGAGAGACAAAGAAATTCCTGTCTCCTGCCTCTACTTGCTCAAATTTAATTAGTACCACAATCTCTTCCTGTGCTAAGGAAATAGCTTCTGTTTCTGCAGGTCACTCCAGCACAACAGTATTGCACAGACATTCTGTCACTAATACGAAAACAAGTTCCTGGTAAAATACAGGGCTGTAACATAGAGAAAACTTTTTAAAACTGTCTGAAGAAATCCTGGTATATCATTACTGGTCAAGCTCTTTGGCTCTGCGGTACCAGGCGCTGCATGGAGCAGCTACAGCTAAACTCACGTGAGAGACTCCAACATTTCCATAACCACTTGGTCACACTGTTCACCAGGAGCGTCTGGTCCTTTATGCTGCTAGAGATGATGTGCTGCAGCAGTGCTACGGCGAGAGCAAACACCTTCCCAGCAGAACAGTGCTTTCTCCAGGAGAAGGGTGAGGTGTGTCTGGGCAGCACCTTCTGGGGGCCCTTCTAGCCCTGACACCCCCGTTCCCACAGTGCAAACCTCAGCACTCCCTGCCCTAGGTAGGAGGCACCTTTGCTTTCATCTTGCCCTCTCTGACAAACTTATATGGACGTGTGTGTGCTTGTGTAATTAGGGTGTTTTTTTTGCGTGTATACACAGTAAAAACAGTCTCCACTGCACATGGGTCTTTCCCGAGGGAGAGAATGAGCAAATAAATTATGGGACAGATGTTAATCATGCTGCTTATTAAACCATGGGGTAGTAGCGTTCAAATACTGAAGTGGTAAATGTGGCAGGACTGAATAGGAGAGAGAAAATTCTTTTTAGGTGTCTTTTTCTTATAACCACATTTCAGAGGGGGTGAGCACACAAAGGGTCTTTGATTTCATTTGGGACATAGGATTTCATTTCCCTTCCTCATTTGGAAAATACTGGGTTAACTGAGGGCAGCCCTACCTGAAGCGATACCTACCTGTGCAATGCAGTTGTTTCAATCAGGTTGCCCTTGGGCTTTCCAAAATCTCCCAGTGAACAATAGTGCCTTTTTAATATTATTTTTATCTTGCTGCTAAAACCAATTGCCAGCAAATCCAGGCAATAAACTAAATGCTGGTTAACCTGGTTTAAATGCCTGTTTCTTCTGCTTTCTAATCCAGTGTAAAGCATCAGGAGGACTAATTGCTGTTTCTTACGGCTTTTGAATATACTGCTGAAGGTATAGGTGTCTCAGAGAAGGTTTTGCAAAACATATGCTCTTTTAATGCAACGCATGGCTGTTTGTAGCAGCCATCATGCCATAGCTCTACAGAATTTGACAGATGTTTTACATTTTTACAATCCGGTGGCACGCTATAAACCACATCTTCGGTGGGGAAGGATTTGCATGCTGTTTGATGTATGTGCCAGCCCGTGGCCTGCTGCTCCCTAAAGCGAAGGCTTATTTGCATAAAACATGCATCGAAAGGAGGTTTACGTACGTGGTGGTGCACTCAGATGCCTGCTGGAAAAAGGAAACTCACTGTGATAGAGGTTGAAAGCCAACGTACACATCTTTTGATAGTTTCTGTGTGCTTCATCTGATCACACTGATGTGGAAAAGAAATAAAAATTTGTCTGTGTAAATGATTTAGAAAGAAAAGCAACAACAACAAAACCAGCCATGGCTTATATGCTATTCCCCAGAGAGTTCTTCAGTCACCATCTTGCGTAGTCCTTCATTAGCACAGAAAAAAAATGCTAGACTTTAATCACAAAGACTTCCTAAGTAGATTAAAGGCCGATTTTCACTGTCCATTTAACTTATCTTTAAACCTCTGTATTGTATTTATCTTTTTAATCTGAGCTGAGCTTTTATACACAAATACTGTTTAAAAACAGCAGAGCGAATACTATGAGGTGACTCAGCTCTTTTATTTCCAAGGACCAGCTTTGCAGCAGTCTGCGGTTAAAAGTTGAGTGATGCTGATATGGGATAGAGAACAACGCTAAGAGGTGTAGAAAAGTCCAGCTGGTCAGCTTCTGTGCTGGTTTGAAGGACGTCTCCTCCACCCTGTTTTGGCAAAGCCCGTTTTATAGACCTTGCAAGGTATCTGCTATTAGGGGGATGGTTTTACCCCTGTATATATATATACATAACTAGATGTAAAAAGATAAAATAGACTTTCTGTTTTAAAGATAGGTAGATAGACAGATAGATAGATAGATAGACAGACAGACAGATGCATCTTTATCTGTCTTTCTTTAGGAGACTGTTCTCAATACATTTAATTGTGTTATCTTCCATGACTATATCAGCTGTTTGTAAGTGGTTGCTCATTAGCTGATGTACTTATAGAAAGATTTAATGCCCAGTGTGTTGCCTGATGTGTTTTATTTCTGAGTAGCAGCCATGGAGGTGCTGCCTCTAGGCAGCTGGCAGTGAACTTTCTGCATGTAATGCATTATTTTCTGTTTAAATGATTGTTTCTAGGCTGTAATTACTGTGTCTGCACTGCAATATGCACCAAGCCTAATCAGTTCATCTGTCAGCAGCGTCTGCTACCCTGACAAGAGACTAAAATCATTGCAGGCCCGACCTAATGGATGTCAAGGTTAAAAATGTTTCACTGCAGCTTCCGATTGGCCATTCTTTGCTGTAAGACCGATGGAGGTTTCAGAAAATTATGTGTGTGAATTTTTAAACTAGATTTTACTGAGTGACCTGACTCCCACAGAAAGAATTATTTCCACATATCTGACGCTTTCTGGTATGTAGGTCACGGTAAATTTAGTTAACTTGCTAAGTAGCTCAAATGATAATTTAATTTTGGTGTAGGGTGGTGGGTTTTTTTTTCCATTCAGGTCAGGAGTGACCTCAGGTAACAGTGGGATAGTTCCTTACTCTATTCCCCATCCTGGCTCCATTTGGGTTTCGGAGTTGCCTCTGCCTAACCTGAAGAACCAGCACCGAAGGGATCTTCTGCGCTGACATTGGAGTGATTTCAGGGTAACTCATTCCAGTGGTAGTGCGACTGGCTGAATAAACCAGTTCTGGATCTGGGAGCCAGTGGTGGCTGAACAGTGCTTGTGGGACAGGGTCTGCAGCAAATGGAAGTCCTCCTGGTTCTTCGGGAAGTATTGATGTGGATTAGGAGGGCTGCTGGTCACCTAACCCAGACCTGCGAACCAAAAGCTGAGGCAGATTCTTCTAAGCAGGGAAATGTTCCTATGAAGTTATTTAGCTCTGTCCTAGGAAGATGCACTAATTATTTGCTAAGTAACCCATGTACATGAAGAGGTGTTATACCATAGTGCTACGGTTCCTGAATAAATAATTTTGCTTCTGTTCTTGATGTGAAAAGGGTTGTATAACTCGGGGAATACCGTCCCACTATTTCTCCTCCATTGGGTGTCACTGCGTTCTTCAGGACGTCACCTCTTGGCAGGTCAGTCTATCCTGCTGAAAACTCGAGGGCTTGTTGGACAAACGCAGCACAGAACAGCTCCATCAGCTCCGGGTTTCCCTGTCAGTCAAATGCAGGCTGATGTTGACAGACACTGTCAGTGTTATAGACAGGCAAGGTCTGTAACCTTGGGGGGCCTCCCATGCAGTAGCACAACTCGAGGTTTGCTACGGCCAAGACACAGGTCCAGGGCTGCTCTCAGGGAAATCAGAATCAGGCCTGTTATTTGCTAAACAGTTGAAGTTGTTGGTTTCCAGGGGCTAATTCTGTATTTCCTTACTTCTTATTGCTGTTTTCCTCCCAACTGTTTCATGGTCCTACTACTTTATAAAAAAATACATTTAATATGCTTTTTTTAATATGACTACACATCAATTCCTACTTGTAAAACATTGAAGATGCCTGTACAATATATTTAACTTGCATTTTATGTGCCCATAGTGAAGATGCGGTGTTGTCAGAGGCATCACAGACTGAGGGGAACACGGGTAATTTGTGAAGCCAGGGCTTTGATTTTTGTCTAAGATGTGATTTCCATGACAAACCACAGTGACATTGTACTAAGAAAATACCCTCTCAAAAGTCTTTGGTTTTGTAATGGAAATAGCTGTGACAAAATCATGGCCTTTATTGTTCTTCCTCTCAGTCATATATGCAAAGTGGATTTTTTTTCTGTCCTGCCAATGCACTGTGCAGAAAATCGAGCGAGGAACAACACAATACATGTCTTCTCTCAGACAACATCAGGAATCGAGGCTATATTTTAAAGACAAACATGCTGAAGTTGTAGTCAGAGATTTGTGATAAAAGTTCTCAAAAGTGTCTAAGTTACTTAAGTCTCTTCCCTGGGCAGAAAATCAATGAGATTTATGTTCCTAATTGCCTAAGCACTTAACATTGCAATTCTTAGCAGCTAAAATATACGGACCACTCCTATGTAAAGTCGCAACTTTTTCAACACCCCAAAGTTGTGCTCCATTGCCTGTTACTGCAGGGCTCAGTATTTTGGAGCCAATTTGCTTCCATCTGACTCAGTGAGAAAGAGGTGGCTGCTGAGCGCTGCCCTTGGGATGAGCCCGTCCACTTGCACTCAGCTCTCTCTTCTGCAGCCTCATCCAGAGGCACCACAGCGGGGGAGAGCAGCGGGAGGAGGATGAGGAGAGCACCTGGGTCCATGGCATTTTTCTGTGTAAACCTATTCTAAAGCCTACTGTCGGGATTAAAGAAACCAATTAAGGTATTAAAAAAAAATATCTAGGGATTTAACAGGACAAAACAAAATTTGCTGTTATTGGCCATTAGTAGGATTCACATTGCATAGCCTAGCAGCACTCTTCCCTTTTAGTGCAGTATCTGCTTACATTGCTCAGCCAGGCTTGTTGCCATCAAGAGACATGTAAAACTCAATATCCAAACTATCTTTCTGCTTCCCATTCAGCTATCCGTCTACGTGCAGCTGCCATGTACACTGTTTTTTAATTATTTTTTTTTCTATGACCTTGTCTCCTCAGATCTCAGCCCATCACCCTGGGCAAGACTAACCCAGGCACGAGTGCCCTGTCCCGGGCAGAGGAGAATACTGCCACCCAAGTGTCGACCTCCTGCAGCTCTAGCCTGCAACTGATGGCTGCCAAAACAGGGACTTCACCACCAAACCAGGGACTTCTGAGGATCTGCGTTGGGTCTGTGCAGCCCCAGCCCTGCCTTTGCCTCCAGTTACTCTGTGGGGAGCACTGCCTTTCTTCAGGCCAGCTCCAGGATGAGAGGCTGCACCAGCTTTGCTGAGCAGCCTGTTGAGCTCAGCTGCAAAATCCTGCTTGGACCACCAAGTGCTCTCAGGGTTTCTCACATTTTTTTCAGAGGATGCAGAGATTGACCTCCACAAGGTGTTTGTACACCAAAAAAGAAAGAATGAATAATGAGATGAGGAGACCCGAATCTGCTCTGCTAGAAACAAAAAAAAAGGTGTTTTTTAGCAATAGGTGCTAGTTTTTTAGTCTAGAGACATCTATAGCAGGGCAGTAATCTCTCTTACCCAAACCTGAAGACAGAATGTGTCATACTCCTGCAAGATGGATAAGAAGATAATAAACAGGGAAGGGAAGCAGACTTTGCTTAAAGCCATTAAGCCTCTCCAGAAAGCCGGCTGGGCTATGTGGAGACTGAAGACATTAGCTGTCATTTCATATGAAAATTATATGTACTCAGCAGCTTAATAATACTCTAGCAGGTTGCAGTGATTTACATAAAAGGAAGCCAAAACAGGGGAATAGGGAGCACGCAAGAGATGTGGTACCTCCAAAGAGAGGATGGGGGAGCTTGAGGACTCCAGGTACTCAGGGAAGGAAGTGGGAGGGGAGAAGATGCATACCTTGGCGTACTCCATGTGCACAGAGATTTCCTCTGTGCAGAGGGGGATGTGAGGGAAAGGGGGTGGTGGGGAAGGATGGTCCAAGCCCAGTCCTTTTCCAAGCACTGAGGCACAACGCATATGTGGTGTTGCCATGTTGTCCTATTTTGCTGCACACCACCCTGAAAGCTGGCTGGACTCGGAGGGGTGGCACAGATCGCAGTCCTGATCCTGATCCCTGCTGTGTTGCAGGACCAGGCAATGTCCCAAGGCCATCATTTCAGCCACCACAAACCCCTGGGTGAGATCCAGCTATCTATTTCAGCCTCATCAGGCGAAGCTGTGGCTGTGGGGGCTGTATTCACATCCCCTTACACTAATTTGTGTGGCAATCTGCGAGGCTTCTCCTGCCCTGATTATCTGTGAGGCAATAATTTAGATACCCCACAGATGCCAAGTGAGCTGCAGACCTTCTAAAAAGGCTTTTCATTTTATCTTAGAAGCTTTTGAAATTACCTTAGGTGGACTACAGACCCATCATTTATTTTTTGATTTATTTATGTAATTATGGAACATGCTGGAATAATGGGGGGGAG
>VZSZ01000684.1:119385-190608 GCA_013398815.1 Ibidorhyncha struthersii
AAGCTCTGGTGTTTCCAAAGAGCCAGTAGAAACGTGGTATTTCTTGATGTTGCTGTATTTGATAATTAGACTAGAAAGGAGCTTGTGTTTAATTAACGGGATTATTTTTTAAGATTGTCCGCAGAATTTCTATTTGTGCTTAACATTCTTCTTGCTATTGCTTGCTGTCTCGTTTTTGTGCGATTTCTGGTGTTTCATAAGCACTTTACCTGTCAAGCCACAGGCAGCTGCTGATCCTCACAGACCTTCCTATTTCAGGATGGCCAGCAGCTAATTCTGCAGGCTCGTGTATTCTTGATTTGAAAGGCAAATACCATTTCCTGGTATCAGAGATACAGATCAGTCACTTGAATTTTCTTCTGCATCATTAAAAAAAATATTACAGCTGTCACAAGAAACAGAACAGCATTTTTACTTGCTGGTACGCAACATTGCTCACTCATTTGCAACTTTAACTTCATCTACGAGAAAGAGCTTTTAAGAAGCAGCAACCCTTCCCCCTCTCACTGCAAAGCTGCTCCTGGAAATTAAGATTTTGAAAACAAACAAGGGTCTTTCAGTTGTGGTTTAAGTCTTCTTCAGTAACCTTTGTGACTCACTTTTGACCTTCTAAACACTCCTTGCACACGCTCTCCCTTCCACTCCCAAATTGAAATCACTGCAACAATTCAGTGAAGTGTTGCAGCAAGAAGATTTTCAAGCAAGTAGGGTGGCCATCATGGACAATTTTAAGCATTCAGACTTGGGGGGGGTCAACTTAGTGCTCACAAAAAATGCTAGCAGCAAGGCTTTGAGGCAACTGCGAAGGCAATTAGCACCTAATACGATTAGGAGGAGCGGCACTGGATACCAGTTGCTTTGGCTGGTGCAATAGTACTTTTCAGTCACTGCCTATCTTGGTAAGTGGCAATTTTCATAATGATGACCCACAGGTGGACATTCTGACACTGGATTAATAACCACGGTCTTAACAGATGTGGGGGAAATCAAGCCTCAACCGGCTGGTATTTGGGAGCTGACCCAACAGCTAGGGAGTTTGTTATGATCCAGCAGCTGAATTAAGCTTCCTAGAAAGCTGGCTGTGACACAGCAGGATGGGATGTAAGGGACTTACCGCGTGGCAGAGCTAACCAGGAAGGCTTCTAGGGATCCCAGATGGTGCCCTTCAACAAACAAGCCTCAGAAATCCTCGGCAAAGGAAATCGAACCGGAATGAGCCAGTTCAGCAATGGGATAACTAGTCAGAGCAGTTCTGGGGCTCCCAGAGAAAGCACGTGGCCAAACAGATGGTCCCAGGAAAAGTAGCTCGAGAGGCTTCCACCTCTTGGAAGCACACGAATTCTCAGTTTTAGCCACCAGTTTTACAAAAGCCCTGGTTTTATTGGTCTCTGTGTGTAATGCAGACAAGACGTAAGATTGGATTAATGCAGGACATGTCATATTTTTGGTGTTATGTTCAGCTGGCTGGTTTTCACTCCCATGAATGACTGAAAGCAGCAAGCCATACAGCCTCAGAGGAACTGAGAACATGGGTCCCAGTATCTGCGTGAGCAACTGTTTCACCAAGTTAAGTGAGGGAGTTTAGAAACCTTCCCATGGCCTGATCCAGTGCTCACAGAAGTCTGTGGCGCACAGCATAATGTTTGGCTTTGCCATCATTTGTTTCATATAAAGAAGCATTCTTCTTCCCTTATGAATAAAGGAGGAATTCAGGGGCTTTTTCCCACCCCCCCCAGTTAAATGAACCTGGGAAGTACCATCAGAAAAAAAATAATCACAAAGCACTCGAGCAGCTTGTAAATACTGAGGGTTTTATTTCCACTTCACGTGGTCTCCAACAGGCTCTTAAACAAGACCAGTTACAATTTAGTATGCCCAGAGATCTCCATGGTTTTCCCAAAACGAAGGAAGTTCTCGGTAAACACTGTACGTAGCCAGTTGAACTGCTAACAATAATTTAAAAACTCTTTTTGTATAGTCAATGCAAGAATACCAACAATAAAAGTACAGTACAGGTAAATTCACAACAATGTTACAGTGAAACAGATTGACTCACATTTATGTGATGGTAGAAGTACAGTAGCAGTATGTACATGCACTAAAGTGCGAGGACCCAGAGGCATGCAAGTCAAGTATTGTAGGTGTATTTTACAGCTAACTCCATCAGACTTTCTGAGGCATTCTTTTTTTTACACTTTTTCTTGTGTTTACCTGTATTCCCCTCCATCTCAATTAATACGAGCCTAGTGAACTAGCTTAATGGCTTTCCTTACTACTTAAAAAGTATCGCTTCAGACAGTTGAAGCATCTTTAAGAACCTTACTTTTAAAAATCAATAACACTGACATTAAAATAGAATAAAATTAACTTAAGACCCTAGTTTTACATGAAATAAAAAACAAACAAACAAAAAACCCAAAACCAAAATCAAAAACATAACAGTGCAAATATAACGAAAAGGCAGTCAGTATTTGGAGAGAGCGCGAGCACGTATTCAAATTCCCTTAAAACTTAATTTACATTTTATTTTAAATCTTACTTTATATCATTTTTACCCTTTTTTGTTTTTTTTTTTTTTTTTGTTAATATACTGTATGTAGAAAAGATGGAGACAAAAATAGTTTTCTCAGCTATGAAAAAAATTATTACAGGCACATTAACTGTTTCATTCTAGAAACACCTCAGTTTCCCAGGTCGGACATTCAGCAGCTGCATCTGAGAACATTCTTTGACCTCTCCAAGCGGACCTCTCTCGTTCGCGGCAGAGATGGCTGGCGGGCGACCTGGCGGAGGCGAGTCGCAGCCCCCCTGTTCCTGTGCGGAGTCAGGCCGGCTCGCCTCCCTGGCTGGGGGTCTCTGCCAGCGGCTCCTTGCTTCCGCTCTCCTCCGAGGAAGTCAGGTCTCCGGTGGACTGCGACTGTGAGGCAGTAGGGGAATGTGAAGCCCATCGTGATGGTGGGCGCCGGTTCGCTGGTCTCTCTGGCCGGGAGAAGCAGGGTTGGAGGGACGGGGCTAGTGCAGAACAAGGTAGTTCCTTGGCAGCCAAGAGAGCAAAACAGCGGTTAGTGACTTGCATTAGAAGCCGTCTGGATGTGCAAAGAATTAAGAAACAAAAAATTTAAACTAAAGCTAAGCATCTGTCATGTCGCGGGACAAAAGCAAGCAGCGAACATCTGGCTGTGTGTGGGCTCCAGGTCTCTGCATGTGTGCCTGTGTTTTATGGAACAGGTAAGGACAGAATGAAAGAAAGAGGTCTGGGATGAGCTGGAGTAGCTGACAAACTTCCATTTGCTAATTCTCCTTGTGCTAGAAAGAGAAGAGCTGAAAAGTACATTTGCATGATAATTCAGGAAATCCACTATTCATCACGCTGCTCTAAGTGCTGACCTGGCATAAAAGGGCCAGGTTTGGCATTTGCAAGTGGGGTGAAAATCAACCACTGACTCCTTTTGTCTGCTTCAGAGTTCAGACTGACAGGCAGGAAAGACTTCTTAGCTGCAGAATAATGACTACAGGACTAGTCGTGATCTCCAGCTGGATTAAAGATGAGGCTTACCTACAGATTTCATCCTCTGGAATGTCACTCCTTACTGCCAGCTGCTGAAGCTTGAATGACAGTATTCAGTGGTACTGCACGTTAAAGTTGACATCCACAGAAATTAAAAAAAAACTGAAATTTTATTTCTCTACCAGCTTTCCAGTGTTCAGGCTTGGTAGCCTGCCTTTGCGATTATAAACAATGCGCAGTTGTGATTTTTTACCCTGGCACTAAGTTGGTAATTACTTCTAGTATTTATGGACTTTGCTGATAGCACAGCCAGGCTTCCTGCCTCACTCTGAACGCTCCTTACGTCAAGATGAGTGATTGTAGGAGCAAGTCTTGTATGCCAAAGCCAAACTTTTGAACTTCATTGCATACTTTGTAATTTATAAAAGCAAATCAGAAGAGTTTGTCAACCTGTAGAAATGTGTATGCTGAGGAGCAGTCACTGGAGAGGACAGGAGAGTTCAATAAAAATCAGTCTCAAAATCAGAATGCAAACTGGTGATAAATGAAGAGAGAGACCAGAAACGATACAGTGCAAAGGAAAAGCTCTGGCACAGGGAAACCAAGGCAGTAGCAAGCAGTAGGAAGCAAAGGAGAAAGGAGAAACGTGACTAGGGATGGAGAACACTGGAGTAGGTAACATGACATGATTGGCAGTGAACAAACAAGGTGATATGCCATCGAACCTCTCCGTTGCAGTGGGAGGACCAAACATGAATGTTACATGACAGATCTATTCTGAAGACACAGAGCTGAGGTATGGGAAATGGAGCTTGTGCAGGCACATGTTTTGGAGTGAGTGCGTCGTCACAAGGGGCGAACCTCGGTGCCTTTGGGCAATACGCAGCCAACAGGGTGATCTACGGTCGCACATCACCGCTCGAGGCAGAGCTGTGCTCATCTGCCCTTGGCACTCATGGAGAGCGAGGCCAGCAAGCCATCGCCAAAGCTGGTCAGGGGGCTACGGAGCCCAGGCCTGCACCCCTGCCTCTCTGCATCCTCACCCCCCGCCCCATCTCTGCGCCCTAAACTGTCCCTGGCTAAAAAAACAGTAAAGGCTGAAATATAAATGGACGCTAACCAAAAGATTGACTCCGTGTCCTTATTTCACCTTATCCCATTGCGCCTGGGGCAGCATATGGCCTGTGAAAGCTGCCACTAGACTGACATTTGTTAAGAGAAATCCATATGCACAGCAACACTTGCAGGCGGCGCAACACGGTGAATTGAGGCTATGAGATTTGCGGGTTTTGTCTTGGCCTCTTTCTAAAAAGCAGCTTAAAATGGTATCCCTATAGTGCTGCTTGCTTCTGGCTGCTTTATCCTAGTTTTATTTCAAATGAGAGTCAGCACGGCGATAATAAAATTTATTTCCACTGCTGCCTCCCAGTTCAAAAGCCTCTCTCCAGCACGCCCGCAGACGGTGGTCAGCTTTTACTGAACGGCAGGGTTAAGCTCGTCTTATCTGTGATGTACACATGCCCAGCACAAGGCAGGGCTGTGCTGGCGATGGATGTTACTCCAGGGCCAACAAGTGACTGGCAGTGTAAACTTAATCAGTGCTGGCTGCTGAGTCAGTCACACCACCCCGTCCCCACAGCACAGCCTCCTCAGCGTGCGCTAAGGAAATCCAGCCACAACAAGAAAACTGTCCGGAATGATTTGCGAAATCCCCTCCTCATTTACCACAGGTAGCCATCATAGCTGGAAATGTCTACAGAAAAAAAAAAAATAAAAAATTCTGTGGGTAGTTTAGTTTGGTGGTTGCTTGGGGGTGGGGGCGGAGGGGCAGCACTTCTTAGCCCAGACACTGAAAATGGGAAAGACGATTTCAGCTTTAGTTTCTAGCTATTTCCTAAGCCGGGCTCTCAGCCACCGTGGCTATGTCTATAGTACTAAATAAATAAAACAGTTTTCTGGCTCTGAGGCAGAGTGGGTGGTCACAGCTCATGTCTGCACAGCTTCTTCCCTCCCTCCACTGCGGCAACCCCAGCCACTGGCCAAAACTGGGCTGGGAACAGCTTAATGAGCAAAGGTGACCATCAGCCACGGGCTGGTGCTGGAGCCCCCTCCTCAGCCCTCTCCTGCCACTGCCATGGCTGGAGGGAACGCACCCCAGGGCAGCCAGAAGCCCTGCGCAGGGCTGTGTGTTTGTAAAGAAAGAAAAAATATTTGTTATAAATCTGAATCCCTCCCCAACATTATTGTGTATCTTTATGTTGGTCTTAAATTTTGCCAATTTTTCAAGGTTTAGCAAAAAACCCCAACAGCACAAATTTTGACTTAAGTGTGACCTCTTTGTAGCCTGTGCTGCTGCTGGAGATGGCAGATGGGCTCCTATCCTGAGCGCTTCCTGACGGTTGCATACGAAGGACCCCACAGGGATGTCGGATGCGTGCTGATACCTATGGAGCTGTGGTCATTTATTTTCCTTCGTTAACCCACATGTTCAAAAATGACTGCTTTTGGAAAGCTCTGGAAACAAGGTAGAAAGGACTTACAGCAGTGAGGCAGGCAGGGTTAGAGTCCCCAGGGGGCAGTTAATAAGACAGTTTGGTTCTGGACAGAACAGACAGAAAAGAAAAAGAAAGCAAGTAGGTTGGAAAGAACTGTTTTAATCAATTATTTTTTTTAAAGTGAAGATTTCATGTCAGCAAGGAAGAAGTCTCCAGATGTTACTACCCATTCAGATCATGTTACCGCTGTTATCACAGGGAAGCTAATAATCAAAAATAAAAGATAAGCCACTAGCAGAAAAAGATTTAGAAAGGAAGAAAGCAAACAAACCAATCTTTTACAATCCTAGCACAGTCTCAGGAGTGGACATAGCATTAAACAAACCAACCATTTCTACTCATCAGAGAAAGACATCTGTTATCCTTTGCCAACCTTGATTAGGGCTAAGGAAAAACCACATTACTATGAAAGAGGAATAAAGTTGTATTCTTTTTCCTTTGTTTGATTTCAAGAGACAATTTCTGCTTAGGAAATCTTTGACAAGCAAAAAAGCTACTGATATTTTCTGTTGCTCATGTTTCTCATGTTGCTCATGCTTATGTTGCTCAGATTTCATGAAAGCCCTTTGCCTCACACTTCTCCCTTGTTCCTATTTAACAGCGACACTGATGGGAGACTCAAACTAAAGCAAAAGCCCTTTAATTCTGACACCATCTTCCCTTCTTTTTAACATTTCCCCTTCCATGCTGGACAGTTCAGCGGCAATTGTGCAGCAATTGCTCTGCCACGGTGAGCAGAGGACACAGCAGCTGCCCTCTCCTCCATGGGTCCATGTGGACGGTCCTTTCACAGTGCTGTCTCCAAAAATGGGTCTGAATCCCAGTCCAGGACTGTTGTGTAACCTCTGTGATTTACACCCTTGCTAGTTATAGAAGAAAAATGTTCATACAGCTATTACGTTGTTAGTTAGGTAATGCTAATCTGCATTTTTAATAATAATATTTATAAATCCCATCATATGCAAGTAAGATAGTGGTTTGATGAATTAGCAGGATAAGACACTAGTAGGCTGCACTGGGTGGATATGAATTTCCTTGTAAGCAGCTCTGGGCAAGTCAGAAAATTCAAAGTTATTACTATTCTGTATGCATATACACTCATATGCACACAATACATATGTATGTAAATATATAAATATATATATGAACTAGATTTCATATTTGCAGCAGGAATATAAAAGGAAATTATGTAACTAAACCACTCAGAAGCTCAAATTAAAGATAAGCACCAACAGGTCCTCCATGCAAGTCTAAAAGTCATTAATATACCACGCCATGACTGCAGAAACAAGAAGGCGTGCGGTGGTAAGAAGGTCACTTGTCTGGGCCAGAAACCAACAGGTGAGGGGGAAGCAGAGCAGGGATCTGCAAGAGGGTGGCAGGGGCAGTGCTGACATGACGCTGCCCCAAGCACAGCCTGCCTCCTCCAGGTTCATCATTTGCTGTACTGATGCATCTGGCTTTGTACAAAATATGCTAAGTGGAACATGTACAAAGTGTAATTTGCGTGGTCAGTGTAATCCATAAATAACTCAAGGCATCTAAAGAGTCTAAACTTATTTTGTAGTTTTGTTTTCCGCAGCAAACCCGTGCTCCATTAAGGACATCTTGTAGAGCATCATCTCACCTAGGAAAAACTTAAGCTCACCGTGTGAACACCCACCACCTGCCTTTTCAATGCACGTTCCTGAGAAATGACAGGACCACCCGAAGATCATAACCTGTGCATCTAGACAACAGTCATAACAACTGAGTAAGAGTTGCAAGGAAAAATAAGTCTTAGCTCTGAGGCGCAGAACTCAAAATATTAGGCAAAAGATACCGAGAATTCACAAAGAGGAGCAATTTTCTGCCAGGTTGATGGTCAATGAGTTTTTGCTAAACAGCACTGACCCCAGTCTCTCCATGCATCAAACTCAGGTACTGATGCTAGTTGTATTTTGCCAACAGCAATTTGTGATGATGTGGAATGACATCTGTTTACTTATACTTGAAATCTGCTGAGACATTTAAAAGATGCAGGAGGAAATCAAGAGTTTCCAGGGATGCCTTGAAGGCAAAGCTGAGTTGACCCTGTAAGAGTGCAACACACTTTCTAATAAGGACCAGTACATTCCCAGTATTTCAAACTAAGGACAAAATACAGAGATAGCTAGAAAGAGTCAAATAAATGAGGCTGCTTTCCACTTTTATTCACTATGAGGTTTGTCCACAAAGCCCCTTTTCATTCACTGTTACTTACAATGTGCATGTGGTTTATTTTTTATATGTACAAACTTCCCTATTTATATTTGTTTAAACTGCACATAGGGAATATATCCTCAGCTTTGGATCCTCTGTTAGGCAAAAAGAGATCACGTCCTCTGAGCAATACCTACAAAAGAGGAACCGATTGTCCATTGAGAACCACCCGCCAGTGCAAGGCAAACTGCAGACCAAAAGTCCCAGCTCTCAGGTTCCCACAAATCCTTCAAGCCAAATTTTGACTTAGAAAACGGGGGTTCAACCTTCCCTTGAGGCTGAGGCAGGAGTGGTAGGAGTCAGCCCAGCAAGGCCAAGGTGGGATGTCTGGGTTGTGTAGGTGTCAAGGAGGAGCAGCTGCCCTGTGGCCGGGGCCCACCAAAACATCAGGATGCTAAAGGAGCAGAGAGGGTGAGGAGCTCCTACCCTGGGGAGTATCACCAACCAGCAGGGCACGTGCCTTTTCAGTGCTGTACCAGAAAGATGACATGTGCTGGGCATAATTCAGCTTCTCCAGGCCTCCTCAGGGCAACACTCTCACGTGCACAAAGGTTCACCAGAAACAGGAGGCTCAGACACTAGTAACTGAAAGCTTTTGTCTGTCATTACACCCTCTTTTTTGTTCATTGCTGTAGCACATTACTGTACCTGAGAATCTGACCACCCCCAATGCTTGGGCATATCTGCTGAGACAGATGATGACTGTTACACTGTTGACAGCAAAATATCAATAAAGAGTTCTTAAACACTGTTTGTATGTGTTTAGACTAGTTGATTGTCTCTTTTGTTTTTTCTTTTTCTTTCTCTTTTTTTTTGTGAGGCCACAACAGTCAGTACCAAATATCAAGCCATTTAATCACATTAACAGACCCAAGCCAAACTTAATCAGATACGTCCAGAAAAGGTATGCTGAAGGCCCTGAAGTTCTGGTTCAGGGTATTGTAGAGGCTATTTTTCACACAAACTTGTTAACACCCATTCTTGTGTACGAGAGTCTACCTCTCCCCCCAGCCTAAAAGAGAACTCAAACCTACAGTCCCTAGAGCATCTGTAATGTGTTGTGTGTTTTGTGACAGAAAACCCTTATCCCAGTCTCTCAGGGGAGAACCATTTTTATCCTGTAAAGGCATCGTTACCCTGTAAAGGATAAAGCTCTTCTGATGCTTTCAAGCCCAATAAGCTGTCAGGATAGAAACTCAATTCTTTAACGAGTTCTTCAGTGACTAATCCAATAGTTTTATGAGTGGGACTCGCTGGTGGTACCATGACAGGACTAGGATATTCATTGTAAATACTCACTAGGACTGCAAGAGATCTCGTAACACATTTGTTCAAAGAAGAGTGCATTTAGCTATAGGGGGAAAAACAAACAAACTCATTACCTCTATGGACCCTGGATCTACTTTGACAATTTCTCCTGTGCTGTTGTCATTGCTAAGATTTGGTGGGCTGTGTGAAGGTAGCCTTCTCTCTTCCTTTAAGGCATGCTCCAAAAGTTTCTTATTCAAGATCCTGGCAGCATTTTCTGTAAGTGTATACCCTGGAGGAGCAGATAAGTCCTGCCTGATACTTGTCACCTCAGTCCCTTCTTCTTTTTGCAACTCTGTCCCCAGCCGGAGAGGACTGGGTGATCTGCCACGGGCATTTGTACATGGCTCCTGCACTGGACCCAGTTCTGGTCTGGGTTCTGCTGACCTGGACCGGCTGCTAGACCTGGGGCATTTTTGGAAGGTCTCATGAAAGATGGGGCTATGGTCAATAATGTTGAACAAACTGGAGAGGCCATCGTTGATGGTGGTGTGGACAGGACTCTCCCTTGTAGTAGTTGACCTAGCCCAAGCGGACTCACTGAATCCTTTCTGAGGTGTGCCAGGCAAAGTCCGGTTATTTGGCTGGTCTGATTTGGGAAGGATTTTTCTTTGCAACTTTGGAGAGCCATATTTGGGGGAGCAGCATGTGCGTTCAAACTTAGCCTGGACCTTTTCAATGACGGGGGTCACTTGCCTGCTTCTTAGGCTTCTGGATGGTGAAGAGACAGGCGTGGACCCCCCCTTTGGTGTCAGACACTTGTGTGGACTGCTGGTGATATTGCGCAGGGTTTCCGTCTGCAAGCCAACACTGATCGTCTGGGTGGTCTGCGTCCCCGTCGTTCTCATACCATTGGTTTGACATGCGGTGTCCTTAAACTGAGGCTCTGTCGAATTAGAGCGTATTGCGTTTCGGACAGAGAAAGCAACCTCCTTCATATCATCACTCATGTTTTTGGACATCTCCAAGCTGTGCAAGGGTGAGGCAAAGCCCACAGTAGTGCAAATAGGACGCTCAATGGGATGAAGACCACTGTCCAGAAAATCCTTATGATGTTTGGCCAGGTCACAAGACCATCTTCCAAACATATCCGAGGAAGCACCTTTTGTCTCAGCGACATTCCCCATAGGTTTGGTCACAGAAAACAGGAAGTCCGGCTCAACCTGTTTTTTCCCTTCACTGCCAGCTATCACTGAGTTATCAAACCTACGGACAACCGGTGGGCTGTGAAAGACCCGAACTCCCATTTTTTCAGTTACACCGTGACTCCTCGTTGGCTGCTTCTGGCAGTGCTCTGGGCTGGTCATGGTGTTAGTTGTCATAGTGACACTGGTGGTGAGGTACCATGATGATGCCTGGAAGGGATCTGAAGCAGGATCATTCCCAGCTTTCCCAATTTCTGTCCTTTCTGCCCAGCCTTCTGCAGGCTTTTCAGTGGCCCCACCATGGTTCCTAGTGTTACTGTAATCCCAGTTTTTGTTGAACTCCTCAATGTATTTCAGATCATCAGGAGACAGGGGAGGGGTTATGTCATCTTTGCTGCTGGATAAAGGCAAGTTTTTTTCTGGTAGAAATGGAGAAATATCCATCAGGCGCTGAAATTCTGACATGGAAGAAACGGACATTGCCCTGGAGAGGGGAACATGAGAGAGTCATTCATAGGCTTGGAAACTCCTACTAAGCGACTTATTTTCAGCAGCAAACTGACTCGGGAAACCCAACTACCTGCTTATATATAAAACCACTTTAGCCCTCCCTTTCTTTAAAGTTTCCTTTTATTATCTTTAAAATAGCTGTGAAATGCAAGCCTTCCTGACGTGTCATTAGAAGTACCACGAGGTTTATCAATGGCTCTTAATTTACTTCTTTCTCATGGATTACTGCTTGGCAAATGCTTGAAATACGGAGCAGTAGGATGCATTTCAGAAATATACCGTTCACAGAAAATGAGTGTTTGCGACAATATGAGACATACTTTTCACAGCAAGTGTGGAGTATTTCTGACTTGCTGGGAAATCAGCAAGTCCACCCCCACTCCTGAGCTTGCCCAGGCTGCACAGCTGCTGTGTAGCGATGTGGTACATCCCGCCTAGATGCTGTTACATTGGTTTGGTGAGTTGAGCTCGTGCTAAAATTCAACCAAAGGGAACTGCTATGTGATAATGCTGGATTCTTGGCTTTCCCGCATTTCGCTGGTTTGTACAAATCACAAGCGTTCAGCCGCGTTGTCCTGCTGCTTCATTTTAAGAAAAAAACAAAAAAAGAAGCTTTCTGAATGGGACTACTTAAAAATGCAAATAAGCGTAGTTATCAGAGTTGGCTTAATGAGGTAACTCAAGCTGGGTGAGGATTCAGCAAGCAGTGTGTTTTATAGATCAGTGATTTGGAGCTTACAGTAAAATCACACTGTGAGTTTTTAATCAAGAGCATCGGCTGCAGTTAGGGTGCAGTTAGGGAGTTAGGTGAGATCAGGAGTGAGATTTTGAAGTGGACCTCCTTTTCAGATGCTCTGGTTTGCAACAGGGGGCAATCTCAGAGAGCATGGGCTGGGTTCCTTTGGGATGAAAGTGAGCTGGAAGATGCTCTCCAGAAGCACAACTAATGCACTCTAGGGCTAGGTGGGTATTCAACCCGTGGCATCTGACCAGAACTAGTCCAAAGCAAAATATTCCTGACGTGCAGGGGTATGGCAGGTCCTCAGCACCAACTGTCTTCCTCTATATATTGATGTCTACAGGTCTGCAGTACTTGCTAAGGCAGGCATAGCCTTCAGTGTAAGCTGCAGCTTCATGCACTTTCATACAGTTTGCTCTTTGTGGACCACAGCTGAATGTGGCCCAAGTTAATCAGAGTAGAACAGAAGCATATTGAGACAAATTAATCCCTGGGTAAATCCATTAATCTGGCTCGCAGGCTGCTTAGGAGGTGGCATGGCCATGCCCCGGGTCTGTGGTTTGGGTGCCAGAGAGCTATAGGCTCTGGCAGCCGAATATTTGCTGGGTTTTCCCTGTAAGTTTTACTCACCTTTGAAGATTTCCTTTGTGTGTTTCTTCCTCCTGAAGAAAAACAGAAACAAAGAGGGTAAATTATTTCTGAACCTGTTGGTGATGTTAGCTTGTGAGTATTTTGTCTTTCACTTCCCATTAGTTGCACCAGGCGTGTTTGTCTCTAAAAAGCAGCTGATTTTCCCTCTGATACGGAATCTTAAATTGCCAGTGGGAATATCCTTTCCCTTGGCACACAGGCAGCAGAATGGGCTGTCCCTCAGGACAACAGGCTGCGCAGGGAAAGCCCATGTGCCAAATCTACAACAGCCTTGAATTTTTATAGTCCCCTGCAATCATAAATGGACGTAAGCTGCAAGCGGCTTTTTTCCATGTGTGCCTATATTGGTTCGGACCGTGTGAGTGAATTTGTTCTGTGGAGGTAATCTGCTTTACGCCAGAGACCTACCTGTGCTGAAATAAGAGATAAACTGGGGTCCTCTGACATAAGATTTCATTACATGTTCTCTAGGAACCAACAAATGGCACCAGTTGAAACTCATTAAGATAGCTATATTAAATGTGTGGGAAGACTATTACTTGTGTCATAGGGGGAATACCTACAGCTTGCTAACGGCATTGAGATGTTTTCATGGCAATTATTTCCCTGTGACAATTCCCATAATGAGTTAGTTTTTTAAATAGATACTTCTGAAGCAATTGCTCTACAGTTACTATTTTAACTGTTTGCTTATATGTCTAATAAACTATAGGGAATACCAAATATGATCAGGAAAAAAAAGAGTATTAGGACCTATTACTTTTATTCGACCTCATGAAATCAACGACATTACCAACACAGAAGTGTATTTCAAATTGTGACTATTCAAAAAGAGCACCACTTAATTCAGCAAATACCTTTCTGGTATTTAACCGGAGTCAGTAGTAATAGCAGTAAACATTCAGTCTGGTGTAAATCTAGAATAATGTTGGTGGCTTCAGTGATGTTACTGCAGAGTAAATCTGATCTACCCACGCTGCCAGCTGTACATTTATGGCACTGAGAGAGGAAAATCTAACTGGAACACACAGGTACCTACAGCTACTTAAAATGTAAGATGGGTGGTCACATTTCTTGCCTCTCTTTACCTTTTTTTCTCTTTTTCCTCTCAAAGAACTTGAATTCCCAATCCGTTAGCTGAGTAACAATGTTATACATCTCAAAGAAACGCTTGGGTCAAATTTTCACAGGTGCACATGTTCAAGTCAGGGCACACCAGTGAACCTGGTCCTGCAGGGAGCTTGAGATCAGACCTGTTGACAAACTCTTTTCCCGAGTAGTCAAATTTTCAAGCCAGAGTACACAGATACATCTTTGACTGGGAAGCGTCTGCTTCCCTATTTGCTATAATATGTATACCCAACTGGTATTCACATGCTCAGAGCACAAGCCGAATGCCCAACCCATGTGCACAAATCTGAATTTTCAAGCAAGAAGAAAGTACTTAAAACTTGCATCAAGCAACATGCTGCCTGCTTGATAATTTTAACTTCTGGCAGTCTCCACATGCTTCTAGTTCTGTAACAGCCTCTAACATTCAAGGAACAATAGAAAATAAAGGAGATATTAGCATTTTGATGTTGTAACATGTTTCTAATTTCGCAGGAACCATTAAAATGTGTAGTTGTGGTTAGTGTGAACATTCTCAGTACCACTAATATTGTATGCCAGTTCACAGGCTACTTCGTACCAGCATATGAGGACAGGGACCCTGGGTTTCATTCAGCAACAACATAAACAAAACTGTGAAGACCTGGAATTGGTGAAAGTAAGCTAGCGGGTGGTGCAGGTTTTAGCAGGACACAGACTACATTCACTATGGCCCAATGGCATCTCTTAGCACTGTGTTTTACATCTTTATGGGGTGACCTCAGGGTAGGTACTTTGCTGATGAAGAATAACTTTATTTTTATAGCATCTCATCTCACTTATTTATGCTAATCTGTTTAGAAGACAGATTACAGAACAACCAGAAGTGCCTCTCTGCAGCACTTACTGCATTACTAACAAAATATAGCCCATGTTTCTCCATATATATGGATCTACTTACAACTGGCAGAGACTTAAGACCTTCTAAACCCATACGCTGTCTCAGATATAGTTATCATAAATAATATGAATGGTTACAAGGGGAAGTAATCTTTGGGCCTTTAGGCTGGCTCCCAGTTTCTCAGGTGAATGACACTGGTCTAATCAGCTTGTAACACAGAACGAAATCTTGTCCATACCAAATTCACTACCGGGTAACGTAAGCAATGCCTGTGCCACAATATCTCATTTCCTACAGCAGGGATGCTGTACCAATTCTGAAATAAGAGACAACACACTGGCCTGATGAAAGGTAGAAAAGTGCATACTTCTGTTAATCCGGTCAAGAATTTCTCCCGCTCCATCTGCCGAGACCGGTGCTCATCAGACTCATCAGGGGAATCAAGAGACAGTGACTCCAGAAAGAGGTTTTCTGTGGCGCTGCACCGATCGCTCTCTTTCAGCTTAGACAGTGACCGATCATCAAACTGAATGGCGTCTGAATCAGAGTAGGATCTTGACCCCATTGGACGAGGCACGTGAAGATTCCCCTGGGTCGTAAATGAACGAAGGTTACTCTCTTTCTGTTCACACAGAAAACCACCTCCTCTTCGCGGGCTCACTTCTTTCTGAAGCTGGAGACAAGGCAAATGAAAAGGAACAGCAATTACTTACGTAGTGTATGGCATTCTGTAGAACTCATCCTTCCCCAGGAGCAAGGCACCCATGCCCTGGGGGGGCACTATGAGATCACCGCCTTGCTCCAGGGACACCAGCTTTGCTGCACTGGTCCTTTCGCAAAGGGATATGTCCCTAAGACTTTGATGCTACTCATTGGATTTTGTAATGAAATGTGCACATGTATAGTTTTGCCTGCTTTCATATATATGTATACATATACACACAAAACAGTGCATCTGTCTGTAATCTGATTTTTAAGGAAACAAATCAGCACTGACTGTTATTTAAAAGCAATCTTGATGTAAGATCCTAAAGCAAAACAAGCAGAAGCTCAAGGAAGGGCAAGTGACTTGGTGTCTTATCAAAACAAATACAGTTTTTGTCTGGTCAGCAATACAAAGATCACACTTTTATATACATTACTTGTTTCCAGAGGTGGAAAATTCCTCTTAACAAAAGACAAAAGCTTTGCTTTATAGATGGTCTAACCCTAATGCATGGCTAGAAAGTCGACTATTTGTACAGAAGAGCATTGTCAAAGGGATGAATTAGGCATGCAAAGCATGTTTGAAGAAAATGCATATTTATAGAAGAGCAATCAAAGCACTACACTTCGCAAAAGCTGGGTGAACAGAGGGTGAACCACCAGTGAAATTGCCAATCTTAAAATTAGAGTATGTGATCAACTTCTTTAATTGCAAATACAACAGGATAGATGAAGTAAGTGATATTTTCAAACATGATGAATGACAGCAGGAATCTGGTAAGTAACTGGTATTTTGGTAGAGCAGAGCACTAAGATTAGTGACAATAACCGGCAAATGCAAGTCATTCCCTAGGACCCTGGAGACTGAGAACCTGCAAAACATATTATTTTAATCTTGTTGCATGTGTTTGGAAAAATAAACAGACATTGTGTTGCCTAATGTAGATCAAAACATTTAGGTCCCAGATGATTAAATCTGCACTTGGGCTGAAATCATTGAGCTTTTTGCTTGATCCAGGTCTACAAAAAAGGGAATGCTTCTTCAGTGTTTTGCTCATGATACACAAAATCAGAAACAGTTTTATTAAAAGGAGCTAATTTAAGGTATCCTATAAAGGTAGGCGCTGGAAGGTACACCTTAAGAGATCCTGGAGTCCGTTCCCCAGCATATAAGGAAGACCCAAAGCAAGGAGAAATGATAATCACATGTTTTCTGTATACATAGTTCCCACTGCAACCCCTTCCAGATTTTCAGAGATCATATAAGGATAATGATCTGGGAACCTTTATGAGAAAACAGTAGAGATACTGGCTCACTCTCTGAATCTCAAACAGCTGACAGGAGAATTAAAGTGAGAGTGAGAAATACTGAGCTAAATTTTCAAGAGTGACTAACGATTTTGAGTCCCGGTGTGTTTATACCTTTAAACACACAACTTTTCATACAGGTGATTTTGTGGGTTTAAATATTTGCCAGTGCACTCTGTGCACAATTAGCCTTAGGAGCACAGTGGAGGGAGATTCTCTAAGGGAAAACAAAGTGACAGTGTACTTAAATAGAAAAAAACCCACGACTTTGAGCTCTGAAAAGTAGGTCATCATGTTTTTTATATGCGAGCAGTATTCCCATAACCATCCAGAGTAAAGTATTTTATATATTTTATGCCTTGGTGTGAGCTTCCCGCTTATCATACATGTATTATTCAGGAGCTGCGTGAAAGCAGACAGGCATAAAGCATTAGTATAAAATTTGGCACACACACTTCTGCTATCTCTGAGCCTCTGTTTTTCAAACATACACACTGGTGTAGTCTCCTCATCCTCTACGTATTGCCATACATGGAATACACACAGAAAAACCCTGGGGAGAAAGACTTCAGAGATATACTAATTGTTTCCATATAAAGCAGGGCATGACTGCAATCTGAGAGGATATTCAACTAAAAGCCTGCAAATATTTGGAAGCTTCCTGTCACATAGGGAAATGTTTAATTATAAGCAAAGATGGAGTTATGAAGTTTTGCAGGCAGGTAGCCAAGATTTCAAATGTTATTTCTGATCATCTAGTCCTCTGAAATTAGCTTGGTATAATATTTTTTATTCCCCCTATCTGTGGCTAATTTTTTGTACAACTCTGCTGTAGAGTAAATTTATAGTTGAAGCTTAGAAGTTTCAGAATAGTAACAAAAGAAATCAGCTCCAGGACTAGTTAAGAGCTATTCTGTAAGCTCTCCCAAGATGACACTGAGAGGTTATGTCAGGTTTAAAGAGAATTAAAGGCTAGGTAACATTAACAGGGATTTCTCTGTTGCTTCCTTCAATGATGTGCCCCATTCTCAGGGAGCAGAAAAAGCAGTCTTTAACCAGGTTAAGTCCCTCAAGCTATTGAGGATACACTGAAGAGATAATACTAAAAAATATAGTTCATAGGGACAGCAGCATAAACAACCAAAGAGGTGACTCTCTGAAGAAAAGTGTCTGTCCACACCCTTAGTATATTGTGAAATTTTCTGAGGGTTATTTAATTCTCATTGTGCATGAAGAATCCATAGGAGGCAGTTTGGCCACTGAAACTCAACCAGCCCAGTCAAGCCCAGGAGAACTTGGCACCTTCTGCCACTGAACCCTGGGAACCAGGTAATTTGGATGAAGAGCTCTGCCACAAGCCTTCCTACCTCATAGGTGTTGGTTGTTCTGTCTTAGGAGAGACACTATGGGCTGCATTATGAGGGTTAGCTCAACAAGCTGCATGAAATATACACAAAACCCCTCCAATAAATGGGAGATTAAAAAAATCCAGATTATCATTTCTTGATATTTTTAAATTTAGAAGCTCAAAAATCAGCTTTCTTGGTCTATAAAACCTTCATATTGGTCGCTGCCCACTCAGACCTACACTTAGAGCGGTGATTCTAGAAATATCTGTAGAATACAGGATCTTCCTAAGTGCTTCTCTGTGGGTTTAAGAGCCGTAGCTTAAGTCTTGTATTCATAATATTTACAGCCTGGTGTCCTTTCTTTAGTTTCTTGTTGCAACTCAGGCATGGGAACATGAGACACAGAGAGTGAACCCTTTTCAAAAACTGGTCATGAAGTTACACTGGGCTTTCATCAACTTAACCTGTGAAGCTACTTTGTGCTTCATTCAAGCATAGTGCTCCCTAGAGAGCATGCACAAATCTGGTGCCGTTCCATTTCTGATGTGCTAAGGACAGAAAGTATTCAGTTAATTGAGGACCCACAATCTCAGTTGTTTTTCTTACTTTTCCTGGAATGCATGACTCAGAGCTAAACAATGTTCAGTCAAAATGATGTATTAACTCTCCCTCATTAAGCTTTTTATTTTTTTGTGTGGCTTCCAGCCAGATAATAAATTCATTAGGTCTAATTTGTCTCTAATACTAAGCAGATGAAAGTATGGATAGGCACGAAAAACAAGGGGACAGGTATGCAGTTATCAGATTTGCAGATGATAGCAGAGGTGTGCATAAAATTCACGTGACCAAGGTCAGAAGTGTCTTCTGAATATTAAGTACCAGCTAGTATGATAGCTGTTTATTTGTTATCAGTCAGGGCTCCTCATGTTAACCCCTGGGTTCCTTTGCTAGAGAAAAAAAATTAAGTTGAGACTGAATAGTCACAGCAGCTGCATCTTTGGTGGCTAATTCACAGACGAAGAGACTTTTTTGGCAGGAAGCTGTATATCAAACCTTGAATAACCCTGCATGTGGGATTGAGGGTTTTAGCATGAGGAGATGCACAAAAGCTTTCAGACAGAATGAATCGATGTGACCATGCCTGTTCGGGGTAATTGAAATGAGGCAGGAAATGGCCTTTAACCTGGAGTTGATTTCTCGTAAGTGGTCTTTTATAGGGACTATGAGCATTTTCCTTTTACTCCCTTGTGTATGTAAATTGTTTTGCAGCATGAGAAACACTGATGTAGCCAAGGAACCAAAATTGTTCCTGTGCTGCTTCTTAATACTGTCTCTTGACCTTGGCCTCAGTGCAGTAATGGTGCAATGCCTCATGCTTGCAGCCAGCCATTACTCACCCCAAGATGACTCCTTACCTGCTCTATCCGCCTGAGCAGCTCCTTCTTTTGACGCTCCCATTCTCGTCGGTCTCTATCAAGCCTGTCCAGAAGCTCCACCTTTTCTCGGTTCCAGTTCTTCTCACTGTGCTGGATTTGCCAGCGGAGGTCCATCACCACACCATGACTCTCAGCCAGAAGCTTCTTGTGCTCCTCTCTTTCCCTTTTAAAAGCTCCTTTTGCATCAGATGTGAGGCCTGTTTCTCCTGAGGTGTTCTCACTCTTCCCTTCCAGCTGTCATTAAAGTAAAACATTACTAGGACTTTAAACTGTCTGTGGTAAAAGCCTGTGTCTGACAACGAATTTGAGTTAAAGACCTAACTCCATAAAGCTGGAATGGCAAAATTATAGCAATTCTTAGATCTTAGGATCTCAATAAATAATCAAATATGTTCAACCTGAAAAAAGTTTTAAAATCAAGACAGTGAAAACCATAGTGAATAATTTCTCAAGTTCTAGCAGCTCATACTATTAAGGCGTTACTTATAATATTTCTGATGGGAGTGTGGGTACCAGCAATGAAGGAAATGTGGAGATAAACTCCAACCTCATCATCCCTTCTGAGACAATCACCAGGACAATGTCCTCAGCCGCTGCTCTGCTTTTGTGCTCTCACTCAGTGCACCCGAAATCTAAAGACAGTGCATTCATCTTCTGAAGAGACTTCTCCCGGAGCAACCTTCAGCAATGGTCTTCTGATGCCACCTTCCCTCTCTTCTCCTTCACTTCATGCTCAGGGCTCAGCTCAACCAGAGCAGAAGAGCTGGCCCAAGGTGACAGATTCATATGCAGACTCAATGGGGTGTCAGGAGGTCTCTAGTACAACCCCGTGCTTCCAGGTTGGCTCTGAGATCAGATCAGGTTGTGCAGGACTTCGTTCAGTTGGATCCTGACAAACCTCCAAGGGCGGGGATTAAACAACCTCTCTGGCCAACCCAGGCCACTGCTGGACTCTTGTGAGAGTGAAAAAGGTGGTCAATGGCTTTTGTTCAAGTGAGTGAAGAATTTATCCCTCAAGCCTGACCTTTTGTTGACAACACAGTAGATGTGTGAGTGACTCAGAATGGGATACCTCTCAATCCCCTGGCTCTGCAGGTGAACTGGAGTGAAAAGCAGCGAAAACTCACTTCTGCCTCTGAAGTTAAAGTTGTCCTCAAAAAGGAAAGGCAGCAGGTCTGCTGGGGAACAGGGTTCTTTAGCAAGAGAGAAGGACAACACCTTCACCTTGCCCTATGTGGAAAATAAGCACAAACTTTCTGAGCAAAGGGAAGTTCAGATTGGATTCAGGAGTGAAACTTGACTAGTCTCTGGAAGAGCCTCCCTAAATGAATGGCTGAGAGGTCATTGCTTGAGTCACTTAAAATTGCACTGAGCTGCAGAGAACATCCTGTTACAGCCACTTGCATTGACAGGGAAATCTTAAAACACCTGTGTCCTCTACCACTAATTTCCAAAGCCCAGTTGTTTTCAAATGACCAACCGATCAACCAACCAACCAAAAAAATCAATTATAAAAAAGCAGAATCCTATTTTAACGAAGTTGACATGACACTGTCTTTCTCACACTTAACCTATTTGTGCAGTGTAAATTTGTGCAGCAATGTGTGAGAGGCTGTCCTGCACACACTGCGTGGCTTGGTGGTGGACAAGAGGTGCTGTGGGGTGGAAACGCAGAACATCCCAGGAGACACACTTCTGTGCTGTAGATCCATGATAGGAAACACCATCCTGGGCAGCGTGGCTCCTCAAGAAGCCAGATAGCTTTGCTGCCTTCCTACCCACCACCCCAGCATGCTGACTGCCCACATGTTAGTTAAGCAATATGTGAAAATATCACTGCTGGTTTCCAAACTCACCGCTAACTTCAGGTAACGGCCTATTGCCCCTTGCTACAGCTTTCCTCTGTCCATCCACAAGGTCCCAGCTCCATTTCATGGTGCTGCGGGAGTCAAAGTTGGTGCTGCAGCCAGGGTCAGCAATGTTGGCACCTATTCTTTTAGGATTATGTCCTTTAATTTTACTATTCTGTGCCCCCGGTCCCGGCTCACTCTTGCAAGTTCCTGCTGGATTTACTAAATAGCCATGACACCAAATCATCATGAATTTCAGGAGCGTCACTGCAGAGCTCAGATCAGCCAAAATAATAAGGGACTAATGAAGTAAACTCTATACAGTTTCCTGACACCTAAGCCTGACAGAGGGCTATTTAGGACTTGTTCTTTGTGATATAGATGTCATCTTTCAGGGACCTTTGATGCCCCACAGACTTATCATCTTGCAATAGGAGCTCTTAGGGGAGGTTGCTAGAGTGACTGGGGTAATTCCAACGAGGCTGGAGTGCAGACTCAACCTTTACAACTCTGCTGCCTCCTGGAGAATAATGCCTCATGGTAGCTATGGCTAGCATGCTAAGTTGCAAAGCCACACCAATGCCTACGATAAATTCTTACAAATGCTCGGTTGCAATAAATACAGTTTGTATGATTATGCTACGAAGCAAATTCCTTCTTCCATTTTTTTGAATCTCAAAAAAATAGCAAAATGTTGAACCTCACCAAGTCTCATTCTCTCTGTCCCCTTACACCACTGGGTTCTTCACCATCACTGGGCAAATTCTCAGCCTTTCAGTTAGCAAACAAGACAGGTGGTCATGCCTGTGAAGGGCAGGAAAGCTGAGAAAGGCAGTGGGGAGTAAGAACATGCTCCAGAAGAGTGATATCCCAAGGATGTATGGCTGCTGTTAGAGTGCCATGCCCAAGCTGCCAAAATACAATATCTCATCCTGTGCTGGACCATGGGTTCACCCAGACCAGAGCCCTGGCTCTTGCTCCATTTGAGAAGAATACAGGAAGTCTATAAATACAAAGATGAGTTCAAAACCAAGGCAAGTATACAGTCATACACCTTCAGAATAATTTCCTGGTGTTCACTGATTTGGGACCTAAAACCTAGAGTCAGAGGTGGTGTCTTTAGACTCAGAAAACAGTTCCTGGTGCCTCAGATAAGTTGTGGATACCCTATCCCTGGAAGTGTTCAAGGCCAGGTTGGATGGGGCTTTGAGCAACCTGGTCTAGTGGAAGGTGTCCCTGGCTAGGGCAGGGGGATTGGAACTAGATGATCTTTAAGGGCCTTTCCAACCCAAACTATTCTATGATTCTATGGAAGGCAGAACAATGCTCTTGGCACGGAGGGAATCCTGCCTCTATTTTGACAAAACAGCTCCAATCATGGAGGAAAGGTCCATTGGTGGCTCCCTAGTATGAAAGTCGAGATGTAACTTTCCTAAACCTGCTAACTGCTAAGGGTGGCATGATGCCTCTTCATATGCACCACAGCTTATATTCCCCCCAGGCATCCTGAAGCTGGACCATTGGTCCGAGTCCTAGTGAGGGTATGTGTCCTTACATGCAAGTTCTCAAAGCACATGCAGGGTCTGGCCCCTCACACTAACTCCCTCCTTCTTCCAAAGTTTTCTCAGTTCCTAGTTCCCAGAATACCAGGATTTTTTACTTGCCCGGCTGGAGGCTGAGAATTACTGGGACTCCTTATTGGCTCAGCATTATCACAATCCTGTACTTGGGAGCAATCTCATTATTTCTTATCTTAAAAACAATGCCTAAGGATCCTTCTGCCAAATAAGATGTGCATGCATTTCTGACAGCCAAGACTTTTATTTTTAATGATATATGCAGTGCTAAAGCTCCAAAGCAGCAGGCAACAGTACACTGTCACCTCTGATATGCAGTGCTTTTGTATCAAAAGAGTTTTCTTTCCTTTTTTTTTTTCTTTCTTTCCTATACAGAGAGTTAAAGCACCAAAATGCAAAACCATTGCCAGTGACTATTAATTAGGAGTTGACTCTCTTGAGGAAAATGCTCTTGTTAATTGACCTACTGCTTCACAAAAAAAAGTGGGAAACAGCAGCAGTGAAGACAACAGTGGAAACTAGAAAGGCCTTGATTCCCCATGGACTTGTCAGGGCATTGGCAGCTCCATACAAAACCTATGGTGGGATCGTTGCACAGCCCACTGCTTCATCATTACCGACCAAAACAACATCATGACATCACGACAGGTCCTCCTACCCACACCAACCTGGCAGACTTGACGATTTAGTTAAAGTTGTTGTTATGCCACATGTTGGGCGCAGAACAGCAAAGGATATTTACATGACTATATGTAATGCTGATATTTTACATATTGGTCACTAGCTCCTCCCATTTTGATCCTGAAATTGAACCTATAGTGAAAACATCCCATATTTTGAATCTTTAACATTCCTTTGAGTTAAATTTACATTTATATTATTTCTATTTCAGGCTTATTATAGTATTATTTTATATTTAATTTTTTAATTCCCTCCTTGTTTACTCTATCCTAATTCACAACCTAACGATTGATGTGCTATCTTTTTGCTACTGCATTAGGGACCTGTTTTTGCTGTGACATAGAAATGTTGTGGTTTATGTCTTAAATATTGACCAGTTTCATTCTTTTCATTTGCTTGAAAAAATGTAAAAAAGTAACACCCATGGCTCAGGAATTACCACATGTTATGTATTATTACCAGTGGAGCAGTGGAGGTAGCAAAGGCCTCCAGAAGGAAGAGTGCAAATCTTTCTTCTGCCTGGGCAGGACTGGCAGCACCATCCCGGTGCCAAACACCAGCCTGTGAGTTTATCGCCCATGAAAAGGCAAAGTATGCAAGCTCTAAATTGGCAGTTCATTGTCAGACTAACTTTCTCTAAGTTTTGTTCTTTGTTGTCATCTCGAGTTTAAGGTAAATCTGTCCCTGAGGTTTTGTTTTGGGAGGAATGAAAATGGGAATTGATTTGGTTTCCTTTTTCAAGTGATCCATTGTCTGGCAACGTGTGTGCACTAAGCAGCAGCTGAACTGAGAATCTGAATCCGCTGAGAGAAGACTCTGCTAAAATGAAAGCTTCTTTCTTCATTCTGGGAAAGCAGCCTACAGTACCTGGGCAGGAAAAGGAGAGCTCACATCTCAGCTCTGTGCGTCAGAATGAGTCTCCGATGATCAGTAAATCCTCCTAAATGTACCACCCTCCTGGCAGTGAATATTTTTATTATATTTGTCTTCTGCAGAGAAGCTCTACAATTATGAATCTTTTTCTCAAGACCTGAACATACTAATTCTCCCACCCCTCTCCGCTTCAATGCGGAAAATTAGAGCTTTTATGCCATCAGCTTTGGAAATGAATCCTTGTGGGGTTTTTGCCGATTTGTTTTCAAATTGCTTCAGAAACAGCACATCTTCTGTGAATAGCCGTACATGACACTGAAGCACCTGGCACCAGATTTTATGTACATACTTCTAACGGTATCCCGTGGTGGGTAGCTAGAACTCTCTCTTCAGTGGGGTACCATCCATCACTAACCACTTGCCTTGAATAGCTGGTTTAATATTAACATATTGATCTATCACTTCAGTATTACTAAATCACTCTTTTCTCTCCATAGCTGGTTTAATATTAACATATTGATCTATCACTTCAGTATTACTAAATCACTCTTTTCTCTCCTTTGCATCAAGTACCGCAGTTGTTATGTACCAAGGCACAGTGACGAGCTAATTGTGAGCACGCCAACATCAAGACATTTTTCTCTCCTACAAATGCCAATAAATACAGACACCTGCATATCTCATTACTGCAGCTGATACATTGCCAGCCAACTCTTCTGAGAAAATACAGCAAGAAGAGGTTCGGCTCCTTTGTCCTCACCTATGTTACACAGTACCTACTACATGAGCAGGCGTACTGGGACAACTAGAATCCAAGAGGCAACTCAAGAGACAAAGCTTTGCCCAGGCTTCAGGGGGGCTTTCAGGCACCAGGGTAAAATGAATAAATATAGTCCCTTTGCTGGCTGTCATAGATTTCCCATTTTGTTAAGCATCTCAGCCATTCTTTACTGGTGTTGGATGTAGGGGACGTTACCTGTTCGAGGTGGCACTTCAGTTCAGTCATTTCCACCTCCCAGGCTGCCTTGTGCAGGGCGTACTGCTGCTGGAGCCCCTGGCGCTCACGCTCCTCATCCCGCAGCTCTGAGCGGAAGTCGTCCAGCAAACCCTTCAGAGCGTTCAGGAGCTTCCGATTTTCACTTGCCTGCCGCAACAAAGCAAACAAAATGCTGTCATTGGACGGCTTTAGCCTCCAGTTTCACTTTTAGGAGGAAAAACGCCTGAATGTCCACTGCATGGAAAGGAAAGTGCCTGAGCTAACTTTTGCATGAGAGAACTAAGAATAGCAGTGCCTTCTCCGTCTACGGCCTGCCCAGGGGAGTGGTCGAATCACTAACCCTGGAGGTATTTAAAAGATGTGAAGATGTGGCACTTAAGGACACGGTTAAGTGATGGAACTGGCAATGTTAGGTTAATAGTTGTACTTGATGATCTTAAGTGTCTTTTCCAACCTAAATGATTCTATGATTCTGCAATTCTATGATTCTACTTCTTGTTAGCCCTAGTCCTGAAACACCCATGAAAGCCAAAGATACTTAAGTCACCCTGAAAAAGGCACTAAGCATCTGTCTGGATTGAGGACATCTGTAATAACTTCTTTTTTAATACTGTAAACCAAAGCTAGAGTATCATTCCTGAGGTTTGTTGGGTAGCTGGATGTCTCATACATACCGTCATTGCTCAGCATCACACCTCACATATTTGTAAACTACATGTAAAGAAAAGGGATTAATTTTCAATGCTTTTGTATTATCTGATAAAATTACTTTGGAAAAACAAGGGAGGTTTTGAGCTGAGGCGTTTCAGTAGGCTGTACTTCACCTTTCTGCTCAGTCCTAGGCAGTTGCACACTAGTTAGCTTTGCAGCAGCACCCTGTTTGGTACCAAAGGCACGAATGCCAGGTAGGCCACCTTCCCTCTTGCAGATGGGATCAAAGAGCAAACCCCCATCCATGTCTTGTTGAGGATGTCATCGTCGTATAGAAAATGTTGTCTGTGCTCTTGTGCTAGCCCAGAGCCAAGGATGGAGTTAAATTAAAAGTGCAGCCCAGAGCTGACGTGATCTTGGCAAGTACTGAAAGACCGCATGTACACTTACTCAAATATCAATGTTTTTTTTCTTCGTTTTGGCATTTACTTTCTGTAAAATCTCTGGAGACTTGCAAAACCTATCATTTTTATGTTAAATATTGAAAAACATTTTGTAAAGATTCACTCTGGATCAGTAAAACTAAAGGTATCCTATCATTTTTTGCCGTCATTGAATTAGAAAACAGAAATGTGTAGCATGATTTATTTATCCAAAATTTAAATCAAATATTCCCAATGAGCCTCTGAAAGACCAGGGAGTAGCCAAAGATTGTATCTGACAAGTTATTCTGAATAGAAAAGACTTTTAAGAAAATTATACTTGATTAGCAGACTCAGCATGAGCAGAAAAATGGGAAGGCTTACTCAACAAATTCAGCATTTAATCACCTGGTTCTCATGAATGCGTTACTTTCCTTGGGAAGGCCTAACTCAAATTAGCTGTCTCAATTCTTGCACGATAGTCTAATTGATTTTATTTTTTATTTATTTTCCCAAGTGAAGACTTCCTGCAATTCCTCTTATCTGGTGTTTCATGAAGTACCTACATGGGGACTTCTTTGTAGACACGTCAAGTAAATAGATGTACACAAAAATCTAAATAATCTTCATGTTTAAATAATCTTCATGTTCATGTGCTTTTTTCAATGACAAGACATATAACATTTTATGCAGACAACTAAGATGATTTAATACGCTCATCAGATTTTTAGCATCACTGAACCCACCTTACCCACTTTTGTAATCACTAATCAGACATACCATGGTGCCTCTTTTTAAAAAAACAAACAAATGTGGTCTACTTTTTCCAAGCCATTTGATTCATCAGCAAAAATATGCTAGATGCAGAGAAATGACTGCAGGTGCTCATTGACTGACCTATAATCTGTTTGGGCTAATGAAATGTGATGGTGTACAACATGGGGTTTTATAAGAAACGCACCCACAGAAGCAGAATTAATTCCATTAACATTTAATGCCAATTAGCAGTTTCCTACTATACAGCAGCAGTCTCCATCATGCATATAAGATCACCTACTTTTCAATATGTAATGAGATTTTGTGTTTCCACCATTAATTTTCGTTCTGATACCCAATTAAGGCTAAATTCTCCAAACATCTCAAGCCCCTTGTGTAGTAATCAGAATAAGAGTTCTTTTGAAGATTTGTCCTTGGTGTCACAACAGGAGCTGCTGGGTATTGAGCACATCAAAATCTGGCCTCATCCTCTTTGAAAACCCTGACCCCAAATGTCTATGAAGCGCTTTCATTCAAGAGCCACGTTCTGTCTTTTCTGGTATGCTGCATAAACCTTTCTCTGGCAAAGTAGTCTAAAGGTTCCATGAGGGAAATGAGGCAGAAGAAAAACAAATGCAAATAACACTAAAGCAAGCTACATCCCTCATTCCTGTGCATATATTTAGAGTCCTGTAAAAGTAGGCCTGCAAAGAAAGAAGTGATGGACTAGTGCAGAGAGGAGCCAAAAGAGCCTCATTGCAGGTTTGTAGCCTACTGAGATGAGGGCATGTCTTATTTCTAGAGGCATTACATCAATGTCTCTGTTATGAGACAAGTACCCCAGGTGCCCCCCTGGGCTTGCTGGGATTTTAATTAACTTGCCAATATAAATCCAATTTTGGTTACATACTTGTAATTCCTGCAGAGAAGTCTCTTTTGCATGACTTTGTATTTACAGTCTGAAGTTGGAGAGGTCTGCGAGATTGTATTTTCTGTTTTGCCAAACTGGAGTGTTTTTGGAGAACAGACAAGTACTTTTGAGACAATGATGTGCTCTGAAATACAACATTTACATCTAGACATGTTTTAGATTTCTGTTGGTAAAACCGCCAAACAGCTTCTGCATAAGAGTAAGTCCCATACATACATAAGGATTTTTATGGTCTTCCCCTTCGTCCCAGGGGTGTTGTGCAGGCAGAAGAAACGAGACACGGCTATGGTTCCCTGGACAGTCTCCCATGCAAGGAGCTGGTTCGTTAGTACCTTACTAGTTACCAAAATTTAGAGCATGAAGGAATCTGACTGATTCACAACTGATCTAAGACAAGAGAATTACAAAAGTGGTTTGAAGTCTTGTTGTATTCACAACTCAGGATTTATAGGTAAAGGAAATGACAGCTGACAATAAGTAAAAACTTAATGTAATAAACCTCAATTAAATTCCAGGACTTTGGAGTCTTTACTAAGTTGAGTGAACCCCAGAGGTGGGAGCCTCCAGCTCTAGAAAAGTTTGGGACCAGAGCAGTTGTTTGAAGCTTGATTCTGCTTTTAATCACAATTCTTTTTTGTCTGAGAATTTCACTTAAGAATTTAGCCACAGTCTGGTATTACAAGCAGTTTAGCAGAGCAGCCAATTAAAAACACAAGGTCAGGGGCTTAAAGAGCAACAAGAACTGTGCATTTTATCTGTCTAATCACAGATCTCTGCAAAAGTGAAGCTGGATCTTGGTGCAAATCATTTTAGTATATTTAGGTCTTAATTACTATTCCTTTGGGCTTTTCTCTTAGCTAAGCTTTGAAAACAAATATTGTATGAGCAAATCAAGATCTAATTGGGGATTTTCTTGACACCCCACCCCCCCCAAGCAACAACACGTGTCTTGTTTTTTAATGCTTTTTCCATTGGACCACAGATGTGTAAACTCTTTTCTTCTTACCCCCCTTGACCTTAACACCGTCCAAAAGGCATGTCACCCTTTCTACTCAACTGAACTAAAGCTCCTCTGTTTTTCCACAAGCTATTCTCCCTGATCTCTTACTACACACATGGAAATGCTGACTTACAGCAAGCCCTCCTCTACTGTGCCACCAGCCCGACTTGCCTGCTTATCTCCTGCCCATGACCAGACTTCCCGCTTGGCTCTTGAGCCTTGCCGGTTCCTTGCCTGACCCTTTCTGCAGTGTGCCCCAGCTACCAGTCATGGGACAACACCATGAAGAGAAAGAAAGTCCTTCTCAGAGTCCCCATCTACTCTGCCTCTCATCGACTAACTTTTTTTCTCCCCTTTCCCCTCAGCTATGCCTTCATCCCTCCACACACTGGCCACATAAAAATCCCAGACACGTGAGACGTGTACTTTCCACCAAGTCAGATCATAATATTATAAAATTAAAGGCTGCTTGTTGAAATTAAGGCCTCAGGGTTTTACCATTTTTCTCAAAACAATTCCACTTTCCAGGCAGGGTGAGAAAGTCAGCAGCGAGAGTGCAGGCTGAAAATACAAGCCATTAAATATTAACATTAAATGTTAAAAATAAATATGGGTTACTTCAAGTTACTGTAAGCCCTTTCTTTTTTCTGACCTAGTTATCTCAGCCACTCCTAGACTATTGCAAAGTTTCCTTCCTAATGTGACACAAGTGCTGCTGCGTTTCATCTTGGAGCTTGCCAGGCAGAACCAGCAACTTAGGGCTCTCCTAGGCAGGTGAAAACCTTGGAGACTTCCAGCTTCACTGCTCACCCCAAATTCCCCAAGTAAACAGTGTTTTTTTCCAGCTGCAGGCTTAAGGAGCCTGCAGAAGACCCCTAAAACCCTGGGTGTTCTTCAGCGCAGCCTGACTAGTCAGTGGTATACTGGGAGATGAGCACTGCTGAGATCCACCCCTTTCAGGAAGGACATGCTCTGGGTCTGCTGATACTCTCAGAGCTTTTAAAACTGGGACAACACAGGCAAAGTGTTTGTTTGCTCTATTTTTGTTTAGTTAATGTGTTTTGCGATCATATATGAATTAAGTGGAGCTGAGGTTTATGGGTGAAAGTCTGTAATGTGTGCAAGGACCAGAGTCTGTGAGGTTGGTGAGCACAGCGGAGGTCCTGCATGCAGGAGGTTTGCAGGGCCAAGACGTCCACCGTAGTGAGACGGACAATCCCAGCCCAACTGATACTAAGGTGTGTGAGGGCAGAGCAAGGTTCCAGCAGAGCCTTGAGGGCACAGGCAGCTACTCCTCTGTCACGGTCCTCTAGAAGACACTTCTGACGTGCTGAATCTATGATAGCATCAGAATTAATCTACACTAGGGATTCCTATTTCAGTGCCAGAGAATAATCATAATCCTTTCTTGCTGTTGACAAATACAAGCCCTATAGCACTGAAAACCCGTTTTACATTCCTGTCAATAAACACAGTGCTTGTTATAAGATTCACTAGCGTGAGCGGGCAAAACGAGTAATAGTGCTTAAAATGAGAAATATTTAGCAAACTCACTCATTCTTGCACTGTTGAAGTAACACTTTTTCCTGGTTGGAAGGCAAGAAACCTATTTTGCCTTCACAAGTCCATTTGGATATCATGCGCTGCTGACTATCAAGAGGGGTACTGAGATGTGGTCTCTTCCTATGGATCATTTCTTTAAGCAAGATTAGCTGGAACTGCTGCATTAGAACATCTTGCAATGTATATAAAAATGAATTATTAGCAATCCTACTTTCCATTTCTGCCACCTTAATTGAGATTAATGCCTAAGCAATGATTATTTCAAAGAGGACATTTTTTTTTTGAATGTTTTTGGTTGTTTTAAGAGATCTATATGGAAAGTTAGTACATGACAGAGTTTGTACTGAGATAGCATGTTGGTTTATATTTCTTTTACTCATTCTAGATTAAATCAAACTACAGATGGAATGCAGTTGAATGATGTGCTCAGGAGCATCTCTTCCATGGCCTTTTCCAGCCTCTACCAGAGAAGAGCTTGGTGAGAGGATGACAGTGATGGGTCTGGGTGACTAGCAAGGCAGAACCTTTCCAAATGCCAAACTGATCAAATGAATACTACCTTGGCAGCACACTTCACAGAAAATAATAGCTAGAGAATGGAGTTGTCAGCTAGCGCTATGAAAACAGAAAGCAAAAGTGTCTGTAAACTTAAAGCCGAATATGAAGTAGCATAAAGACCACAGATCTCTGCTATTTTCATTCAAACAGAAATTCTAACTGAAGTTACACCTTGAACTAGAGAGGTAGGTTGCAAGACAGCCTGTGCATCTGCCAGCACCAGCTTAACCTTACTATAGGGTAGAGACTTACTGTTGCCTGCTGCATATCTACTAGACCATATGGATAAAAAGCAAACAGGTTGTACATAGTTGTGAGAGTCTGGGAATTCAAGGTGAAGAACTGAAATGCAAAGACACACACAATCCCAAGAGCCTGCAGCGAGTCCAGTAGACTAATGAGGTCACAGAGAGATTTGTCTGAGAGCTCTCACTGTGGAGTGGGCTCCCAAGTCACGGGCTTGGATAGAAATGGGGTGTAAGGCATAAAGCTTCAAGACCTTTTTCACTGAATATGTGTTTTACACAGAATTCTTGCTCCATTCTACTTATGATTGCAAATAATTCAGTGTAACAGGATGCTCTCATCTGAACGTTTTCCATTTCAAAAATATAAGAAGATGCTCCTGAAGAACTGTTGGAAGCCTTAAGTCTGCCCCCTTTGAATGTTGGCTGTTATTATTGTTAGGATTGCTGGTATACTAAGTGCACAAATGAAAAAGCCGGGATGTATGGCAGCACTCTGACACACACACAGAGGCAGGGCACAGGAGACGTCAGGGAAAAGTTAGTATGATTTGCTTTTAGGCATTTAAAAACAAGCCTAGTGACAGGAAGGAACTTTTGCATTGTTTTCCTATTATCGCTAAGGGACACATTAAATACATGTGCTAGTTTCTTACATTATTTAAAGGAAATAAAATCACCTCTTCTTGCTAAAAGCTTGAAAGTAGAATACAATAGATATGCTTAGGCAAGAGGAGCCTGTACGTTCTGCAAACCATCACATACTGATAGATTTTTCTGGGCAAACAGCCACAAGAGGAAATAGGATTTTTCACTGATAGCATCTGCCAACAGAAGAACAGTAATCACGTGCCTCCTGATTAAATATAAATATAATGGATGAAATCCACTGTAATTGCTGTGTAGCTAGAAGTATTTTTACAAGTATGATTCTAGGTGATTTAACCCAGCAGCAGAAGAAAATGAACTCGCTTGGAAAATCCGCAGGGCAAGATATACAAATGGTACAGTACCTGCTTCTGCTGCTGCAGTAATTCTGCAGTCTGCAGCTGTGGTCCATGATCAGTGCTCTCTGTGGTGGGACGCTGGGAAAAATCTGTCAGTGCAAAGACAACATCCTCTTCCTCCTCCTCTCGCTCTGCATCATCCCCCTTCTGCTCGGACTGAATGCCAAAGTCTGGGAGGGCCTCAGGGTGCTCAACCTAAAATGCAAAAGATGGGACACATCAACACTCTTTTGCCATTTACCTCGGGGGACAGAAATCTATTGAAGGGCTAAGGGAAGGGACTATCTTCCCATGCATCTCTCTGGTGGGATGTATTGACTTCTATTCTGTAGGCTCCAGGAAACGATCTTGGGGTGATATACGACATTTTGTGTACATGAACACAATACTGTGCAGGCCTACAAAATAGGAGATGTATGCAGCTGAGAAGATGGGTGTAATGTAGCATGATGGATATAATCCACCATGCATTAATGAAAAACTATAGAAGACACTGGTGTAGTCTGATGAATATACAGAGATCAGGAAATATCCAATCTAGCACTTCATTCTCTCTAACGTGTTAGCAAAACACATGACTCCAATAATGACTGGAGGTGGATTGATTATAAATTAACCAGTCAAACAATCCAAACAGTGAAAAAATGAAAGCCATTTTGATATTAGAAGATGAGCTAGTTTACATAGAAGCAAATTAGTACTGCTGAAGCAAAGTAGAAGCAAATTATTTCTAAATAGCTACTCATCTCTTGTTTCTGACTCATTACCACAGCAGATGAAGGTAAAGATGTTCATCCACCCTTTATCTAAGAATACAAAACACTGGCGTGTTCAACTTAAGCATACTCCTACCAGACTTGAAAGGTTACTTGTACTGCCAAATGCAGCAAACACTGAAAAACACTAGGCACATAAGTATCAGAAATACTGAGAAAAATTACTTAGTTGCCTTAGCAAATGGTTTCAGAATTGCATGAACCTGCAAAAGAAAACAATTATTCTCAAGAATTTTGTATAAAATGTCAGAATGGGTGAATGCTCTTTTTTAACTTTTTTTTTTTCTTTAGGTAAGATTTCCAAAGCAAATGGTAACTCTGGATGTGCAACTCAACACAATTTAGCAGCACCCTTCTTCACAGTGCATGTTGACTGGCAATCACAACCCTGCTGAGATGTGTCAGCTTGAAGATCCCAGGTTGTTATATACTTCTGAAATTCCTGATCTTAATTTAGTCGCTACTTGGAAAATCACCATGATGACTACTGGTGTACTGCTGCTGACGGTGACAGACGTGTGTATGGGGAAGAGGAACAAACAAGAATGATTCACTGTAAGTTCCCACAAGAAGCTGTATAATTCTCCTGCCAACATGAAAACAGTGCTTCCCTCCATCTGAATTGCTGAAGGCTTTATAAGGAACACACTGTGCACACGATGAGAAAAACGACAGCACTCAACCCTTCTAAACAGATTTGACTCCATCAGCTTACTAACGTCTTTTTTCGTTCCAAAAATTATTCAGGAATCATCTCTTTGAGAACTAATTAAATTTTCATTTACTATAAGAGAGTTTTTCAGGACCAGATGTTTGTACAAGTTAAGGGTATAGATTTAAAGATGAGTGATGTATAACATATCATGCAGAATATACTTTAGAACAAGCTAAGTTAAGAAAAGGCTTCATGTTTAATATGAATCCCCCTTAAATCTATGTGTAATTATAAAGTTGCTGATGCCACATCATAAAGTCTACAATTAAAGAAGGGACATCCCAGTACCCCACTGCTTGCAACTTTATTGAGTTAACAAGGTGGGACAGTTACCTCTAATATGTCCTCCCCTTCCTCTTCCATTCTCTTGCCTTGCCGCCAATGTTTCAGCAGCCACTTCAGTTTGACATACAGAAGAAAGGTGTCCTGCTTGAAATGCCTGAGTTCTTGCTGCAGCAGACTTTTCTCCTGGCTCCAGGTCTTCTCTTCCAGTTTGTTCTGCAAAGTCAAGCTCTGCACTTCCAAGTCTTTCCTCCGCAGGGTCTGCATATGCTCCTCCTCCAGCTTTAATGGAACAACAGACACCATGTCAATGGGGTGGTGTCCTGGGGTGCTCTCCAGGACTTGTACTGTGTTGAGTGAGACAGAGTGAAATCTCTAATTTTCATCAGTAGTAGTCAGTCAGTAGCTACAGAGTTTGACTCAATAAGTTCCTCAGCAGTTATGACTGTTAAGGAAATTAGAAGACAGCAGATGATAAGATTTGCTTAGATAACCATATCCAAGTAACCTGCTGTGGAAGTGGACATTTACTTTAAAGATGCACGAGACCTCTGCTGCTGCTTAAACATTTTACACCACTCATATTTCCCTCCCTCTCTTGATTGTATCCCTGCAGTATGTTCCCAGCACAGCCACCACCCCACACTGCTGCACACACCACACCTGCTAAATGCATTTGGGGCCATCCCTACAAGGTGGGACCACAGCTGCTCTTCAGAAAACCTGGAATATTATCCTTGCCTCTTCCCTCCCCAGCCACAGGCTCATCCTTTCCTCTGTGGCTATGCCTCCCTCTCCTTCTGGAAAGGCAACGCTTCTGAAGGAACCACATCCAGTATCTCGGATACAACCACTGGTCCCTCACTTCTCACAATTCACATGTGGAGGCACCTGAACAACTCACAGTAAACATTTCTCATTCTGATATGACTAGATCAGGGCCACACGGAGAAACTGGAAAGACAGGAATAGATTGCAGTTTGGCATTCAACAGGTCTCAGTACTAGAAGCACCAAGAAAAGCTCATTCTTTGGAGCACGCGTATAATTACATCTGTTTCAACACAAAGCCACCTGACATGTTATTCTTTAAACGTGATTTCTCTCTTGATATGTCAAAATCAAACCATGGCATGACCTGCACCCAACAGCACTTGTACAAGTTGGTTGTACAGCACCTCATATTCTGTATGGATGAGATAGTGTTTCCACTTCAACCAAGCCGTGGTTCACATTGATCAAGAAAAGGCAGATGGAAAATGAGTACAGAGCCACTGCTTACAGATGCCAGTTTCTACCATTTTCCATTCTGTGGAACAACAGCATCTCCCTTTGCTGACCAGCTCCATAGATGAAATCTATGAAAGCCACTGTACACTAATGACTGCAACCATTTCAACCCTAAGAACATACCCTGCAACAAACAACATTCACACAGGAATGAGGAACACTTCAGAGATTCTTTGTCAGGAGCATGGACGCCCTAGCAATTAATACTGCTAAGAAATACATGCTCGATTTTCATGGCAACATTCAGATGCTTCTGAGACAGGCTACTGGCCCATACTAGGTGGTTTACTAAAGATCTTCCTGCCCTTTAAATTATGTGCTCTGGCATAATGCAAATTTTCAGCATCTATGCTGATACACCTTAAAAAGTTCCTGATGAAATTAAGATTATTTACAGTATTTGCTAGCTTAAATGGGTTTAAAATGCATCTTAAAAGTCATCTGGAACAAAATTAGCTATAACAGCCCAAGAAACACACATGCAACTCCTAGTAACCCTCGTGGAGATTTTTTATGCTGCTAGCACACATCAATTTGATGTCATTAAACATTGCTAAAAATGAAATAGTAAAAAAGGGGCTTATTTTAAATTGAATTTTTACAGGAAGAAACAAATAGATTTTGTGTTGATGCAGGTTCTTCCACCAAATTAAGTTATGGTTAAATACAGCAAAGATCTGAGTCATTTCCACCAGAAATCCTGGAAGATGATAAAAAAGGAACAATATCAACAGGATGGGCATAATCTGGAAAAAATGAAGAATCCAGAAGATGCTTTTATTCTTCTGTTTCTACTGGCTGTCAACATGAATAGCTAGCTTTGATTTTGCTGCATTTTTCATTGTTTTTACAAGCTGTTATGATCTAAGTCCCCGTGGTCACAAATTCTCGCAGAAGACCCTGGTGGAGGTAGCTTCATAGAGTATTATGCTTTTTCCATGGATAGCTATTGTGAAAGAAAAGAACTTTAAGAGGCAGGCATAGCTTCCAAAAAGCTTTCATGGCCAAGGCAACTAGGAAGGAAATCAATTTACTGGTTGCCTTCAAAAGCCTTCATAAGAAAGCTCCTATGGAGATCAACTGGAAATTAAAGCTACTTATGAAAGAACGGAGAGATACCACTTGGGCATAATGAGATTAGCTGGCACAAAGAAAAATGCTTTACACTATGCAACAATTATGCTGAACTTAGTTTACAAAGTAAATTTAAAAAGAAAACTTCAGTTAAGAGCCAAACAGCCTGCAAAAATTAGCAACAGATTTTTTTCGCTCTAGGAGCTAGAGATCACAAAACGATTGACTAATCTGTTCCAGCCTTCAAAAGAGCAGGGGGAGCCCATGTAACAAAATATGATTTATTCACCAGTTATGAATAAGAGGTTTGGAAGCATGGGGTACTGAGAAATACAAAAAGTCCTGATTTGTGTCTCAGTTATGAGCATGTAACAACTCCTCCAACATCAGAGAAGTGTTGGATTTGCTTTGGACTAGGAGAGGTCACAATAAGGCATTGAGCCAAACTGTGCTCCTAGAGATCAAATGCATCCTTCCCCAGCTCATGGAGAGCTGAAGGGGCTGATATAATTCCCCATGCAGTATTCCATGTCTCTGCCTCGACTTCCCCCGCACAGGGGAGGACAAAACTTCTCTTCACCAAGCAAAGAAGCCAGATTTAAAGTGGCAAAATGGGCTTGAGTTTACATTTCCCCAACTTCCAGATTCTTCATTTACTCAGATGAGGTCAAACAGGCACAGCAATCGGGACATAAGTTCCCATGGTCCTGACAAACAAGGTCCATGCCACACGTCATGGTCATGCGTCTCTCCCAGCAGGCGGGTTTCGTATTTACCTGGATGATCCTTTCTGCAAACTTTTCTTGCTCTTCTCGGTGAAGTCTCGTCTCCTGCTCAAGCTGAGCCTGAAGCTCCTGTATCGATACATTCTGTACAGGTAAAACATGGGAATCCCTGAGCTGATCAGCAGGACAAAGGGACAGGTTTAGCAGAAAACGTGTCTCCATGGTGTAAAAAAAGGAAAAAAGAAGAAAACGGCAGGACAAACATCTGCACAACTCACGGTTATCAATAGTTAAAACCAAAGCACAGTGTGCAAATAAATAGCAATGCCCTAAATATGTGTGGGAATTTCCTGTGCGGCTTCTGAAAACTAAAGCTGGGATGCTGATTTTACATGTTGGATATTCCCTTCAGGATTCTGCTCTGGGTTTGCACTCAGGTAGCTGAGACAGCGCACCGTCAATGAAGTTTGCCAGATGAGCTTCTGTTTACTGGGTTACATATTTGGTGGCGTATTTCTTTATGATAATCAAAGCTATAAAATTTTAACATCTCTGCAGAAGATTCATCTAATGCACATATATTGAACCTAATTATTTATTCATTTGCAACACTTCTGATTAGGCAGTTAATGGGATAGCACTTATTAAACCAACTAAGCATATAAGGTCCCTTTCTTCAGATACAGGACAGCTCTCTGCACAAGTTGGCTTCATTCTGTGATTTCTACTCAAAATAATTACTCCACAGATGCCACAGTGATAAGCTGTGTGAGCCTGAGTTCTGACTAAAATGCTTAAACATCTCCCCTTTCAGGTCCAACACTATTTTAATCTCAATACTTTCAATTTTATGTTCTCATTAAGTTTGGCAACCCATTCACTTTACTTCTGAAAGTTACTTAATACAAAAATAAAGACCCAAGAAGGCAGAGTCAGACCTCATTATTTATACTATGTTAATTAATCTTGTGGCACTTATATTTCTGATCAGAACTTTCTATGCCCTTCATTTTGTGTCTCTCACACTGGAGCTAAAACTGATTTGTCTGTACAAAGGTACAAAGGTGGTGCTCGGCCGGATGCCATCCTCTTCACATGTGGGACCACAGAAAACACTATGGCACCGAACTCCTCCTTCCCAGAGGAAAGATGCATTTAAAGAAGGGATTGCTTCAGGCTTCAAAGTGTGATCCCAAATTCTCTGTTGGCCGACATCCAGCGTGCTCCAGCCTCAGCAGCTGCAAGGACGTAATGAAGGTCGTGGGACCGCTCTCGGGGGCTGCATTGCCATTTCCCCTCTGACATCAGCCCCGGCACCCTTCTCCTCTCCCTGAACACTCCTCTGCTTCCCAGGGGCAAAACCTGCTGCTGCCACTGCTTGGGCCGCAGCAGCCCTTGCTGGGACACTTTGGGTTATTCAAAAAGTATTTCTCACTGGAACAGATGGTCCTCTCCGCCTCTAGGGAAAAAGAAGATAAGGCAGAGGGAAGTACCCCATAAACCACCCACAGGACCATACTCCACTGAAAAATGAGTGTCACCCTACATGTACTTTCTGGGGCCTATCAGTTCCCTCTTTACTTGATTCACTTATTGAGTTGTGCGTGTCTGTTTTGTATCTGAGGAAAAGACACTTCCAGCCCTGTGAAAGGTACACATAAAGGGACCAAGAAAACATTATCTGCCTTACTGATTTCATCTTATGCCTTAATGTGTCTGCAGATGTTAGGTCTCACAAATAATTTGGGAAGAACTGCTTGCAATGGGATTTGCCAGTTTTGCACAATCATTTGTAAATCATCAGTTTAATTTTCTCATCCAATAAAAGAAAAATTACTTTCATCAGAAATTCCTGCATTATTTTATTCTGATCAGTCTTCTTTAGGAATATGGCAGATAAGAACCAGCGTACCTAGTTAATTCGGGTGTAATTTAAAAAAAATGTGTTCCTTTTTTTTATGAATTCAAAATCAGCCAAAATCATGCAAAGTTGATCTGGTGAAAACAGATACAACGTGGCAATGCTCTTCTGTTCACAATAATCACTGATCTCAATATGCCTCTCCTTACAATCATATGATTACATATTTAGATAGTTAGAAATATTGCCAGTCTTGGGATTCCTGAAACTGGAAGCTGAATCAGAGCAGCAAAAGTTACCAGGAAGGTAAGGTTTGAATTTTTCACGATTCACTTCACCTCGCATTTTCCAGTGAACAATGATTTGCTAAAGATAATTTGTTCTACTTCAGACTAGTATTAATTGGAATCACATAGTTACATATATACTGACAACACCTTATGTCTGCAAAATTAGGGCAAGAAAATTAACTCATGCAATTTTTTGATAAACATGTAGCCCATGCAAAGCCAAGTTTCAGGAAACTTGGGCGCTGGGATTATGTAATAACCATTGGAATTACTAACAAGAGATTAAGTACATCATAAAGGCAGATAGACTATTACATGCACACTAGACAGTGCAAATCTTTTTACAATCGCTTTGCCTCTTTTAGGATGATAGATTTTTATAAGCGGTAAAGTAAACGTGTTGCAAAGCAGTTAATGCGTGATTGCAGAGCTGCACATCTTTTTCCTTCCAGTGCAACCTGAGGACTCTTCATAGTCTATAATTTCATACAATGTCAGTTCTAGCAGAAGCATTGGGATTCGTACTGCTCAAATCAAGGGAGATAAGGCTGCTTAAGCACCTAATAGATTGCTGCTAAACATCTGGATTGTGAATGAAGAATATGTAGAAATGTATCGTGATATGTGTATATGCAGTTCGGGTGCCTGATGTTGCACTGATGGACGTCTATATGTTTACATGTGGAAATCAGACCCCTAGCATATAATCCACAGGGTGTGGTCTGTGGCACAACTGTAGTTTTGCTTTGTTTTGTTTTGTTTTGGAAAACAACACTGCTACAAAATGGACACAAAAATTGATAACCTGTTAGCTCCCGTTCTTTGTTTCCTTTGTTCTCATTAACAAACATGCTACACCAGGAACGGAAAACACCCCAAGTGTGATGGCCACCGCACAACAGACCGACACCACAGAAACAGACACAAACTCACTACAACAAGACATACAAACACACTGTGACAGAAACTATGAGCTAGCACTACTCCATCACACTACCACAGAAGCAGCTACACTTCATCCACAGCTCGACACTGACTGACAGGTTCCTACAAATGCCAATTATTGCATTTCCAGACCCACTTTCACCTCAGTCCTCTCAGACAGGCAGTGCCAAATCCTTCTGCTGAGTCCTTTTCTCTCACCTGTTATCACTCCAGCACAAGCTAATCCACGCCGATGTCTTTACCTCAAGAGGATACGCAGAGAAAAGTCATCCACACTTTGGGGGCTTCACCACCGCTCTGTCATTGCACTGACCCCTTTCTGCCCCTCTCAGTGTGTTGAAAGCTTTTCAGGTTACTTTCCAGCTCACAATCCTGCGTTTCTGCCAGGACTTGTTTTCACATGGTTGCCATGCACCATGAGGGTGCACGGTGCTGGATTTTACTTGTCTGTTTTCTCCATTTTACCATAGCCAATTGCAACCTCAATTTGCCTGCAAACTTAATCGGTTTATATGCAACAACCGTGAACATCAAATTTCATGGAGTCTTTCTTTTTAGCCTTCTTTTCTTTCAGGAGGGATGGAATAAAATAAGGCCCGAGGAGACAGGGTAGAAAGATGCTCTTCAGAATTTGCATGCAATTCCAAGGAAGCCAAAAGATGAACATTTTACGCTGCTCATCTAATGCTATGTTATAGTGTTTTGATATTTGGACCTTACATTTGACCACACAGTCTAATAACTGCTACTGTTTCACATGTGATGGCTGACCATTGCATGCAAACAATCAACCAGAGCAGAGAGGAAACTCCAGTGCCTTTTGTATTACTTTTAACATGCAATACACATCTAACTGAATTCTGAGAGGCTGCTTCTGAAGATGTCCTCTTCTCTTCTCCCCTTAAAAATAAATGATGTATATTCCATTTGCTAGGATAGAATAGGCAGTTGTGTGATTATTTGTCTGTGCTTATATGGAGAGTCTCTGAGTTTGGGAAAACACAGAAAACTGCTCCAAGCCTTTAAAAATCCATCTAATTGTATGGATAGTATACAAAGTCTCACCGCGTTCAGTTAGGACTGGGATATCCAGATTTACATCATAAAGGGTCTTTTAAGCCATTATATTGTCAACCTTTACAGAATCTTGCATAGCAAGAAAGACTACAATCCATCAAAGTAAATTATTCTTGCTGCCCCTAATCTTGGTGGGAAGGAATACTGTCAGCACCAGTTTGTCTTTCTTCTTCCCACAACTTTGCATTGGAGGAATAGTGGACATAAGAGATATAACTTTCTATGTGGGCCACAATTGTTAAGTTTTTTTTCAGAAGAAAGAAAAGTCACAATGTATAAAACAGTCACTGTTTCCTTTCTGGCAAAACAAAATCTTAAATCAGGGAAAGAGAAACGCATGTGCAAATTTTCAGCGCATGGATGGGAGCTGCTGCAAAAGCCATCCAGCTGAAAAGCTCTCACGTGGGATTATGAAAATTGCACAAAAGGAGCACAGACACACCAAAACCAGCTAAAAATAGAACATTCAAAATATAGACCAAAATTCTCCTCTTATGCCCAAAAGGGATCCATACAGCAGATTTGATCCAAAGCAGGTGGTAAAGTGACTTACCTAACTTGCACATCACTGTATCTGGTTGGTCCACACTTAACCCAGGCAGTACTTTACAGTAATAGAGAAGTTTTATATTTCTTACGGGCATCATAAGTAAGAAAAATGGTTAAACAGATTAAGAATGGCCTTGAAGAAATTATTCCTCACTGTGAGCTCTCCCTACTTATTACTAGACCTTGTGAAAACTTTTAAGACATGCTCACTTTCTCTAGCCTACCTGCTTTTGTTTTAATCCTCTGGCAACAACTTGTTCTTTTTAAGTTAGTTCACTGCAGTGATTCTTTTTCCATAACCTGTGAGTGTCAGAGATTTTGTGGCACTTTTCTACACAGAAACAAATGTGTAAGTTTTTAAAAGTCATGTATGAAAATAAACACAGTAACCAAATCTGAAGTGCAAAGATGAGTGCTTTTGCCTTTGGTGATATATATTTACTCAGACAAGGGCAGAACTGATACCCTCTGAAGGAACAATCAGAGCCATGAGATACAGCTCCATTTTAGAGCACTCGGTATCAAATACTGCAACAAATATATTTGGTCATTTGAACGAGTGAATTTTTTCTTCTCTAGAATATCTTCTTGTTTCTGATTAAACAGGAGGAGACTGCTTAAGGAAGCTGCCTTTGGTTTATGGATTGGTAAAAAGGGTAAAATTCACCAGATGAAAAATTATTTACCATTTTTCCCACTGGTTTCCATTTGTTGCCATAGTAATCCTTTGATTTGTACCAGGCGTTTGCTCCACGAAGCATTATGTTACCTTTTTTAGTTCCTCCCTGTCTTTTACTCAGGGCAATTCTCACTTGTTCACTCGCTTTTTCTTTGGATGGTAAAGAATAATTTCCCCCTCCCACCATAACCCAGCTCTGCTAAAATCATGAATAATGGATCGAACATCCACCTCAATGGGTTCCAACCTCCTGCAACAGCAGCTGAATGGTTTGTTTCAGCAAGAAAACAAAGCCCTGCTCTTAAGGCAATTTCAAGATATAATTTCCCTTGGACTGTGACTCTAACCCACCTCTTTAACATGCAAATACATTCTAATAATACTGTTGCACTAACAACTGCAGTGCAAAGCCCAAACAAAGGCAGATGTTTACAGTTAGGCTACAGGGTAGTTTCAAGCACAAGTCAGTCTGCATTTATTGTATTTAATCAAACAATTAGGCTCCCACAATGCTCATTTTTAAAGACAGGAGAAATGGCTAAATGGAAGCTGCTCAGAGTTGCTTGGGAAAATTTTTTATTTAAAATCCAGCTTGGAAAAAATGAATTCAGGAAAGTGGGTTTTCTTGCTTAAAAAGAAAACATTTGCCTCACTGAAATGCAATGTGTTCTTCTTAGGCTGAAGTCCATACACAGTAGGAAGATCATCAATCAATGTTACCCACTGGCCAGTGTGTATATTTTCACTTCAGAAGTTAAAGCAGATAACGGCTTGTGTGTAGCCATCTCTTCTGTGGGCATTAAAAAGTTTGAGTCTCCATGTGAAATTTCTGTGGTATTAAAAAACCTCTTTGGTATCTGAATAAATTTTTTTTCTGCTTATTCATCTGGCACACACACGCACAAAAAGGTAGTTTTTACTAGTGCAGTGTATGAAATTAAAAAAGACTAAAAATGATACCATACAAAATTATTTGGAGGAGTCTTCTGCTTCACTTGAGTTTGACTATTACAAATTAAAAAGATTTCGACTGGCTTGTCCACCCACTGAAAAGTTTCAGTGTAAAGCAGTGTAATACTCTTTGTTGCTTCAGTAAACTTGACTGAAACAAACACCTTAGTCTTCAACATTTTCTCAGGTTGGGCCATTTCATCCCCAGCCTTGCTCATCTTTTGAGCACATCTAGACCTCAGCTGGATATTCTCTACCTTTGGTTATAGTTACTGGCTTGTTCCTTGTCAACTGTTGGTGTGAAAACTATCCATCTCTGTTTAAAGACAGTTTGCTGTACACAGTTTACACACTATCCTATCCTGGGAGAGTTAAAAAAGGCGTTGTGCCAAAATTACTCAAATCCCTAATCTTAAGAGGGCTCACATATCCAAGGGTCAATATAATAAGGGAATTAACAAAGATGACAGAATTTAAACAGAAGTATTGTATTGTAAACTTTTGCTGTGGTCATTTTCTGACCTAATCTACCATAACTGTTGGCCAATACAACTGCAAAAGGATCCATGCTCAACGGCAAGGTTTCTCTACCTCATCGTCCATTCACAGCTGAGGAAGAAAGACTTTACCTTTCAGTGAGAGACTTACGGTGTCCTGGGTTTATCAGATATCCTTCCTGATGTTTATTATCACTGGTAAAAGTTGGAAGAGAAGCTGCTGAACAAATTAATTATTCTAATACTACTAAAACTCTGCACTGTCAGGATAGTTTAAAACAGACAAAACAAAACCAGCAAAGACTTACCTGTGTTAAGATGAAGGGCCACGCTCCCTTTGATAATACAGCATGGCTACCAGCCACCCTGAAGCCTTCTCTTCCTGCCACTGCTTTCTCATGCTTGTTACTGCTTACTCACAAACCCACCTGTCCCGGACAGCATTCTCCATTTCCCAGACTCAGCTAGGGATTTCAGATATAACAAGGCCTCTGCGTGTGTCTTTAGAATTAAAAGCATATTAAAACTCATCTCTCACTAGAAGCTACTCTAACCACCACAGGTTCAAGGTGGATTTGGCTTTGGCTTTCCAGTGGCCAGCAGAAAAGTTTTTCAATGCTCCAAACTTGCCTTTTTGGAGACAGATTAGAAATTGTTTTCTTCAGGACCAGTTGTAGTGTCTGGACAACCTATGTTCATGAGAAAGCAGCTAAGGAGATGTTTATTGAGGCTGATATGGCCTCTGCATGGATGAAGATTTAAATAAAAACTGATCGATGTTTTTGACGAATGGAAAAATACTCAACAACCCAAACAATGGAGAATTCTGCTTTCAATAAGTTTTTTTTTTGGAAGCTGCAGGGTGCTGTGTTCCCTGTTGAGAATCACCACGCACACCAGCATCAAACCCTCTCCTGTGCAGACTACTGCCAGGCAAAATGCAAAGCAGTTTCTATCTGTAGAATTTCCAGACTTAAAATATCCAACAAGGTGAACCTGGAAGCATGATCTCACATCAGGGGTTACAACCTCTTCCAGAGATCTTTCATTACTATACTCAATTGTAGTGGGTCCCTGAGCCATATTTTCCCACTTAGCAAAGCTACTGGGAGTAGGCTGGTGAGTCCAAAGTCAAGACCAATTTGCTTCTCTGAAACTGCAAGGGGGAAAAGAGGTCAACCACAAATTTCACAACAGGGATGCTGTGTTTGGTCCAATTTACTCCCCCAACCCCTGGCTTCTGTTACTCATCTCCTGGCTAAGGCTGCAGGAGGCAGTGAGTAAGACGGGCTGCTTTGCTGACCTCTAGACTGAAACAGCCCTTGTCTCCTGGCCTGTAGAGTTTAATGTCTCCATCAGCTCTGCGGTGTGGGTCGGTGGTGGCTCGCTGGTGGTGAATCTCTCGCTCCTCTCCACGATCTCGTTTGAGCTGCCACTCCATCTGATCCCTCAGTTTGGACTGTTAGGTGCATGGGCGGTTTATAACGAAAAAACAAAAGGACAGGAGGGAATAAAGAAAACAAAAATGGGTAAGGTAGACGACTGAAAAACTACAAGACAAAGAAAAGCGTGAACAGAAAAACCAACTTAAATACAGTGGCATAAGAAAGTGAAGAGAACAAAACCAAAATGAGGATGAGCAAAATGATGGGCTGAAACATCTGAAAAGCAAAAAAGAGAAAGAGAGGAAAAAAGAACGCAAACACTGGTTATGAGGCGCATGCAATGAGGATGCATGAGTCAAACCAACAGCAAGCATACAAGTCATGAAGGATACGGGACACAAGGCTCTTCCTTCCTTACTTGTGCTGTGCAGAAAAGCCATATCCAGTGTGGCAGTTGTGGCAGTTTAGACATGCGCCCATGGGCAACGCTTTAGGCAAGGCAGTCCTTCGCTGGCTACAGAGCTTCTCACTCGCTGCTCGGTTAGGGGAGTGAGCTGTAAGCAGGCTTTTCAAAACACATCACTTAGAAAACTGCATTTGGTGGGGTTCTTTTGGCAAGGCTTTTGAGAACACGCCTGACCCTTTTACAAGAGAGCATAATAAAGACCTCACATTTCTTAGCAAGGCTGCTAATTTACATTCATCAGAATTTTATTATTTTTTTAATTAATCTCCTCTTTCCTGGGAAACACTGCTGTTACAGACAAAAAGAAGACAGATCTCTATAGCACCAGTGGATTAGCCTTTTTGCCATGAGGAACCGCCTCTGAATCAAAGGAGTTGTGCAAACAAACAAAAGAAAAAAACCTATAAAGTGTTTGTTTAACATTACACACTTTAATACATCACAGGTCTGAAATCATAACAAAGCAGCTGTGAGGAAAATTAGCTCTAGGGTAGCGATGGCAGCAAGAAAAAGAAACTATAAACAGAAAGAAGGCAAACAAGCGGCCGGCCTACCTGGAAGTCGGTGATTAACTCCTTCCCCAGGTTACCAATGGGAGAGTCTCGAGACATGGACGTCATTGTGGACAGAAAACTGGAAGACTCTGTGAGATGCGGAAGAGGGGAGAGGTCCTCCATCTGCTCTTTAAGGCCCTCCCCAATGTGATCAACCTTCTCTAGGAAGGTCTGCAGCTCCTTCCGGAAAGCTTTCATCCTGGAGTTGATGGTGTCCAGAAGCTCTGGTTGGTGCTTAGCTTCTCCCCTTTCCTCACCACCTTTGAAATCCTGCTCAGTGGATGGGCTGCTGGTTACGTGCACCTTTGCGTCATAAATCAAGCTGTCCGTATCAGTGATAAGGCGGTCCACGGTCCTTTCGAGCCGCTCAGCCTCACGTTTGATGTTAATTAAAGACTCGGTGTCCTCTTTCACCCTCATGAGCTCAGTGGAGCACAGGTCACTGACTTCCGATGGCTTCCCGCTCCCAAAACCTGACGTCTTCTCATAAACTTCTTCAGAGTCACTCTCGCCCCCGATGGGACCCTCTCTCTTTGGCTGGGGTGGGCGACCCTCTTCGCTGTCACTCTCCTTCTTCCCGGCATCGCTGTCAGCATCACTGTCCCTGGGGCTGGAAGTGCGCAGGCCCAGGTGAGAGGCAAGGTCGTAACGCTGGACATTGGACATCAGGACCCTGTTCTCATACTGGAGCTTCATCACTTTCCCACTCAGCTCATTGATTTGACACCTGGCTGACTTCAGCTCCTCTTGCAAGGTGCCGCCGCACTTGGACGCCGCATCATCCAACCAGCTTGGCTCCTGGCCTGGCTCAAACTTGAATTTGTTCAGCTCATTTGTTAGCTGCTTGTTGTGATCCTCGATTTCAGAGATTGACCGCCTCAGCAGTTCTGCTTCCTCTTCCACAAACTGCAGGTGCCGGCGCAGCTCCGTGGCTGACTCCACGGAGTCACCATAGGGCGAGGTAGGAATGCTTGAAATGTGGTCCCTGCTGAGACACTCTTTTTCGTACTGGCACCTCATATCCTCCATCTCAGCTTTAATCCCCCTGTTTTCCACCTCCAGTTCCACTATTTTTCTGCCTAGTATGTTTGCTTCCTCCTCCACCAGCTTCAAACGAAGCTTCAGCTCGGCCTCCCTGGTGCTGGGTGGGCCCCCTGCCTCCCCTGTAGGAAGGGGACTGTCCACGTCTCCATAGATGGACTTATACTTTTGGAGCTCCTGCTCCAGTTCATCCTTCTCCCTCCCTAGTTTGGCCATCTTCTTACGCATCAGCGCTGCCTCCTCTTTGGCAAACTGGAGCTGGCACTTCAAATCAGCACTGTCCTCCTGCCAAGAATAATCACAGCCCCCCCCAGATTATATTAGAAGCACAATCATTTGCTCACCTTCCAAAATCTCCACCTCCCCGCCCTCTGAGCTGGATCTGTTAGGTATGCAAACAATACACAGACAGAGCTGCGCAAACCACACAGTTGACACATTTCATGGCTTGGTCCTGGTTAAATTGGCAAAGCAGCTTGACCAGAGTTAAAGAGGGGGGAAAAAAAAATCAGTGTGCCAGTGCAAGTGTTCAGTGATGCAAGAGTGCCAGCACAATTAGTTTTTCTCAAATACTGAGCAACTTTTGTGGGAAATAAGAATGACTCAAATGAAAAGGTGCCACGATTTGTTGGCACCTTCTGTTCCATTTATGTTTAATGATACATTTTCTCCCTTTTAGCATCATGAAACAGAGACTACTCAGATGAATTTGCTCATCGTAATCCCAAATCTGAGGCTTCTTCAGCCAGAAAGCACTAAGAAGTGTGCTAAGATGCATGGTTGCCTTGCAAAGCGAAGATTTTAATTACTGGATCTCATAATGCTGTGAACTAGCCAGAGTGCCTAACTCGCTTTCCAAAGAGAAAGCACTACTGTTGTCTCTGCTGCTGTTATTACGAGGATGGACCAGGCTGTGATCACTGTTTCTGGGATGGACAACGGTTCACAAGAGAGACTGGTGAAAACTTGTGAAAAAGGAAAGAAAAATTCATTGAACCGCAGTTACATCCAAATCCATCCCACATGAAAACCTGAGTTTTTCAGGAAGCAGCAGGGTATTAAATGAGAGTTTGATTTTTTTGGTGTGTGTTGGGCATTTTAAAGCACTGCATTTCAACTCAAATGAAAACTCCAGTGTGTATTGTGCTGAAATAAGAGACAAGGTTAAGTAAATTCTAAGCCGAGGAACAATTTCTTTGCATGAATCGCTTTCAAGAATTGTCATGGAGATACAGCCACTTGGCCTCGTAAGAGACACATTTATCAGCATTAGCAGTATAATGGAAGGCAGGCTTTGAAAGATGATCTCTTGAGACAGCAGATTTCATCATTGTTGGTAGGCCATGTGGACATATGCGCAATTATCTATGGAAACTTCATTTCAGTCTCCGGAGCGCTGTTATCTTTCACAAGCACCATTTTGTTATAACTCCTAAAAAAGGCAACCAAATCCAGAAGAAAACATGACTGACTTTAATTGTTCACCCAGATTGGGTTATTAAAAAGATAAAAAGATTTACAAAACTAATTATGGTTTAGCAATCTGAGGAAATGATTTAATTTCTAAAGCACACATCCTTGCACATTGGTAATGGTGTCTTTTATGTTACTTAGATTAATTTTGCCCCATTCTATTTTGATATACACTAATTATGTCTTAATTTCAGCTATTAATACCTAAACAGCCACAAAAGTAACTGGTTGTATACTTCTGAACTCAGTCAGCTTTCTTACTGATTCTGCTTCGTGCAGGTTGGAACTTTAAAATGCTAAATAGTAAAAAAGTTATCTTAAATGTTAATAACATGACAGAGGTAAACAATAGCCAATATTTCTGTTAACATGCCGTTTTCAGCGATAATCAGGAGCCAAACACAACTGCAATCAGTCAATCAGCTGACTGACTAAAACTCTGGTCATTGTGTTTCTGGCATCAGAAACATGAGTTTTCTATGAATACAACCAAGGTGCATATAATTGATTAGAAGCAGAGCCTCTAGAAGATTGGCTTGCTTTCCTCTCTATCATCTCTTCACACACACACCCCTCTTTTTCACACATGTATTTGCAAATTGCCTTTCTCTTTGTAACTCAAAACTGCAAATTAATTATCAGATTTAAACCTGGCAAAACTCCATGCAGCCTCCACTGGAGTCACTCTGAATTTTGGTTGCTCTGGCTGGATACGGCTGTATGATTAAAGCATCATGTTTGGTCAGGGCTGCACAATATATTACCTCTGTTTTTCCTCTCATTGAGAATCTGTTTATCTCTGCAGCTGCAGGTTTTGCTTTCAGGGAAGGACAAAGATCACAAGGAAGGTTACATCCAGACCAGTGCTGCACGTCTGAGCTCACAGGTAGGGTGATTACTCCACTTTATTTATTTATCTGTTAATAGCTTGGAAATAATCATATCTGACATTTTCCTTATTCTGTCTTTGTAATCCATCATTCTTCCCCGTGCTTCTTGCCTGCCTTTGGCTCCAAGAGCCCAGCCATCAGCAGCACTAGCTGGCACCTCGCACCTCCCTGGCCGATGGAGGTGGGGAAGGGCCAGGCTGCCCGCACCCCCTGCCCCGGCCGGGAGCACCGGGGGGCCAGCTCCTCCCCAGGGCTCCAGCCTGACCCCCACTGCGTGCCAAGCAATACAAATAACAGTCACCGAGTCACACTCGGAACAACGCGCTCAGCATTTTGAAGAAAAGGGAAGGGCTTCGATGGGTTTGGGGTCAGGGCCCCAGTGTTTTTGCTCAGCATCACTGCACGACTCGATGCGTCTGTGGAGTTAGCGCGTTAGCACAAACAGTGGGACAAAACCGCCGTTAACTTCTTACAACGGCATTACTTTATTGCTAGGTTTTTGTCTAGGAAAAAAAAGGATCACATTTGTAAGTTCTGGTTTTCGCAAGAGCTGAAACAAACAAGGGTTTTTTTGTTAAACACAAGCCTCATACAAAACAACAGAGCTGATGGATGTTAATCTCGCCTACTAAATATGGATCCCATCTGGAAAGGTGAGAAAGCTCTAGATGTTCCCTGCTTCTCTGCCAGGGAACATGACTACTGAAAATCCCATTCCCCGGACAGCTTTTTTCCAAAGAAAAAGAATGGTCAGGAGAGATTTCTCAGCCGGATCTAAGCATGCCAGAAGGGTAGGACTCCAACCTTCATGCACCTGTCCCCCTGAAACTTTGTGTACAGAAATATCAGTGATTTCTTGATCAGTTGAAATCAGGTAGAAACAGCAAAAGGGCGAGACACCCACACAGGCAAGTAGAATTTTGACATACAAGGCAAATAAAGGAGAGGCCACATCACTGAAATTAAGACTAGTTCAATATTAGTTAAATCGTGAAAAGAAAGGGGGGGGGGGGGGNGGAACAAGAGGCTCAAATCCCAGGGGGTGAAAGCTGGGCTATGGCACAGCCTGGCTGTATTTCACAGCCACTATTTGGATGCTTTCCTAAAAGCTGTACGTAGGGCAGGCTGTATAGAAAGAAAAGAAGGAATGACAATGCAAAAATGTTCTCAGTTTTGGTGCTAGTCACAGGCTTTAAGAGCTCACTAAGGATAAATGGGAATTAACGATTACTGATAATCATTATTTGCATGCAATAGCATCACAGCTCTGCATGGCACTTCAGAGGGATGTTAATGGAAAAAAAAAAGGAGAAAGAAAAAACCCAGATCCCTCCCTACAGAGTCTGCAGTCTAATTTAGGCAAATGTAGAATGTGGATATAAAGAAATGAAACTTAAAGGAAAGAAATGAACTTAAATTCATTATGCAATGTAAGTGATGTGAGGAGCATGAAGAGCTGATCAAAAATTCCCAAATACGATATTTCTTTTCCGGCAAGAAGACACAAAGATAGATAGAAACCAACGCCATCTCCTCTACCACCACCACCGGCTCAGGGGAACTGCCAGGCAGAAGATGGGTAAGCGGTTTCAGGGTTGCAAGTCTGACAACAGGGCAGTACGACCAGCACCCAAGCATCTCGCTGAGTGCCAGCACTCCTACCTTGCGCTGGAGAACCACTTTTCTTTGTGTTTTGCCTGGTGCCTGGTATTTTCCCAGAAGCTCCGTTTTGCAATTCTGCTGAATAAAAACTTTTTTTCTTCAATACTGCTAGAGGCGGGTAAGTGTTCCTATGTATTCTGCTTTTACATGACTTCAAGACAATCAGTTTCACAGGTATTATCTACTCCATGTGCCCTGCAGTGGGTGCAATGTTCCAGCTAATTTTCATGATGAGCTCTCAGTAAGTAAAAAACCAAGTCTTCCCATATGCTATACATATCTGTAGGCATGTGGATGCACAGAATCTAAGTTTGTGGTTGCTTTTCACAAAATGTGTAATGGTTATTTGAACTTATTTTAGGTATTTAGGGCAGCTGTCCCTGAAGACCACTGTTTCAAACATCCAGGGCTGTGTATGTACTAAACTTCTTGGGCCATGGCCCAGGACCTGGTGGCTGTTTGACCAGGTCAGACACTTGCTGTGGTGCGCTCTGGTCTCAACCAGCACATACCTCTGAAGGGACACCTGGGTTTGGAGGCAGCTCTGGGTAGCACCCTAGAGCTGGGAGATAGACAGGACACACACCTACAGGCTGGGCCATGTCAACATATAAGATTGTTTCTCAGTCTTTCCGACCCCAAAGAATTGCTGAAGAAAACTGAACAGCCACCTTGCACAGTGCTGTTGCAATGGTTTTCATTTTCAAGCCCAACTCCATTGCTTGCATGAGTTACAATGTGGGTGTATAGCATAAAGGGTTTTTTTCCCCGGGTGGTTTCCGGGATCACCTCTCCATGTTGTGAGTGGAGCAGAGCTGATCCGGGGTTACTCGGATAATTTTGTGAAGTGCTTTTTAAGGCTTTCCAAGGCATACTACAGCTGCTGTTAATGCCTGGGTTTGGGTGGAGGAACCATGCACAAGGAATCCAGTCCCTCTTCACCGCTCTGTGTTTCCAGGAATGAGGAAAGGAAGGACAGTGCTGCCCACAAACCCCGGTGGACACAACCCTGCCTTCACATAGCTTCATCTGTGATTTGCATGTGTGTGGGCATATATATTTCATCCACGTATGTTATAGACTTGCAGAAAAAGAAACTCTCTGACCTGACTGATGACTTAAATAATTCTCGGCAGCAGGCACTGCAGGCAGGAAGCCCAGTGCCCCATTTTAAGGTCTGATTACGCTGCGCTTGTACCAGCTTGGCGGGGACGTTCGGTCTGCTGTGTCTCAGGAGAGCAGGCTGCAGCCCCTGGCCACCACGAGACCCTGGTCTGCCCACCCTACCCACTCAGCTGGCCACCGTACCCACTCAAGTGCAACGTGTTGCAATGATTTATTATGGTTATTATTACAAAAAATGGATTTTAAGACTCCACTGACTCAGAGAATACTTGTGGGGTCTCGGTTGCATGCACTGAGCCTGCTGAGAGGGCAGCAGGGGAGGTGCAACCTTTCTCTAACGAAGGCATGATGTCACTCTCGGCTCCTTTCGCAGCGAGGTGAAACACTATCCCCATCTCTCTGGCTATAAACAGTAACCACACGGGTGCTGGGAAAAGCTTTAACTCCTACAGTCAGCACAAAAAGCAGAGGAAACTGGGCAGACCGCTTCCCCGAGAAGGATCAGCCTACAGGATTTCAATAAAACCGGTGTCCAAAGGGAGACTGAGTGGGTATCTCAGGCTCTACGCTGCATCTCAGCCTCGGAGAGCACAAGTTCATGTGCTGCCCCCGCCTTAACACCAGAAGGTGATCAAACCTGGGGCTGCGACACCAGAGCTCGCGAGGTGTCATTGCAGTGTGTCAACCACATTCCCTGCAAAGATGCTCATTAGCACAAAATCTTTGGCACCGCGTATAAATTTAGTTAGTCCCTAAGCTGCGATCCAATTACTTTGTGAGGCAAGGTGATTTTTCACTTCTTGTAAAAAACCTGCAGCCTGAATCTACAGATACAAGCACAATGAGCCCAAGAAGCTGCATGGTTTAGAGATCACACTTGTGTCCTAAATTGCTCCTACATTATCTCTGGGAGGTCTCAGTAGATTAAGGCCTAATTGCACTCTAGTTAATGTGCCCGATGGCCCTGTCAACACTCGTAAAAAGAAATTTGGAGTTTTATCACGTGCTTTTGCTCAAAATTGCATGTTCTTGAAAACCGTACCTGGGTAAATGCCTTTTTTTCTTTGTGCATTTCTCTGCTGCCTCTTCTCTTCAGGGAACTCTGCAATAGAAGAAACGCTGAGTTATTGATAAGCTAAACAGAAAGCCTGCAAGTTTGGCAGGGCTCACCACCGTAAAACTAACTGAGGAAAAAGCAAGAAAATTCTCCTGAGTAGCTGGGGATTTATGTTTTTGTATTAATCACTAACAAACCAAGATGATCACGGCCTTCTCAGTGAATTTTTCAATGGACACAATTGTCCATTGAAAAAAAAAAGGAATAAAATTAGTTAAAAGTTCACAGAGGAAAAAAAAAATCTCTTTTATTCTCCTCTGGACCACCGCAATTTTTGGCAAAACCTTCTTTTTGCATGGGGCAATGATTTATGTTTGATTAATCCAGGGCAGAAGTCCAAGAGTGTTACTCACAGTGGATGTGAAACACATTGTGGAAACCTCAGAAGAAAGCAACCCCCCAAAAAAAGGAAGCACATGCATGTTTAAGCTATGTGGTGTAACATTATTGGTTAAGCCTTGCTAGCAAATGTACTGAGAAGCCCAGATAAAGACCAGGTAATTCCCCAGGTATTTCCAAATTTACTTTATAAATCAGATTTGATTGGCTTTGTGAATCTTTATAAGCAGCTTTTTTAAAGACACAGGAAATGATGTCACTACCGCTGCTTGGTGATGCCAGCACCCAAATGGAAAAGCACAGTTTTCCTGAGAAGCAGGAGATGGAGCACCGTCGGGATGTTACTAGTGCTTGCACTGACTTGTGTTGCAGGACCAAGTTCAAACCAGTGTGAGCTGGGTCTCTCTAGAAAAGGCATAAATTTTACTTTTGTAGGTTGAAGTATCAGAGGGGAATAATAGATATTGCTGTAAAAAGCGGAAAGCTAGAAACTACAGAATCGTTTAAATTCAAAGCTGGTCATACTGTGTTGCCTGTGCCCAGAGCCTGAAGGCTGATACTCCCCAGCAACCACCCTGACATTGTGGCCTCTTTTATTTACTACTTCTGTTTGTATTAGCTCTGCAGGGGACAATTTCCAGCTGAGGCAAAGCCTGGGCTGTCATGGACTTGCCCACGGCATGCCTCCCCTCTGGCCTCATGGGATGGAGCAGCGTGCCTGGACCAGCCCTTGCTCCCACGTCTGACGGGTTAAATCCCAGTCTCTGTGACCCACACCAACCCGGCGCTGCAAACCATGGGCCCAGCGAAGAGGAAGGGAAAGGAGGGAGAGGCATCCTGTTAATTAGTTAAGTCCAGTCTCCTGCCCGGCAGTCAGCTGGCAGAAAATGCGACATGAGCTCAGGGACAGGCGCACACACCCCATCTAAATCCTAACCAAAAGCTTTCTGTGGCTTTGTGGTTTCTGACTGTTAAGCTATGCAGCTACTGCAAATTATAATTATTGCACGCTAAGACAAATCTCTCCTTCTGCTCTTTGTTATACGCAGTTAAGTAGTTAAAACCCATTCATACGCGGCACCATATGCCCAAGACATACTACAGTTTATTTTTGCTAATCTGCTCTCCACTCTAATCCGGTGATTTCCTATAACTAATGAAGCTGAGTAAGAGAAATGTTTTTTTCTGGATAGTGAAACAGTTTAATGAAAAAAGACTTTAAATGCTAAAAACATCATATGAAAACCTGTTACACAAGCTTAGCCAGGATAAACAGTTACTGTTTTATCTTTTTTTTTAAATGTGGTGTTATTCTGGAAACAGACATGTAACTGAAAGCAGTTGCCAGTCAGCAGCATCATGCCCTGGCGTGCAAGAAGGGTCACTATGGTTGAAGAGATATGGGGCAAAGCCCTGGTCCTCACACTCACTGCTTTTCCGTGTGACTTCAAGCAAGAGTAGTTTGAGCAAGAGGAGGTTGTCTGGTTACTGCATTTAAGTTGTAAGCACTTCTAGAGTCAGGGATGAGTCTACCAACTTCTGTAGAGGCCTCAATGCACAAGTGTAGCAAACAGCTACCAGTCATGCTAGAAACACAAAACCTTGTGTCAAATCCTAAAATCCTCTTGCTCTTACCTATAGGCAAAAGGTTATGCTTAGAGACATCCAACTTGAAAAGCCCATGCACACGTGGGCTACGGTGTGCAAGAGAAAGTAATAAAGCCTTTGCTCTGTTGTACAGGATAATTCTTGGAAAACAAGGGGAAGGGAATTAAAATTTAGGTAGGAGACATGGATCACAGGCTGAGAACCAGGCAGATAGTGATCTGGCTTTGGAAGCTGTAAACTCCACTCCTCACTGAAAAAACGGATTTCACAGATCCAGACTAACAAGTTTGTAACATATTGCCCTAGATGGGGCCTTGCTTTATGCATTTTCACACTGTCCTGTTTGGTTTGCGTAAGAACAACCTTCTGAGCAGTGCTCGGCTGGGAGGCTGCTTTGTATTTCCATAACGCCGAGACTCAACCTTAGGCTGAGTCTGTACTCGGTGCAAGAAAAAGAATGGGATATTTACCTCTGGGGGCTACCAGCAGATTACAGGGAGAAGCCTCCCTCCCACGTGTCAGTGGAGGACTAGAAACACAGGCATGGCAACAAGGGACTGCCTGACCAAAACCCCCTAAGACCTTTATGAGAGTAAGGAAAGATCTCCATTTCACCACTGCGGGACAAGGCTGCACGTGTGTGTGAAACACCAGCCGATATAGCTGTTATTTCAGTTGGACTCAGGGCAGAGGGTGCCGCTGCAAGAAGTAGGTGGAATACACTACAAGCATAAATGATTTAAAACGTAAAATGGTGCAATAAAGGAGCATTTCTCTTTGACGTACAGAGATCAGCATCAGAAGCTGATACGAATTAATGCTAGAAGGAACATTTCTAGACTACTTTTTATACGCAAGAGACCAACCAGGGTTGGCTGTCTACCAAAAAGTCTTTCAGTGATAGTTAAACAAGATTTTATTAGTCCTTTGGTTAACACAATCTTTTCGGAAAGAGGTTACTCGCCGGATATTTTCTACGTTCACAGTTTCCTGCGGTCTGATTGTTGCCACACCTCTCGGCTACCAAGGAGAGCTAATATTCGGGGGTAATTCCCAAAAGGCTATTGGATGTAGCAACTACAGCAGGAAGAGACACAATTATTCTCACTTTCCCGAGGAGCCTCGCACAGACAGGAAGAGATAATTAGTGTCTTTTGGCGAATTCCATTTTTAACAGGTCCGAGAAGGGTCCTGCAAACTACGCAGTGAGAGTGAGACTACCCACATGGGGAACAGCAAGCAGGAGTCAATGGACTGGAATTAGAGGCTGAGCAAGGCATGGAAATAGAGTTTGAGTTAAGAGAAATCATACACGTAAACACATGATATGCCCCAAGTTTTCATACTGAGGCAAGTGCTGAGTAGGATGAGAATAGAGCTGCAAACAGGCAGCAGTAGAGAAGGACTTGGAAAATAAAAAGAGAGAACCAAGAGTCCCTAAGAGCTGCCAGCCTGTCACTTTATTCACTGCTATTAAGAGGAGCAAGTCATTTTGGGTGCAGTCTGGCATCTGCAGGCAAGTGTGGGCTTGCTATCATATGCGTATCAAACTGAACCTGCAAAATCAAGTAGTCAGCCATTGAAGTGACAATGTCTGCAACTTAAAAACAGAGAGGCTGGCTTGGAAAGTCCGGCCCTGAAGGCAATTTCTATCACTGTGATGTGTGAGGAATTATGCATGAGCATCACTGGGGCTTACGAGCTGTATAAATAACGTTCTCTGCACAACGATGGCTTGCTACTGATTGCTTTGAAACGGACAATCACAATTTTCATTTGCATTCATTAGAAAATACTGCCTGTGAGAGATTTGGCAGTACTTTAAAAAAAAAATAAATGCATGAGTGACCAAATCCACTTGCTTTAAATACAACAGTAGGTGAAGCGGACTGTTTTCAGATTACTGGTATCTGCAAGGTTAAAAACTTCAGAGTGGTCCATTGGCATTTTGTAATGAGAGCTAACTTCTTGCTAGCTGTTGAGCCTCCTCTTGTTCAAGAATGAACAAAACATCCAGAGAGACATCATCTCTGCCCCACAGTACGTGACTCATTGGGAGATCTTGCCAATGGACCAACTCTTTCATCGCGGTTACTCTCCAAGAAACACCAGTGATTTACATGAAGGTAATTCTGCTTGGCACGAAGGCGAATCAGAAGAAAACCAGATCCACTTGTAACAGATGGTCAGAAGGTGGATTTATCCCCAAGTGATGTGAGCCAGCGTTCGTTAACTGCATCACTAATCACTGCTCAGGAACGCCCCACTGCAAGCGTTTTCCAGACGCTGTGCAGGACCGCATGGGAAGATTGTGGCAGAGGATGAAAAAAGCAGGGGAATCTCTGTGCTCCTTCTCTGGCAAATCCCTTCCACACAAATCCAGCTCCGCTGGCCACTGCAGGCATTTCCCCCCTCGATTTTTTGCAGCTTTGGAGTTGCCAGACCCTTCCATTGAGGGGGTGCAAGATTCCCCTTCGTCTCACTGCTTCAGAGCTAACTCCGCTTGCCCAGACTGGTAGATAAAGACAAACCCTTTATGCAGAGCTCTGTCACTCTCAAATCACAAATTAATAAACTCTTTTAACAAACGCACCACTGAAAGAACGTGACCCAGACCTGTTTCTTTAGGATGGGAAAAGGATACATATGCAGCTTCCAGCTGTCACGCTGCAGCTTTCTGAAATCTCCTTCCCCGTTCTGTTATCTGCCCATTTGGTGAAAAGGAGGCATCTCCTATTTTTGTAGCAACATCCTTTTTTTTTAACGGTAGGATAGGATGGCTTTCCATTCTTTCTATTCTATGATTCACTTTCTTAAGACCTAAAGAGTCTCTAAATTCCAAGCATCCAACTGAAGTTTTTGCTTTGCTGCCTTCCCATGCTTCCGGATTACAACGGCTGCACAGTCAAAGTACGATGACAACTTTTTCCATGTGGACTCTCATACGTATCTACGGGATGGTTAATGCAACTGGAAAATACAATGAAATTCTAATTGCTTTTCAATTGCTGTAGGCCCTTGAAAAAGATATCTCACCAAGCCCTGATAAAAGCTGGGTTTGACGCAAGTGATCTATATCTGCATTCATTCCCATGTGTGTTTCATTTACTAGAAACCTCTAAATACCGCGATATTCATCGTTCACATGACCTAGCAAAGCAAGCCATGTCTGAAATATCATAAGCATTACGGTTCAGGATAAAAGCCATCCCTTGAGTAAAAAAGCACCAAAGCACACTAGCTTTCAGCACCAGCTTAAATTTCCCTAACGCTGCATTACTCTATTGTGCTGAGCTTATGAATAGGGGCTTTGGAGGAGCCTCTTTCTTTTGCTTCTTACTAGTAACACACGGCACTGGCTGTCTCTCACGGCTTCCCGGTTCCCTTTGCATGGGGACCGATACCGTCGTGATATTAGGTGGCTTGGTGTTTACAAATAACTTGGTGTGACAGGTCTGGGAGCGTGCTGGGAAGCAGCAGGGTTGCACCCGCTGTCTGAAGCCCTGGAAGGTGAGACGGCAGCTCTCAGGCGGATGGGAGGTAGCTGGGCCGGCTCAGCATTTAACACACAACACCCCATTTCACTTAATATCTGGTCAGTTGAGGATGAGAAGGGGACCTGAAACCCGTACGATAACTCTTATTAACATGATAATTACTTAATAATTATAGTCATAAATGGTAAAAAATTATAGCCCAGTGACCTAATAATTGTTATTAATATAATAAATGAAATCCTGCAACAGAAAGCTGAGATCCTAAACTCTAACAGGTGTATCACTCGCTTATGCAGTGCTTCTGCCCAGTTTTCCTAATAACTTCTTAAATTCATTAAAAGTCCCTGTCTGTCCCATTTTGTTAAGACGTAAAATATCCAAATTACATCACATATGTCACAATATATAATGAAAACTACAACACACTGAGACCCGTCTTTCTTTTTTTGGGGGGGTCCTATTCCAGGTGAAGAAAACCAGAAAGAAGCCAGGTAGGTTGCTGCAGACAGTGCTGGTTCTCCCCCTCCTGCTACATCAGTGCTGTGATGCTGACGTGCCGGGAACAAACGCATCCCTCCAAGCCTTGTCACCCCCTGCTTGCGCAGCTGTTAAATCTGAGTTCCCCATGCTGTGCCCGTTCTGTAACCCCCACATCTAACCCTCTGCCATGGTACCACTTGGCTTCCAGCCCCTGTGCCGGAGGAGGAAACCACAGCCGCACATCCCTGACAATCCTGCCAGGCACAAGGGGCAGCAGCACTGACCAGCAGAATCTATCAGGGGGTCTCTGCCAGCCCTCCACTTCTCTGTTTCCCACCATATTATGCCCGTCATGCCCGTGGTAACATGCGTTAGCTGAGACTGCCTGCCCATCCTTCCCTCCCCGCTGGCGCAGGAGGCAGAGGCAGCATCCCAAATTCCCCTATATCAGCTGAGCCGCAGCCACCAAGCGCCAGCCCGCTCCTGGTCCCTGCAAACGGGCTGTGAGCCACGTCAGCTTGCACCCCTTTCACAAAGAGTGTGTTCAAGAGGCAAACCTAATCCGAGCAGTATGTGCTGCGCTGACACCGCCCGAGCCCTGTAATTACCTCGTTAGTGTTATATCGTAGCAGACAGCCTGTGAAAAATGTGCCAGGCACTATGTACACACAGAAACAGAGCTGTCCTGAAGCGGCTCGCCAACAGGAATAGTACTTGTCCTCAGCCACAAAATCCTATGTAATGATACACGCCTGGTGCCCGTAGCCCAGGACACGCTCCAGCACGCCGAGAGAGAAATGGTGTCCATCCCAGCAGTGCCGGCTCAGGCTCTCTTCTCCGCCTCTCTGGACAAAACAGGAGTTGCAAAACTCCCAGAGATGGTGAGACAACTTGTACGACTTGTTAAAGCCTCTTTTTTTCTCTCCTGATGACACCTACCACAGCAGCCTGGGCAAACTAGACAACAGCTAGAGAAAGCAAACCCTTGGAAACAGCCCCCGCCATACCTGCTCTGCCATCCACCTGCCCCATCGCACTGCTCCGCATCACCCAAGCCTAAATGCAGAGTGCCCGAAAACAGAGGTGAACTGCCCTCCCCTCCTCTTCTCCCTGAAAAAATGTTTTAAAGCCCCAATCTTTTCTGAGGGACTGCGGCGAATGTCCTGCTGCCATGTCACCTTTCAGTGGGGAGCTGCTGGCCAGCAGCCAGCTGGGGCTGGCTTTACAAAACTGGACTGCAGGTCAGGCAGTGCTCAGAGAGGGGATAAGGAGTTTACGTTCCCGAAGGAAGACAATATGAGAGCATTTACTGCTGATCAGCACACACCCAGCCTGGCATTTCTTGTAGCATGGGCGATCTATTACAGGCAGAAATGTTTTGGGTTTTTTTTTTTTTTTTCAGAAGACTAAGAAGGCAGTATATGCAGAGGGATAGACACCCGCTCTCCAACTGCAGAGGTAGAGCCTGCTCATTCTCTGCCACCAAGCAGAGCCACGTAGCTGGTGGTTCCAGTATCAGGACAGTCTTCAGCACACTGGAGAAACAAACAGGAGAGTTTGACAGCGATGGGATGAAGCAGAACTAGACGCGATTTGGACAGTGGTGGTAAAGGAGAGGAGGGGAGCTGAGCGAAGCCCCAAGCTCGATCAGGTTACCGCAGCAATTTACAGCAGTGGGAGAGGGAGAAAACACACAGCTCTGCAACCTCTGTAATGTTCAAGGTATAGGTGCAAAGAGAAAATCTCATAGAATTTTTTAAAAAAAGAATATTTTGGGGAGTCTTTTTGCAAATAAAGATATTCAGAGCTGTGCAACATCTGCGCTTTCCGCACTAATAGATCAACAGCCACAGGATTGTTTTTCGCATTGGGGATGAAAAGAAAAATTTTCCTTGAGCAGAGAACTGTAAGTACAAGCATATTCAATCATCTCCCCTGGATTAGAGCAACTTGCTCTTTCTATAAAGTATTAAATGAAATTCCAAAGAAGCAGAGAGATTAAAGGCCAACCGCAATGATCCCCAACGAACATGTCCCAGAAAGTCTTTGTAATCCTCAGTTGCCCATCTATTATTTCACAATTTTAAGGACACTGCACTCTGAAAAAGGGGTTTATAAAAATAGAGCAAAAAGACAGCAAACTCACACTTTGGTAGCTGGTGACATTTCTGAACCTCAGATAGCTGCTACCTGTGACACACTTTGCTGTACATCATTCAACACATACAACCATTTACCAACAGGTGATGGGTCAGCCCCAAGACATCCCTATTCAGCAAGCCATAGGAGTCACAGCTGAAGCACAAATAAAGTTAGTTCTGCTACAACGAACAAGGCCATCAATTGTATGAATGAAATCCAAGCCAGTGTGTAGCACTTGTAATTAAGAAATGGTGGCGCTCGGGCCAGGGCAGGCGCAGGTGATGAGAAGGGGACGGAGCTCCTGCGAACACGCCAGTCCACTGGTGAGCTGTATAGCACATGATGATCCGGGAGCAGTAGCGTGACATCTACCTGCTCTCCCAACACATTCTGTGGGGCAAGAGTTACCCTCATGGGAGAAAAGTGCTAGGCTACCTACGAGCCCAATTGCAGCTGGAAATGGCCAGGAGGGAAAGAAATTGTTTGGAGAGAGTATAATCGCAAAAGCCGCATTTCCTTAGTAAAACCAGTCTATAAAGTTGTGTCAGCAGGAACCCTGTAAATACCAAATGAAAAACTCTACATGATGGATACAGCTCCACAAAGACGTGCTTGGAAAGGAGCATGACAAGCCCAAGGGGGAACACAGTGCTTTAAACATTAAAATTCAAAATGCACAGAAAAATTATATAGGTGGCCACAAGCATTAACAGCAAATTATTCCAGTGTGAAGCATACTTCTGAGGGTACCCTTATTTAAGTGGGTATTCGGGTTACCCTTAACCATTTTGTCTGTTTGTGGGGCCAGGCTGTGATTGCCTGGGAACCCGTTCCCGTTGCTTGCGGGGAGCTGGGGTGACTGTAGGTATGCAGGGGCTGTGTTCTCCCGTGCTACTGCTGCTTTGAAGCCTAAACGAGCTGCTTCGGCTCCTTGCTGGGTTTCATGGTCCCTGCCTCTGGATACAGAGGGATACTTCCACCCTGAGGACCAAAGCCCAAAATGAAAGGAATATTATGCATTTCTGCATCTTATGTGGGGAAGGGAATCGTGGGAGAGGGTCTTCATGCTCTTAGACCTCTGAGAGCAGCTCCCAGGTAAGTGTGTGAAAGCATGGGGTGAGATAACACTGCTTGGTCTGCTCTGTAGCTCCCAGGAAGGACAGATGCCTGTCCCTCGGCGCAGGAGCTGACTGCCCTGAGCTTCCCTGCTGCAGTGGCTCAGAGCTTTGGGGCGCTGTTTTCTGGGGAGCCCATGGCTCTCAGAACCTGCCCGAAGGAGGAATTCACGGCTTCAACTTTTTGGTACTCACCCCTCTCTACACACATCCTGTTTGGGGCCTAACCACTGCTCTTTGCTTGGATACAGATTTGCTCATGAAGCACAATGTTTTACCTGTTTTCTCAAAACAGAAGACAGAAAGAGGATGACTGATTTATATTCCCTTAAAACAGCAGAAAGATGAGTTTCACCAGTCCAGACCACTCCAATAGCAATAATCCAAGGCAAAAATCTGTATTCAAGCAATGTATTGATTTTAGGGTACAAGACTAAGGGACTTGGATCATCACCTCTTACGTTGTTATATGAACGAAACGTTACAAAAATGGATTAGGACATCCTTGCTCAGATGTGTGCTTTTTTTTCCTCACTGTATATTATTCCTGCATTTTTGTTTAGCCTAATTCATAACTTCCAACTTTCATCACTCCTTTTGACAATTTAGTCTATGCTTTAAGTATTCCTGATAGGGAATCATGTCTGATAACTTATCTCGCTGCCCTCCTCTCTGCCTCTCTTGCTAACATCTAACCAAGTACAAGAATCATAGAATCATTTAGGTTGGAAAAGACCCTTAAGATCATCGAGTCCAACCGTAAACCTAACACTGTCAAGTCCATGACTAAACCACGTCCCTCAGCACCACATCTACATGCCTTTTAAATACCTCCAGGGATGGTGATTAAAGCGCTTCCCTGGGCAGCCTTTTCCAATGTTTGACAACCCTTTTGGTGAAGAAATTTTTCCTAATATCCAATCTAAACCTCCCCTGGTGCTACTTGAGGCCATTTCCTCTTGTCCTGTGACTTGTTACTTGGGAGAAGAGACTGACTCGCACCTTGCTACAACTTCCTTTCAGGTAGTTGTAGAAGCCTAAAATGGCAACACAGATACACATTTTTTAATTAAAATACAATCATTATGCTCAATAACACCCCATTCCCCTGCGTGGGGTGAGCTGCAGGCACACAGCTGTAGCTGCTTTGCAGGAGCTTCTTCTGCAGAAGAAACCTTGTACCCTCCAGTCACCACAGCCATGACCAGCCCTGAGCCAAGGCAGCAAGCAGGAAGGGACCATGTCTGCACTGCAATGGGCTGCTCAGGGAACTTCTCTTCTACCGTTTCCTAACGTTTTGAGTGACTGAATTTGTAACCCTAGTCACGTTGTATGCAGTATTTTTATTATGATAATTATTATGATAACAAATGATGACTGACAGCACTTAGTTTTGATGGCTTTCTCTCAAAGGCTATAAAATTATGCCCTTTTCTCTGTAAAATGCTGCTGTAAAGAGTAGAATCTCAGCCTTTTGCTAAGAACATATACAGTTCATCAATGAAGTGGCAAAATCCCACTCCAGCTATCTGGATTGTGTTGCTGCACATCCAATCTCAAATACAGAATGAAATACAAAGAAGGTGAGCAGCACTGTCGACTTTACAAGTCGCTGAAAGTTGATGCCAGTCAGTGTGTCCTTGGTTGTAACCATGCACCAAAATACATAAATTACAGGGAAGAGCTTACTGATCCCATTTGCACAGCTTGTTGATGCTGCTGCCTCGTAAAAGAGGTGTCTGAAGATGATTTGAGACTCAGATTCCGAGAAATCATTTTTAGAAAGTAATCCCAAAGTCCTTCTAATCTCTGGGTACTTCTCATGCCAAAGTACCTCAGTGCAGGAACATCTTCATGTGTTGTGTATTTATTTGATTTGCCTACTCCAAAGAACCTCTTCATATGTGGAAAGCTTTGCAAAGCACTCAGGAAGAACAAAGCAGCAATGGCATACTCCTGCTGGGCACTGCAGGCTGGGAAAATATTCTGGGGAAGTACCTTTTTAATATAGTTCTTGACCAAAAAGAAAAGCAGGCGCTTTTTTTAACTATAGATCAGCATATGAAGTACAGGGATTTAACCATATACAAATGGCTAAATACCATGTACCACTGTGGTATATAATTCTGTGCCAAAATCACACCAATCTCCACTTTTTAATGATTTTTTCAAAAAATCTCCTCTCATTTTCATGAACTTCAGTGAGGCTTGGACTAGGGCCTCAGGCAGTGTAAGGCTGTCGTTGTCTTCTCTGAAACTGAAGTTTTGAGGAGACTGGAGAGCATAAAGTGGTTGCTGCAGAGAGGTAACTAATGGTCACTATTCCACGACTACTGTTGTTCTGCTGTGATTAAAAGTAAGGCAGCAGTGATGCCTGATGAAAGAATGTGATCAGGTCACATCCTGAAGCCATACCGAGTCTGACAGGCAAGAATACAAATCTAGGATTATTTTGCAAAGCCTGAAGAAACAGCAACTGCAGATTTGTAAGGGGACTTGATAAACCTTTGCTTTTTTTATCTGACTAGCAAAGCAAAACAAAAAGGGGAAACAAAAAGGAAAAACCTCAAACCATCTAACCAAGTATTCTTCCTCCACCACTGGTCAGGACAAGGGTTCCCAAAAGGCCATTACTCTCTTGACAATAACAAACTGGAAATGTCTGAGCTACATCAGTGGATGAGCTTTTGACCTCAAACATGGCAACTAACAGCAGAATAGGCTTTATCCCAGCCTGGGTGCAGAAAATTAATGACTATGAATAGTATGTACGCATTAGAGTGAATAATGACAGCCCAGTGGAAGGACTGCCAGAGACCTGCAATTTTTTTAGATCATTATTTCTCACATGACAGAAACTATTACAATGAGGAAATTCATGCAGTTTTCATTTTCTAATTAAAACACGAAAACTGTTTCTCTCTACCACTTAATTCATTGCTCACTCTTTCTTTCTGCTTCCTCAGCCACCTGGAAAAAGCAGCTCCTCACAGGTAAACTGTTTCTTAGCTGAGGGCCCACCCTATCTCAAAGGGTGCTGTGGTGTCAGTATTTAAAGTAAGGGCACAAACAGCTGCCTTAAGGATTCCCACAGAAAAAAAACCTGCATAATTTGAATTCCCAGCGGTCCTAAAGCAGGCATGCTGTGGTTACTACATGCACACACGCTCTGCCCACTTACCGATGAAGAAGGGTAATCAAACTGCTTATGGGACTCACCTTCCAATGCATCTTCCAGTGCTGATTAGCAGTGAAAAATTCATGTGATCACAGTTTTTACAAAGGATCTCAACAAAATATGAATTTCTACTCTGTTCTTAGAAATCTCAGTGTGCTTTCTTTTTCGGTTTGTTTGATAAGCCTGAAGTCCCCAGACCCTTTTGGCAGCTGTTTTCTAAGATCCTGGCAGTCTTGACACCTACGACATTGGGAGGTGCAGAGTGAATAAAACCACAGGCAATTAACAGCCAGTCTCAACCAAGACATCACTTCCAGCCCTTGCTTTGCATTTCCTTTCCTCACTGATCTACCTTGCCAGGCTCCCAGGAGCCCTGAAGGGAGCTCTGAGGCAGGCTCTGGATAAACAGAAATGGAGAAGCACCCACTTTTTCTCCCAAGAAATCTCTAAAGCATGGCAAAGCCCAGGTCTCCCTCTCCAGACACTGATTCTCCTCCACCTTTTGCAGTGTTTTGCCTCTAAATGCAAAGCAGGAGATGCAACGCTCTTGTCCTTACAACTNTTTTAGAGACCCTTGTGGTGCGCATTTGGCACAAGTTACTACACACAGTGCATCACAGGGAGGCTGGACCCCATATGCTGGGATGGGTGAGCAAGTGAAAGCCCTCAGAGATGCACAGCATCTCTTTGAAAAAGAGTCCCCCCAAAAAAAGAAAAAGAAAAAAAAAGACAGGAAAAAAATGAGGCAAAAGTTTGCAGCATACAGAAATAGCCTGAAACTTATTGACTGTTCAACCCTTGCATATCTGCAAATTAACTAAAGGGACACGAAGTTATAAAAACTCTAAAAAAAGAAAGAGCTCAGTGAAACTTAGAAACCTTCACCCCACATGCTCGTATGCTCTCTCACACAGATTTGCACATACACACAAGCACGCACCTTTCCATACTATTTCTCCATCAGCCAGCACCATCGCAGCCAGGCACCCAGCGCTACCCCTGTCCCATACACACACACGTCCCCGTGCTACTTGGCTCATCAGTGTCAACGCCAGAAAAGCTCTTCCCGACCACCCTGAATGCCCTGAATGACACTTGGTTTCCTAACCTGGGTTAGTTATTTTCTCTTTATTTCGCATGTAACTGAAGGATGAATTACTAACATGTTTTCATTTACATGGGAAAACTGGAGAAAGCTGTTTGTGCCCCAGAAGGAGACAAAGAAACTTGAAGCAAAAGCAGATCAGACTTAAGCAAAATAAAACTCTGAGATAATTATTTTTAATGCCTTGGAAACGAAACTCATTTGGATGAATCCTCTTCAGACTTTGCCTATTCGTTTCCCTAACTGTCAACGTAAAAATGGCAGGTTTTAGCCAAATAGTTTACCTTTATAACAAAGACTAAAGCAAAAGTTTGTTGCAACCTTAAGTTCTAAGATGCATAAATTATCAACTTTATTACAAGGCATATACTCACCTGAAATCTCTTTCCACTTTTCAGATAATAAAACTACCCACATTTTAGGATTAGCAAATGATTGATTCTGACTGGTGCTTAAAGAAGATACTTCTTTTTTTTAACCTCGCTTTCCGCCACTGGGCTCCTGTACAGCATTATGTACGCTCTGTATCACTTGTTGCTATGATTCCAGCAGTGACTTGCAGATACTGCAAGATGAAATAAGTGGTTCTACGTTCCTTCCAAACGATTCAGCAGGGATTCTCTTTAAAAATAAAATTTTTTGAACACCATTCAGCACTACTGAGGCATAAAATAAAAAATTCTCTACTCCCAAATAAGACAACATTAATAATAAAAAAGTAAAAGAAAAACCCCAACCCACAACCGAAATTCAATAACCATTTTTATTTCTACAGAGCAAAGTGACTCTATAGTATTTGCGGCTATTTAGGCTCCAAAGTTGTGCTGCACGTACTGATGTGAGTGGCTCCTTATTAGTCATGGAAGGCATCCCACTGACCTCACTTCAGTACGAACTGCAGAGTCACAGCCCTATTATGGGCAGGCCCAATATTTATGCACACTTGTCAGATTTCACACGGCTCCGCTGAATGACATGCTCTCCTCTGGCCCTGCTTTTCTTCTCTTTAGGCGCTTCTTTCTTTCCTCTGCCCTCTAACTTCTATGTGGCTTTTCATAGTAAGTGTGAATTTAACCAGCGAGCCTCTCTGCAAACTCACATGTGGGATTGTATGGTTCTCACAAGGAATGCTAGACATATTCATTAAGACCCCGGGCTGAAATATTCAGTCAGACAATAAACTTGCAATGGAAGGATGCTTGCTGGCCAACGCTAAAGAGCTGAGCCCAGGGTAAGAGCTGAGGGAACGGAAGAGGCTTCTAAAACTTCGCAATTACTCTTCTGCAAATAGTCTGCTGAAAATACTCCAGGGTACCAGCTGATCGTACTTCTCCTAGATGTTTTAAAAAGCAGCTTTGACAAGGTTTCCTCTGAAACAACTGCTCTTCCTCCCAAATTTTTTCTGGAAATAGTATTCTCCGTAGAAGCTAGGGGACTCTGATTTTCCTAAGAATAATAATGCTTTAATATTGAAAGCGTTGGAGATTGGAAGCAATGCCAGGTGTCCCTGTGTGCTGCGTGGAGGGAGCAATGTCCCCACTGCTGCCGTTGCATTAACACATTCCCAGTGCAGAACAGCACTTCTGGATAGATTTCACAGCAAGAAACTACATGGGGTCTAATGTGGGAATAATCTGCAGGAGCAGTATTTTCCTTTTGGCTGGATTTTAACAATGAACGCAAATGTATATAGGCTTTCATAGTCTGAATGTTTCTATTCAAATCTTTTTATTCAAAAGCCTTTTTTTCTCAACCACGGATCATGAAAACAGAACCTAAAACCCAACCAATCCTTTTCTGAATCAATATTCTGGGTACAACAGTGCAATAATCTCACCTAAGGGGTTACAGTTTTTAACATCATCACTAGCTCCTACATTTTTACTTGGCTATTTCAGTCTTTTTAAAATGAAAACACAATAACCTTCACGTAGAAAATCCTGCAGTTATACTACCAAGCTAGTATCCTAAGAAACATCCTGAGATGTTTCTTAGGATACTAGCTTGGTAGTATACTGTCAGATGGTTGCTCCCAGATTAGAGACAGGCTGGTATTTTCAGCTTTTCTGGCAATTTTTTAATTTTGCAATGCTGTTTCCTTATGATCGTACCATTGCTTTCCTATCTGTCAGTGTGTCACCAGAGACAGATTAGCTGAAATGACAGACTTCATTGAAGTCTCTTTGTCCTCTCCCACATGGTGCATTAGCTGCACATTGCAGTACCCCAAACAAAAAGGGATAACTGGCAACAGAGTGGCCCAGCGCCCACACTGCTGATGCAAATTTCTCCAAACCCTGAGTTTTAAACCTCATTACTCCTGGATGTTTGTGCATACGTGCCTGGATCTTTGTGCACAGTTTTAAAAAGTTGCTAAATGAAGAAAAGAAATATTGATTTGTCTCTTCTTCTCTACAATTGGGTATTTATGATGCAAACAACCCCTAAAATATGTAGACTTTCTTGCAGAGCCTTGAAGAGGTTGCACAGTCAGCAGGGTCCGAAAGTTCAGCTGCAAAGGTCAGGCAGACACATAGAAAAAGGAAGAAAAATGCCCTGAGACTACCCCCACTTTGGAGCAGAATAAGCAGATTATTCTGCAAGAGAGGTCATGATTTTCGTTTCTCTACAGCTCTCTTTCTACCCCCCCCCCTCCCCCCCAGACAACCGAAACAGCAGATGCAAACGAGGATGTGGTAAAGAAGAATGCTGAGTTCTAGTTTAACACCAATTTTTGTATCACCTAATGTCTGGACTGCAGTTTGCTCACGTATGTACCTCACAGGATTGTTGCAAGCATTAAATCTTTGCAAGGATTAATCTTTAAATCTGGATTTTGAAAAGATCTGCATATTATATGTAGAATAACAGTTAAGGTCACTTGATTACTCTCCAGGCAATAGAAATTAAAAGATCAGATGATAGTTATTGTGCAATTATCTTACATTGCATTTAGAAAAACTTTCTCTGTTATCCTGGGATAAAATCTCTGCATAATTTGGCATAACTTAAAAAGCAGACAGGTATTGCAAATAAATATACCTCAGATGATTTCACAGTTACACAAATAGCAGTCATAACTTATTCTTCGATTCCCTTTGATGTTTCCCCACACTGAAAACAGGTATGTCATTTCACATTATGGCAGCTATCCTGGAAATGAGCCAAATTCAGCATCGGTGTTAATAGGTGCAACCTGGCGTAAGCCGGCCACGATACAGCTGCTGCCAACAGAGATGAAGTTGGTTCAAAGCTCTGTCAAACCAGGAACGTGCCAGTTTTATACCTTTATGGTCAGTGTGCGCAGTTCTGCTCCCCTATGTAATTCTATACTGCTGTCATCTTTAATGTGAAGCATTAAATCAAAGAGAAGAGAAAAAGTAAAAAATGCAGTGTAGATAAGAAGTTCCCCACAAAACACAGTGGCCAGGTTTATAGCTCTGAGGAGATACTTCTCAGCTGCAGTGCTGCAGTCGGAGCCATTCAGATCTCTCTGTTGTAAACTCTGAAAAAAGACAAGGACCTTCAAAAAGAGAAGTGTGCTGAGTTCAGAAGAGGCTGCCACTGATATGAAGACTTATGCAGAGAAACAGGCATGCCATCATGGGGGACAGGGCATGTTTCCCCTGGGAACCCTCTGCATCCCTGGTGACCTCCATTTCTGGACATGAGACCATAAAGGCTGCTTCGGGCAGAGGAATTTTTTTTCATGTCACTTCTATTAGTTGCTACCAGTGGCTTCATGAGAACTTGTAGGGCCTGAATCCCAGTGGGACAGGC